>VZRL01001134.1:0-33675 GCA_013397895.1 Origma solitaria
CAGGGGGGCCGGCCCGCCACACATATCCAAAATAAATTTAGCCATCAGATTCCTTGAAAAATCACCAAATTTGAGCTGAATTCTTTGAGAACTCTTATTCAAAAGCATTCCTTTAAATATGACTGCTGGTTGCTTTTGGCCTCCATCAGTTTACTGAGGCAGTCTCCAGCTGAAGGCTGCCATAGTTCAGTGCTGCCAACACGGAGTCAGAGAATTATAGCATGATTTGGGTTGGAAGGGACCTTAAAGATAATCCAATTCCACACCCTGCCATGGGCAGGGACACATCCCAGGTTGCTCCAAGTCTCATCCAGCCTGGCCTCGGACACTTCCAGGGATCCAGCGGCAGCCACAGCTTCTCTGGGCAACCTGGGCCAATGCCTTACCACTATCACAGTAAAGAATTTCTTCCTAATATCCAATCTAAAGCCACTCTTTTTTCAGTTTTTAGTGTTTAATTGGAATGTGTGGTTTCTAGAAGGATTGAGCTCAGGACATGCATTTGCTCAGGACATTCATTGACTCAGTACAAAGAAATTCATCCCCTCAGTACAAACAAATTCAAAGCTCAGCCTCAGCCCCAGACATGAGCACCACGCACTTGCTGAAAATATGCCCAGCAGGTAAAGTCAAATTTGAATATTTTTTAAAAAGGAGCACAAAATGTATGTGTGTGTCTGTGTGCGCATGCTCCATTTAAATGAATTTTACAGATGATCTGGACTAACGCTATAAAAAATTAAGCATCTCCCCTTGTACATGCTATTTTTTTTTTTTTTTTAGAAATACATCATGCATTCATTTTCACAAGTCTAATGTGACCTTATACCCAATTAAAACTAGCCATGCATATGTAAAATCTTTGCCACCGTAAAGAATTTGACCAATATTTGGGACAATGTATGATACAGGACTGTATCATCTGTGGTTTTATTTAAACCTCACATAGTCAGATGCCATATTTAGGTTTGAAAAGCCTTGGTTTTCTGTGCATATCTGGATTGCTCCTGCTCCCCTAGAAGCCCATAAGAACATTGATTTGAAGCAAAGCACACTCAGCATGCAAGGAGGCAGGAGCAGCAGCTGGTTTATGCACACTTACATGCATACCAATATCATTCTTACAGGTTCATGTAAAAATAATCTCAGGATTTACTTCCAAATAGTCCAAATCCCTCTTTCCCTTTATGATAGGCTCCAGTGTGCCTGTTCGGATTTCCAGGTGTCATTTAAGAATGTGAAGTGCTTGTGAAACAGGAGGCAGAACAGCTAAACCTGCTTCTGAAACAGATGACCCCACGTCCTCTGCACGTCAGAGCTGGCCGCTGGGTTGACCTGGATGTGTATTCACCTGTTTTCTGAGGGCAGAGGGGAGATTCTATTATTGTGATTTGTTGTTTTCTTTGAATATAATTCTGGTTGAAACCTGAGTAAAATGCATTAAAAATAACGAATGTGTGTAGCGAAAAAAATACTGCAGAGGTGTAATCTTTGACCTGGTTTCCCAGAAAATGTGTGAGAGAAATTTAGACATTTCCATGAGCGCAGCAGGATTTTTACAGCTCACATTTCTGCTCTGTGGTGCTCTCAGAGGGGCAAACTGCATAGAAAAACATTAGATGCTCGATTAGATAATAGCCTTAGCATTTAAGATAAACTTTCCTTTCTTCGCGAAGATAAACCCTCATTATTTAAAAAGTGTTTCATCCTCTAGTTCCTCCATAGGACATACTCATGCAAGCTACCTGCCAATAGCAATTAAAGCTCAGTTTGCAAGGAAAGTGGGTTTAATTGCCAAAGCACTATTTATAGGAAGTCCCCCATGAGGATTACTGAGCTGCAAGAATGCAGATTAAGCAAAATGAGGGCAGCAGGGAATGTGATGCACTTTGGCTAAACAGCTCTGTCAGGCTCAATAGGTGTGGGAGCCGCAGGAGCGCCGGTGACAGCCCGACGCCTTCCCCCACACAGAGCTGGGTGCTGCAGACACTCTGCGGGGTGACAGCATGTCCTCAGACATTTCATAGCAAAGCATCTTCTCTCTCCAGGTATTTATCCCCTCCCCTCACCACCCAGGAACCAGCACAGCTGGCAATATCAGCCCTGGGGGTTTGCTGGCTTTGTGAGTTGGGGGATTACGGTTGCGCCTGTTTCCAGAGGATGTGCAGGGGAGCCACAGTTCTGCCCCTAATGGGGCTGGAGTACTTCAGGCAAGGGAATTAGCCCTGAAATTCACTCCATGCCTTAGCAAAGGAGTGAGTTTACCTCCTGCCTTAGCATTGTCCAGAAAACAAAGGATATTAGGAGGGGTAATGAGACAGGCTCAGTGCAGCCAGGGGTAACTCGGTTTCTGTAACTGTGGCTGAGACAAGTGGTTTCCTGTCACCTCCTGCCTTCCTCCTCATCTACAGCCACCTGTGCAGGGACAAAATTGGCCTGTGGAAAAGGGGATCATAGAATGATTTGGGTCTGGAAGAACCTTTAAAGACCATCTAGTGCCACCCCCTGCAATGAGCAGGGACACTTTTAGTCAGATCAGGTTGCTCTGAGCCCTGTCCAACCTGACTCTGAATGTTTCCAGGGATGGGGCACTCACCAGCTCTCTGGGCAACCTGTGCCAGTGTTTCACCACCCTCATCATTAAATTTTCTTCCTTACATGTAGTTTAAATTTGCCCTCTTTTTGTTTAAAACCATTATCTCTTTTCTTATTGCAACAAACCTGCCTAATGCCCTCTCTGCCTTTGTCTCCGAGATTCTTCAGCTGCCTCTTGGTATGTGCACAGTTCACCTGCCCCATTTGCCTCCTCAAACATCTTCCCCTCAGTCAAGTGAAAAACTGCTGTAAAAATGGGAAATTTTATGCTCTCTTGTTAATTCTTCATAATCTTTTAATCATCATCATCAAGCTGAGGAAGAACATAGATGTTGGGATATTTTGGCAGAGGAGGCACTGAAAATATAAATATCGCAGCCTGACATTGATTAAGATCAAATGCTTCACTAAGCTTTAATATGTTTTTTAATTGTTTAAATGCATTTTTTAAACAATCTTAGCTAAAAATTCAGGACAGTTAATCATAAAATGTTAAAATATTTTATTTTTCTGAGATATTTTCTGCTTTGGTTAATGAATAAATTAGCTCATCTGACAGAAATTCACAGGCAAAATAGATGTTGTCAAATCTACAGTTTCACTGAAGGGGTTCCAGCTGAAGAATTACATCCTTCTCTGATTAAATCCCTCATTAAGATTCAGGCCTGCTCTGTCAGTAAATCAGTAATCTGGTAAAAAAGGATAATATCATCATGTTCCTTGTTGGCTTGTCCATGTCCATCTTATCCTACCTTTTCTATACTCTAAACTCCTTGCAACAGGGATTGTGTTCATAACACAATCCACAACTTGTCCAGTTCCCAGAGCTCTGTCATTGCCTGTTAACTCTTACACTCCCTGAGCTGCAAACACCATAATTTCTACACAAGAAACACATTAGATTGAATCTCTTTGCAGACTTCAGCATTGTTCAAGCGCATGCCCAGATCTAGTCTAAATTTTCAAGATTTCTTTCTGACTGCGAAAGTTTGACAGCTCTGTTTGCACTCATTTTTAAGGAAAATTTAATTATCTCTCCTAACATCTTGATCACTGGAGTTAGAGTTTTAGGAAAAAGAAAACACATAGGAAGGAATTCGACTGAAACACAGATTTTCTACAGTAGGACCAGTTTCCTCTGCTTTTGTTATAGTCTGTGGAGATGATGGTCTCTTGAAACTCAGCAAGACCAACAGCAGAACTTTGTGAGGCCATAATACTTAATGATTAATTCCATAATTTGCACACTTCTCCATTTCCTTTTTCGCTTGGACAGGTAGAACACCTTATGAGGTTGCATGGCATCACATGATTCATTTGTCAGTATCTACAAGAAACAGCTCCTCTTGCAAAATAGACCCTTGTATGTAATGTGGAGTGGGACAATAAACCCCCTGGGTTTACCCCAACCTGGAGCCACCCATTGAAAAGCTGAGAGAACTGGGATTGCTCAGTCTGGAGAATAAAAGCCTTCAGGGCAACCTAATCGTGGTCTTCCATTTCCTGAAGGGACTCCACAAGAAAAATGGAAAAAATAGACCTTCTGCAAGCATGTGTAGTGACAGGACAAGAGGGAATGGTTTTAAAGTGAAAGAGGGCAGGTTTGGATTAGATATTAGGAAAAAATTCTTTACTCTGAGGGTGGTGAGACTCTGGCACAGGGTGGTCAGCAAAGGTATGGATGTCCCATCCCTGGAAGTGTCCAGGGCAAGGCTGGTCAGGGCTTGGAGCAACTTGGGATAGTGGAAGGTGTCCCTGGCTGTGGCAGGAGGTGGAATGAGATGGTCTTTAAGGTCCCTTCCAACCCAAACCATTCTGTTATTCTGTGATTCAATGATCTCTCCTAATAGTGCAGGAGCAAAACCCTAAAGAGTGCAAGTTACTGGAAAATTCCAGAGCTAAGTCTGGACAGATATTTAATGACCTAGATACTGAAGAGCATAACAATGGCTTTCAGAAGCCAAAATCTTAGAAGTGTGAACTATTCCTCTGCTGTTTTTCTGTAGGGCAATCTAAGGAATCAAGAGTGCATGTGCTCATGAAGTGAAGCAAGAACCAAGTGTCAGTTAGTGAGAGGAGAATATTGGATCTTGCATCACTCAGCATTTCAAAAGCCAAAAGTGTGTCAGTTACTGTTTTACACAAACATTCATTCTCCTCCTTATTTTTCTCTATTTCTTCCCTCTTTTTAGACCTCCTCTCTCACAGGAATCAATGGTCCCTGTGACTCACTGTCTTTAAATCTGGGTTCAGAAACAAATGAGCCCACACCAAATCCAGGAGTGTCCTAACTTTGAAGCTTGAAGATATCCAGATCTGATCAAGGCTTGGCTCCTCCTCATGCAGAATAGTAATGCATTTTCCCATCCTTCTGACTGGATCTTTGTTCTTAGCTGGCAGAGGGACAACGCAGTGATGCACAGTTGAACCACATTCCCCATGCAGAAGGCCAACAAAAAACAGGGTCTGCCTCCACAGCTGACTCACAGACACCACACACAAACAGCAACATGAAGGTTTCGAGGGGGAGCATCTTGCTTAGAACCCCATGAACTGTGCTCTCTTTTGGGTATGTTCCTACAAAGATTGTCACTTCTAATTAATCTAAGGAAGAAAGAAAACTATTTTTTTTAATGAACCTCAGTAATTATGATTTTTAATGTTGGTGAATCAATGCTAACCAGTTATTGGTGCCACGTTCAGAAGCTCAGACAGAGTTAAGTTATGCTTCAGATTAAAGTATTGAGCTGTTCAGGGGTTAGACAAACAGCTGTTTCTCAAGCAGGCACACTACAAAGCTTAACTGTTCATTGGAAGGGCAGATACCGGCTAGCTAAAGTCCCTGTGGGCCAACTTTTATTTGTTTCTGATTGGGAGATATCCAAAGCTGACTCCATGCTACTGATGACCTCCCTTAACAGGGGCAGAAAGTTGAACCTCTGGAGCCAGTGTGATTTTACCAGTCTCTGGGAAAAAAAACCACAACAAATCTTCAGCAACTCTGACATAATCTGCAAAATGTTGCACTTTTGCAAACAAGCTTTAAAAATTCTGGGTTAAAAAAAAAGAAAAAAAGCAAATAGAGACAGACTACAGGGGAAAACTATATAAAATCCCTGAATCAAACATTACTTGTGACATTTTACAAAGATGTTAGTTAACCAAGCATGTTAGTTAATGAAGTATATTCTAAACACCAAATTACTCAATGGGAAAAGCTCAACACAGATTGTTTAGTTGCCTGCTATCACTTTAAGTATTTCAGCAAAGCACCAAGTTCTTTATTTAGAGCAGCAGTTATCCAGTTTGAAACAATGATTGAATGCTTACTCTGTGTAAAAGAACTGGGTATAAGGAAAAAAAAATCCCAACCTAGAATGGGACAGCCTTAAAAAAAAAAAAAAACTACTAAAAAACAGGATTAATGGATTCAATGTCAAAAGTCCTATTGGATTCAATGGCAGAAGTCCTATTAGTTTCAATAAGTGATTTGACCCCATCCTGACACAGATCCGCTTGCCAAACCTCATGACATGTGGCATGTGGGGACACGGTTTAGTGCTGGATCTGGCAGTGCTGGGTTAATGGTTGGACTCGACAGTCTTAGAGGTCTTTTCCAACAAAAATGATTCCATGATTCTAAGCACCTTCATTCACTATTTCATCAGGGGGGAAAAAAATCAAAAGTAGGCTAAACTGGGAAAACAAACCTTCTCAATAATAACTATGGAGTTTTCCGGATCTTCATGGTTACACACTCAGAAGAGTTCAGCAATGTGTTTTCTGTGACCTGTGATCTGACAGTTCCAAACTCCCTGTGGACCCACAGTGTCTGCCTTTCAGATCCTGCTGCAGCAGGCAGAGCACTTGCAGGTCTCTCTGGTGACCAGTGATAGGACTAGAGGGAATGGCCTGAAGTTGTGTTGGGGAGGTTTAAGCTGGATATCAGGAAAAGATTCTTCACCCAGAGGGTGACTGGGCACTGGAACAGCTCCCCAGGGAAGTGGTCACAGCGCCAGCCCTGACAGGGCTCAAAGAGTGTTAGGACAATGCTCTCAGGTGCATCGTGGCATTCTTGGAGCTGTCCTGTGCAGGGTCAGGAGTTGGACTTCAATGTTCTTTGTGGGTCCCTTCCAACTCAGGATATTCCATGATTTTATGATCAATTATAGTCAAACAACTGTACACGCTCAAGCCCAACAAAACCAACAAATCTTAAAGAACCCAAGGTGTTTTATGGACATGAGGAGTGTACAAGTTCTAAATGCAGACTCTCCTTCATGAGAGTCATGGACCATCATGGGGCACCATGGTGCCATTGGATGTGTCTCTGCAGCCTCTTTTCCATCAGAGGTCACCAAGAGGTCTAATGGGGGGTTTGATATGACCATATGACTGCTGGGGTGGCTTGGATATCTGTCTTGTGGCTTAAAAGCAAGTAACACAGAGACAATTCATACTGAGAAATCCAGGGGGAATAACTGGTTATTAGTTCACTTCTTGTGGGCAGTATGGAAGAAGTGAGTCATTACAAAGGATAAACTCAAATTGCAACTGGCTTTACTTTTATATTGATAACATCTATTGCTAAATTATAACAATAACAGTGACGTTATCTTGAGAAAAGGGCTTCAAAGTACCACTTCCCATCTTATTTGTGCTCTCTACCTAGAGGAACACTAGTCGCCTAGCTGAAGAACAGAAGAGATGTGGGTTTGATTCCTGGTCATGCTAAGGGTTTCCTGTCTTGCCTTGGGCAAGTCCCTAAATCTGCCTGAGTCTCATTTCCACCTCTGTGAAATGGGGATCATAGCCCTGTGTGCCTTTCATCCACCTCAATTTAGAAGGTAAAACCTTTGTGTCACAGATTGCTTTAACACGTGAACTTCAGCATGTGTACCTGTACAGAAAAAGAGGAGAGGGCTCAAAACAAGACTTGCATTTTTGGGGGGGCCCTGTAAGGACTGAAAACACTGATAAATGGTGGGTTTTATTTAGAATGTACAATACAAGAGTGCGATCCTTCTAAACAAATATTAATGTTTCCACCTGAGCTTGTAGTCCAAAATCACGGCCAACAAGGCTGATGAGACCTTTCTTCCCCAAAATTATCCTCTGGATAAGAATCTTGGCCAACAGGTCAAGGGAGGTGATTCTGCCCCTGTTCTCTGCTCTTGTGAGACCCCTCCTGCTGTGCTGTGTCCAAATATGGGATCTTCAGCACAAGAAAGATTAGGAATTGTTAGAGCAAGTCCAAATGAGGGCCACAAAAATGGTCAGAGGGGTGAAACACCTATTCTATAAAGACAGGCTGAGAGAGTTGGGGCTGTTCAGCCTGGAGAAGAGAAGGCCCTGGGGAGACCTTGTGGTGTCCTTTCAATGTCTAAAGAGGTTTGTTCAAAACAGAGAGAGACGTTTTATCAAGACAAGACAAGGGGCAGCAGTTTTAAAATGAAAGAGAGTAGGTTTAGTTTAGATATTAGAAAAAAAATTCTTTACTGGGAGAATGGTGAGGTCCTGGCACAGGTTGCCCAGGGAAGCTGTGGCTGCCCCATCCCTGGAATTGTTCAAGGATAGATTGGATGGAGCTTGGAGCAATCTCAGCTACTGAAAGATGTCCCCATCCATGGCAGGGGGGCAGATTGAATTATATTTAAAAGTCCTTTCAAGCCCAAAACATTCTGGGATTCTGATTCTGTGAATCTAAAAGTAGATATAGTGAACAATTCCATATAAATTCACCTATTTCTTTTCATTACTCTAAGGGAATCTTTTCCATCACAAATTAGGTGAAATTTCCCCCCCGTCAGCAATGTTGTTCTTTTTTTGCATATGGCAACATCACTGGAGACCATTACAGAGCACGTTCCAGGCCCAGGGGGTAATGATTGTTTAGTGCAAGTCAGCAAAGAGAACTGTAACACAAGAAGGTTGAAAGCTCTTGCTAAAAACAATATTTTCATTTGGCAAAGCTTTGTTTCCATTAGCAACATGAAATGGGCAGGGAGAACCCCTTACCTCCAGCACTGTGCCTCTGACAAAGTCAGTACTGCCACGCAGTTCAGAGGAGAGTGGGAAAGCCTGGAAGCAGGTAGATTCCAGCAGCCTACAACCTGCTACACCCCTAAAAGCTGGAGTGGAGGTGAAATCCTGAAATACACAGTTTTTAAGACTTTATTATGACACAATGTTGGTTTTACTATAAACCAAGGTATTTCCTTGAACCCTTGGATATGATTGCTTGTGAAGATCTTGGCCCAATGTTGCTTAAAAGCCGAGGACTCTGCTGGAGTTGAGTATATCAGATTATCAACATTAGCTAAAATCACAGTCAGTTCTCCAGGTGTTTGCTAAAGCTACTCTGAACAAACCTGACTACTGCTGCTGATGGCAGCTGACTCAGGGACAATTTCCTTTAGCTTGTGTCCTTTTTTCAGGGGGTGGATGGTTCTTCTTCCCCTTCCTGCACCAGCTCAAGCCCAAAGGCTTCTCTCTCGAGGAGGTAACACTTGTCCATCCATTTGTCAGCAGCTTGCTGGAGCCAATGTTTCACTGTTTGGATATAAATAAGGTTCGTGCATCGATGTTCCTCCTCTGGACTTGGCTGATCTGCAGAAGTGTGAAATTCAGGTGCAGTTTCTGCACCTTTCCACACATGCCATGTTTGCTAGGGAAATGATCCTACACCCGCTGAATTCAGCAGCTTGCTTTTTATTGACCTCAAATCTTGCACATTGAGACCTAAGTTTAGGTCTTATCACCTGCTAGGAAGTGATGCTGCTTCAGTCTGGACATTTAAGCAGTTCAAATTTTTTTTTTTTTTTTTTGCCTCCTATAATGGAACATTTATCTTAGAGCCGCATGAGCTGCTGAAAGCTGTCACTTCCTGCTGGAGTTTCTGAAGGTTAAAATGTCAGCGCTCACATGATTTTTTGCACTCTTGAGGGAAAAAAAAGGAGAAAAAAGGAGGAATTTTGTGATTTTTCTCACATCATTACATCAGTTTTGTCAAATTTACTTTTTTGCAGTCTCCAGGTTCCTAACACTCACCACAGCTAAACAAAACCAGAAAACAACAGAAAAATCATGCAGTCATCATCTGGCTGATGTAATGCTGCTTTACATTTTTCACTAAAATTAGACCAAATCCTTTTGCAGTAGGAAAAAGATTCTCTCTTGTTCTCATTCTTGAGTTTCCAACCAAACCACATACTACATACACCTGAAATTATAAGAATCAGAACCCTCATATTCATTCAGAGTTAGAAAATATTATTATAATTAAGTCAGCAGGCTGATTATGAGCAGAAGTGTCCCCTCAGAGCAAACCAGGTAGGGACCATGTTCTCAACAATGACAAGTCAGGACACACTTCAGGAAGAGCACAAGATCCCAACCACTTTGTGCAGTCCATTTTCCAAATCACACCTCCTGAAGTGCTTGAAGACTGAATAGCCATGAGACCAGGCATTTAAATGACTTGGTCAAGACCAAGCAGAGGCTCCCAAGGATATTCTCCAAGGTTAGATGCAGTTTCTGTACCAGGCAGGTGCATTTTTCCAATTTTTTTTTTCTTCAAGCTAATATACGATCCATGAAAAGGGACTTTTTGTTTGCTTGATATCATAATTTAATTGTGTTATCATAATTTAGTCATCTTATGTTCTCCTGTGTTACCCATGTACTTATGTACTTTGCTTTCAGTTGCAATGGCAGCAGTCATGGATTGACCTGATATTTTCCCTAGAAAGAGAACACAGGGCCTATAATAATGGTACAGTCTGAAATTGTCCTTCCCTAGGCCTCATTTCCTTAGCTTGGGCTCTGCAATCACAACGAGCCCTGATGATTGCAGACCACAGAACCCTGCAGGTTTTAGCAAAAGCCTGACCTGCCCTTTCTTGCTCTGGGACCATGAGTTCCCTCCTGGATTGGACAGGAGTGGATGTGGATGGAATTTGGCACATTTTTTCCTCACTGAAATTGTGCAATGAGTGATGAAGCAATGTCTGACCCATTAAAGGTGGCACAAATTATTTTCCCATGAGACCAAATGGGTGGCCAGGAAAGGGATTTTATAAGAATCAGTATAAAGTAATGTGATTTTATAGAAGATGCTAGAGTTACATCAGATTTTCTTCCCTTCCCTTCCCTTCCCTTCCCTTCCCTTCCCNCAAACCTTCCCAAACCTTCCCTTCCCAAACCTTCCCAAACCTTCCCTTCCCAAACCTTCCCAAACCTTCCCTTCCCAAACCTTCCCAAACCTTCCCTTCCCAAACCTTCCCAAACCTTCCCTTCCCAAACCTTCCCAAACCTTCCCTTCCCAAACCTTCCCAAACCTTCCCTTCCCAAACCTTCCCAAACCTTCCCTTCCCAAACCTTCCCAAACCTTCCCTTCCCAAACCTTCCCAAACCTTCCCTTCCCAAACCTTCCCAAACCTTCCCTTCCCAAACCTTCCCAAACCTTCCCTTCCCAAACCTTCCCAAACCTTCCCTTCCCAAACCTTCCCAAACCTTCCCTTCCCAAACCTTCCCAAACCTTCCCTTCCCAAACCTTCCCAAACCTTCCCAAACCTTCCCAAACCTTCCCAAACCTTCTCTTCTCTTTTCTTTTCAGATGTGGAAGACTCATTTGTGGTTGCAATCTGTCCAGTGTTTTGTTTGAGAGTGAAAAAAATCATTTCATAGCCAATACACAGATAGTAAAAAAAAAAAAATCCTGTTTCTGCAGGTTCATGGAAAACAAGGAATAATTCACCCCCAACTCAATGACTTTGAAGCAAATAAACAAGCAAATAAAATGAATGCATTTCTGGTTTGTTGTTTGGGGGGAAAAGTTCATCACTGGGATCACACTGGGGGGAAAAATAAAACTTGCTTATGAAAATGATGAATTCAAGCCTGGGGCTAATGCATGACAATTCTTCATTTACCTGAGAAAGAGAAATAGATCTGAGAGATATTTGCAAGCAAGGAAAATCCCAGTTCCTATGTATTTCCATAATTTCTTTGCCATAAAGCAAATATATTTTAATTAAAATATTGGACTGAACTTGACTGTTTTTATAGGCAGCCTTCTGTCATTGATCAAAACCACTTTCTCTTCTTTGAATGTTTTGTCTTATAAAAAATTAACCAGTGCAGGTTTTTCCCCTCTGTCTCGCCTGAAGCAAAACAGTAAGTTTACCTGCCAAAGGCAACCATTTTTGAATTTGCTTTCTTATGAAAAGGAGCCACCAGTGTTCAAAGCAATCAACACAAGCTCCTTTTCTCTTGAAACATTTTTCTAAGCAGAACAAACCCACTTGACATCTGGAAAACTCCACCTGTTCAGTTCACTGGCTCATCACCTTGAGAGGTATTGAAAATAAATAAGTAGATTGAAGTAAAGATGTGTGCATATGGTTGCATATGTGAGCAAAAGAAAATTGAGGGAAAACACTGTAAATAACAAGGGCCAACTTATCAATCCATTAGAATATTTTTTTAATATCATTTTTCAGCAAAATAAACAGTTGTGAATGAGGATGCCAAAAGTTTTCCCATCCATTTATTTGTTGATGATGTTAAATGGTTGCCCAACTAATTAAACAGGAAATATTTTTCTCCCTGACCAGTTTGGGGTGTTCAGGTCCAAGGATTGCCTGGTTTCCATTTCTTTTACTTTTTCCCATTTGCTATGTCTTAATACCATATTGAAGAACTTAAGTTGTGCTGAATAGTCAAACATACTGCAGTGTTAGTAGGAACACAGAGACCTGATTTTTCCCCCAACTTTTAGTTAAAGGCGTAGTAGATCAGTTCTTAAAAATGAAGTGAACTTTGCTGAAATAATCTGGGGCTTTTTTTCTTTTCCTGCTGTATGGCTAGGTTCTCTGCAATGAGATCTAGTAAACTCACCTAATGCCTTTGGGGAGAATAAAAGCACCAGGATCTGATGAATTGCTCAAAATTAAAAGTAGCACAGTAATTCATCTAACCAACAGGTATAGCTGCAGCAAAATACCTTTTTAGGATTGACAGCCTACCAGGATCAGAGCAAATGTAGGAAATAAGTACCATAAGAAATCTGGGAAGCAAACAGTCAGCATAGACTGTCTGATTAACTCACAACACAGCAGTGATTTGAGCTGACAAAATGTTATTGGAGGGATCACTCACTTCAACACTGTTTGCTTTGGGAAGTCAGGGAGAGATTTATTATGGCTGAAAGCCTTTACAGCTGTCAGATATAAGTGCTAGTTAAAAGGAGAGAATATAGAGGCTTGAATTAACAGCAGGAGCTTGGGTCTGAATACACGTGAGAGCCTAAGGTTTTATCTGAGTGTGGGTATCATCAAAATCTTGCTTGGAAATGCTGGCAAGGTGTGTGTTTACTTTTCATGTATTGTGCCTTTATTGGAATTCGTATTAGTGATAAAGAAGTAATTTTACCATCAGACTAAAAGCTCCTAATGAGATCCCCAAGCTGTGTGTTTTTCGCAGCACAGCTTCTTCACCACTGACTCTAAAAAGACCAAAGGACTTGGATAAACACACACCACTAAAACACTGTTCCTGAATGTTACCTGAAAGATCATTAAAATGTAGCTACTTCTGCCTAACGCTGATTAAGTTTTTGGGTGAGGCCAGAGGAGCAAATATTTTTGTGTAAATGTAGCTTATTCAAAATCTCAGAGCTTTCCTTTATATAAATTCAGCAGCAAAACGTATAGCTTTTTATTTTCTTTGGAAAAAGCCTAGGTCCACACATAAGCAAACACTGAAACTTGAAGCTGTATTTTAAAGGGAAGTGGACGAAGAAAAGGGATTAGTCTCAGTTTATATTTTAATGATCCTTAGATTCTAAATATATCTAAAGAGCTGGCCATCAGTCCTTCTCAGACTATATTCAAGTTCCTCAGGAATTTGATCACTTTCTTTAGTTATTCTCCCTTACTCAGATGTGTTAATCCAGACTACCTGAATGTAATGACCAGCTCTCTCTTCAGACAAAAAAATTTCATAAGAATCAGAGGGTGTGACACAGATGGACTCCAGAAGATGACCCAGAGAATCTACCTTAGGGATAAAGTTGGAATTTTAGTATGATAGAATTATTTAAGTTGAAAAGAGCTGCTGGAGGTTTGAACTGATCTCCCTCTCAAAGAAGGGTCAACATAGATGGCATTAATTTACTGCAGCCTAAATTAAACTCAATATCTTAACAACTTACTTGAGTATGTGGCCATTGGCTTGGCTTTTTTCAACTGCTGTGTGTGCTGTAGAACCAAGCGAGAGTTCTCTTTTCTCTCGCAGAAGCACAGTTTGGCTAAGGTGGTGTGGGCCTCTGGAGATTGTCTTGTCCAACTCTCCTGCTCAAGCAGGGCCACCCAGAACAGGCTGCCCAGAATCATGTCCAGACAGCCTTCAGATAAATCAGTCAAAAAGCAGGAGAGCAGAAGAGCAAGAAGTGATGAGCCCTATAGTCCCCATGTCACACGATAGTCATATCATTAGAAAGCAGTCCAAAGTCTATCAAAAATCAAGGTATTTGTAGGCAAACTGTGTTGGAATCCTCTTTTAAAAAAACAACCTTCATCATGCCAGATTATCCAGCATTAGAAGTTCCCTTTTATAAAGCCTATTTCTTTTCCATCATACTTATTAACACTTCCAAGAAATAAGAGGGCCCTGAAGTCTGCAGCAAAGCGATGCTTTAGAGCTCATGAAACGTCTGTACGTTCTTTATTATTAGAAGTGACACCATTGTGCCGTCCAAATGGAGGACTGCCAGAACATGCTGCCAGTCACATTCAGAGCAGCATTGAAAACTCTAACAAAATGCTCTCCTCTCGCAAGTGCTCTCCCAGTTCAGCTCACAAAAATAATTTAGCGAGAACAAGGGTTGTCTGAATTATTAGTGAGCTGTTGAGCAGAAAAAGATAGCTTATAGTTGCAGCTGGCATCGCAAGCTTTTGAGGTCATGCAGCAAGCTGCTCTCCTCACACAGGCTTGCTTAATGTTCTGGGTTTGTTTCATGGCAAAAGTCCATTTTTAATAATATAGACATTATTACAGATTTTATATGAGAGAAGGTGTGTGGTCTAACGAGTTGAAAGCTTTGGCACAGATTGCCCCTGTGACCAGGCAATGTGTCTATGCCCAAAGATTGCCAGCTCTTGGGCGAGGAGGGAATAGCATCTCATTTTGCATTTATATAGTGCCTATCACAATGGGAGCTCTATCCCCTGACAGCTAGCAATAAAAAACCCAGTCTGCTTCTTACTCTGGGAGTCTAATCAAAGGAGGTGCCAGCCAGTCATATATTCATTTTCTGTTAACATGTGATATATATGATTGCCATATTTGCTTGCATAATGCCTGCTTATGTTTCCCTAGATTTCTCCCTTAAAAACCCAATACTTGTGACCATTATTTGAAGTGTTGCTCATGACCAGCAGAAAGGTGCGGTTATGCAGCAAGACCATAGCATGTGTGAGGCAGTGTTATTTTAACTTGCTGCTTGGCTCAAAACACGTTGGCTAGAATTAATTTGAGTTGTGGTAGATGGCAGTAGATTCAGTCTAGCTGGTGGCCTGCAGTTGCAAAAGTACTAGAAACAATAATAAAGCCATGCTGTGAAGGGTTGGGTGTTTTTCTCGCCTACTGAGGACTGAGAGGTTAATAGTGCAAAATCTTGATGTACTTTACTATTTCTCATTTCAATAGAGAGCTGTCTGGGAAATCCAGTGGAGAATCAGAGCCCCACTGGACAGGGGATGCCATAAACAACCGAGAGAAGACAGTCCCCGAGTTGGCAGCTTTACCATCTCTGTGCCAGACAGGATGCAACGGTGGATATTAAATGGACAAGTGGGGGCTGGCCTGGGAGTGTGGGGAATGAGGCAACAATAAACCCCAGTTAATTTAGTGGGATAGAAGAGGTCTGGACTTGTTGCTTGTCTCACCTGAGTACTCCTTATGTGCCTGGGAACAGCTTGTGAGCTCCATCGCAGAGTAAGAATTTGCAGGCTCAGGGTGGGCAGAGCTGCAGGTTCTGCAGTCCAGTGCACAGAAACAGGCAGAGATTTTCCAAGTACACACAAGATTCACAGGGCACAGAATAAGTCATTTTGCTGAAATATCTGCTGTCCAAAGGTGTCGAGCAACTCTCAAATAATCCTAATGCATGACTAGTTTAAAGCTGGGTGTGACCCAATTTACATTATTTTAGCCCTAGATTTAACCAAAGAGAGAGGCTAATTCTCTTGTCCTATGATATGTCTATTTAAGTTGTTCAGTACTTAAGACTTTAAAGCAGTGGTGAAAATATTGGAGTCAGGTAGCTGCATTTGCATGGTAGATTTGTTCCACTTTATTACATATGTAAATATTTGGTATTTGTGTCCAGTAGACACTTATAAAATCCTTTGGAAAAGATTTGTTTAGACTCAGGAAAGCAAATAGTTCCTTTGGGTTGATAAGATGCTTGACAGGGTAATGACAAGGACAATTTTGGTTTTATATGTGAGTAAAGGTGGGAAATAGCAGAAGAAAGAGTTTCAGAGCAGTGTACCCAGGGCCAGGAGTGTTTGGCATCAACATTTATTTTGCTGTGGTGACAAGAGCTGCTGGTTTCTATTTCCACCAAAACTTGGCGCAATGATTTGGGTGCTGTGGTAGAAGTCAGTCACATGCACTTCCTTTAAGGTTTCAGTCCCAATTATCTGTTTTTCTTCACAGAGGGGAGTTTTCTCCATTTACCTCCCTGTCTACCATAGAGAGGGAGACACAGCTGATTTTTTAATCTACTATGCCACTGAAAAAGGAGGGGACTGAGCCCAAATGTGTTCCAAAAATAAGTGGTTTTGAGAAACATTCCAGTTCAAGTTCATCTCGCCTTTAGCAGCAATCCTGGTGTTACACAATCCTCCTTCAATTTGCTATTAATTCAGTTCATTTTCATTCAGTTCTTTCTGCAACTTCTGATAAGATGGCAAAAAAACTATTTTGTTTAATGAAAATAATCACATACATGCCCACACACACACGTACAATCAATCACATTTTAAGTATATTAAATAGTGGTGCCGTAAATACTGTGGGAAGTAAGTGGGTTTAGAAAGCATGACCTTAGAACAACTGTGAAACAATTTGCTGCTGACAATGTTTCTTTAAAAGGAACAAGTCTGGATTTATTGTAGTTAAATGGTCCATTGGGAAACATTCACTATTTTCAATGTCACACACAGGAAACCCACCACATATCTTATTAAGACAAAATGTGTCCTTTCAGATTGTAGATTTTGAGTGAAACATTGCTCATGTGTCTTGTGAAAATAACTCTTTATTTATAGCAATGCAGATTTATTTTAACATTTATATATTAATATATATATGCAAGAGTTTGGCGACTGAGGACCAAAATTTCTAAAGCTCTCTTTTCTACCATAACTCCAAAGCAGGGAACAACAGAAAGCTGAGCTATACTAGAAACAGACCTCAAATCACAGCAGTGTCTCCAAAGATGAATATGGACAGATGGGATCTTTTCCTGCTGAGATCTGGCCAGGTGGAAGCCAGCTGCGGTCTGGAAAAGCTGCACAGATGTGAGCGGGAGAAACTGCACAGCTGCATGAGCCCACGTCACTTCTGAACTCAAGTGGGCTCAGGTGCAGCCAGGTGGGGTTTTGCTTCACAAACACTTGGCATGGGACTGGAGAGGCTCTGTGAAAGCTGGTTCCTGCTTGCATGAAAATTAGAATTATCGAATCATAGAGGTTGGAAGAGACCTCCAAGATCATCAAGTCCAGCCTTTGACTGAGCACCACCATATCAACTAAACCACACAGCAAGAGCCATGTCCAGTCACTTCCTGAACACCCAGGGACGGTGATTCCACCACTTCTCTTGTCAGCATATTCCAATCCTTGACCACCCTTTCAGTGAAGAAAGGATGACAATATCTTTCCTAATATCTACCCTGAATGTCCCTGGCACAACTTCAGGCTGTTTCCTGTTGTCTTGTTGCTGGTTGTCCATGATAAGAGATCAGCCTCACTCAACTGCAGCCTCCTTTTAGATAGTTGAAGACAGCAGTGAGATCTCCCAGAGCCTCCTTTTCTCCAGGCTAAAAAAATACGTGGGAAAAGGGTCTGATGGTTTATTCAGAGTTTGGAATAGCAGTTTTGGGTGTTAAACCACCAAATCCTGTTTTCTCTGGGAGTCCTCGTGGCTGTGCCTGTGCCATGGCACCACAGGCGCCAGGATGGGGTGAAGGGCTGTGGTCTGGTCAGTCCAGCCATCACCATGCTCCATGGCACAGATCTGGGCTGGGGCAGTTAAACTCTCCCAGGGAACGTCCAGATGGAATCTGGGTGATAGCACAAGCCAAGCATTGCTCTCAATAGCCTATTTGGATGCAGCCACCCTGCTGGGGTTTTTTTGGGAGGGAGAATTAGACATGTGGACATGAGTCAGGCTGCACCACTCAGCCTCAGGGCCAAGGCATGAGGCTGACCCGTGTGGTTCTGCACTCGTGAGATGATGCAGGAGCAATTCCATCTCTCAGACCTCCAGATGTAAAATGGGGGCCACAGTTTTCTTGCTGAGAATGAGAGCTCTGAAAATAAGTATATTAAAAAATAAGGGACACAGCTTTCATGGGAAAAGTGTACTTTACTTGTGATGTAAAAGCATAAACTACTGCAATTTCCAAAAGCAGATAAGCAATTTTATTCTCTTTACCTTATAGTGTTTTGCAAAAATGCTTATCTGAAACCACAAGGTAAAACCAATATAATTATCTTATTTAGGGGTTTAGTGTATTTTCATTTCTTAATTATACTCTTATAAGCACAAACTCATGAAATTGATTGAAATTCCTGTATTTCTAGTCCTCTGATATAATACCTGAGAAATCCATTCTTCTGCAATTATTCTGAATTCAAGGCAACTAGTCTTCTTTACAATAAAAAACCATTTCACAATAAAAAACCATTTTTGCAGTCAAAGATTTTACACATTTTCAAGTTGTGATAAATACATGAGAATTATTAATTTAATTTTCCAATCTTATTTTCAACATTCACACAAAAAAAAAATAGGGAGCAGGAGAGGGAGAAAGAAAGAAAGGGAAAAGAGAATACAGGGAATGAAAATAAAAGGAGAGAGAAATGTAAAGCAATGAAAAGATGTATCTGTCACACAAATAGGGAGAGAAAATAAATGTTTAATGAGACGTTCTTGGAGTATCTTCTGTCAAGGCTTCAAATGCTGGAGGACACTGTGTCTCCCAGCCCCAAGTAGGATAGTTGGGTGTTTGATTGTATGTGAAAATTGGGGGGAATTAGTAACTTTGTTTATGTGTATTTGCTCCATGTTACAAAACAAATCTCTTTATTGGGTATAAAAGGTGGAAAAGCAGAGAAGGAGAACAGAAAGCCAAACCTGCATGGCAATGAGCAGTGAAACTGGCAGGAGCGATTACTTTACATTCTCTTGGCCTGAAATTATCTATTTCCATTCTATAGCATCTTTGTTTGTCATTCCCCTGCCTATGTGGTTGCACATAGACTTCCTTTGTTCCTAAATCCAAAACCATTATCATGTTACCTTTAAAGTTTGGCGTCCAGCGACACAAGGTCACCAGTGCCACTTTGTGCAGGGCTTGTATGACTTCATTAGCTAAATAGAACTGTGGGAACAGATTCTGGGTGACCCTCGAGCCACAGAGAATTGTGATTTGCTCTTTTTTTTCTTTTTGAAATGTTGTTCCAAGGACACCCAGAATGTTCTTTCAGTGGTGTTTTCAGTGACAGTCTTACAGAGACCCAGATTTGCTGTGAATAAAGGATGTATCTGCTTCATACAGAAGGCCAAATTCTGCCTCATTGTGGATAGCTCTGAGAGTGTTGTAAGAGTGGCAAATTCTCTCAAATGCACAAATGTCATTTTTTCTTGATCATTGTCAGCAGAAATCCTGGTATTTAGTCAGGGTTGTAACTTATGGAACCAAACCACTTTTCCCCAGGCATCCTGGGATTAGATTTTATACCTGGTACCTTCTTCCCATGGAGCTGTGCGTGAGTCTCACACATAGTCACATGCTTTTGAAATCAAATCTCCTTTAATGAATGGAGGCTTGGAAGCAGGAGGAAAAGATGGGAGGATCTGATATTTTTTCTAACCATGAGAACTCATGGAATTTGTTCTGAGACAGAGGCTGGCCAGGCTGCATCAGCACTAGGACTTCCAGGACTTTCACATGGTTTTTCAGATGTGTTGGTGTTTTGGTGTCAAATTATTGTTCTCACAGTTCAGCTTCTATTACAGAGGAGTTGGTGCATGGAAGAGAAGGAATTGCAATTTGTCCATTACTGACATGCTGAACTGTCAGCAGTCATTTCATAAGTGTCTTTATTTGGTGAATATCACAGATTCAGGATGGTTTGAGATTGAAGGGACCTTACAGGTCACCAAGTCCCCTGCCACAGCCAGGGACACCTTCCACTAGAACAAAGTATACCGGAATTTTACGAGAAACGTCAACATGGCCAGGATTTAATCTGTTGGAGTCTTCACAAGGAAAAAGAGAATTATTTTGGACTTTATTTCACACCCTTCCCCTACACCTGCTCACAAAATGTTTTGCTGTAGCTACTTCCATGAGTGAGCGAAATATCCAATGTATTTGGAATGGCCATCGGGGTCCTGATGGGTTTTCTGCTCTGTAGTTTTCATTCCAAGTTTTTGGCACATATTGGGAGTGACTCTATCCAAACAAGACACCTGCTACATGGACAGGCAGTAATGACACATTACATTACCTGAAATTATTACCCAACATGCTTCAACAGCTGGGCGAAATTCTAATTCTCCCACATGTTTCTCCAACTTTATTTTATTTTAATATATTAAAGCCCATCCTTACTGGCATCATTAATGGCCTACATAAAATCAAATGTGTAGGAGATCAAGTGGAAGAATCAGTGTTTATATTTGGATGTTATTGTTTAAAGCAAAGCCAGATCATTAGATCAGTAAACAGTACTTTAGCTAGAAACTTGGTCAGATGATAAGCGCATAGTTTATTATTAGATAATACTTTATTATACTTTCAAAGACAAACTAGATTAACAGGGTGAAATGATCATTTTCCACTAGTAATTAAAGTGATGCAATATCTTTGGAGCTAAACCATGATGAATTTTTGAAGGGAACTGGATTAGAATTTCAACATAGGGCTGGATCCAGGCTTTTATGGGAAGGCTCATTTTCGTACTGTTCACATGGAGCTTCACAGCCTACTTCAAAAGGCTCCTGATCCCAAACCAATGTATGTTTAAATGATCTTTATTTGAAAACAATATTTGGCTTGGGTTATATAGAAGTCTATCTCTTTTAACCTGGCACAAATCATGATAAATCCACTGGAGTCAATAGTCATATTATAGTCTCAAGGTCCAGATCTTTCAGAGGGTTAAAAAAGGCAGAAATAAGAAGGGAAAGTAAATAAGATTTCCAAAGATTCTCGATTAGATGTTCAGTGACTTCATATCTCTCCCTGGTGCCTACACACGAATAAGGGCCCAGAGGAGGATCTCAGCCTCCCACTCTGACTTTCTGATGTAAGTAGATACTGATATGAATGTTTGGGGCTGAGCCAACCTATGAGGTCTGGATTTTGGTTCAGATCCAAAACCGATAGCATTTTCTCCTCTGGATTTATGTTACACAGTTTTACCTCAGCTAAACAAATGAAGAGATTTCTAGGTTGTCTCTGGGATGAACTTAAACCCAAAACAAAAGCTGTATTTTGTCTTCGTGCATTTCTGTTTGTTACCTCCTGACCTATCTGTTCAATAGGAAAACCCAGAGCATCAGAGGATTTGGGAAATTCTGTCACTGCAAACACATCTACTGCATCACTTGGGCTATTCACTGACTCCAGCTGCCTTTGAAGTATTTGTTGAAAAAAATATGAAATCTCTACCTTGGTTTCTTGTTTGTGGTATGTCAAGCTATGAATTAAAGTCCCAAAGTTATGCATAAGTCACTGATGTGTTAATTTGGTTAAAGCTAGAGGTGAGCAGCTCATCTTTGTGACTGACAGATACAGTATTAGCACCTGTGTCTGCCTTGCTTGGCTTCTCTCTCTTTCCATTGTAATTGCATCTAAAATCCATACATGGAAAGAGGCAGAGTTACTCGTCAGAGTTGGTCTCTCCTGGAGAAATGGCTGCAACAGCTTTTGCTTTCAATTTCTACTTTAAAAAAAAAGGTGGGGGGAGGTTTATTTTCATGCTGATCTGTTGCTGGTGGCAGACAGCAAGGAAGTTTAGCAATATTTACTATTTCTCAGGTGTCACCTATTTCTTATTTAGCTTTATATGTTGAGGTTCACTATTGCAGAAGTTGGGACAATTTCCCACTCTCTCTTTGCTGATCTTATAAATTATTCCATTCTGTGCCCAAATTTTGCAGCTATGTCCTCTCAAGTGACTGTCAGTTTAACACGTAGTCCTGCACAATTCATCCATTTTTTATCCATGGATCCATTTTCAAGTCCATCCATCTTTTATCCATGCATGCAGGCATCTCTTCCAGTGCAAGTTAACTCCTCATCCTCACATCATTTCCATCAAATTCCCTGTAGAGGGTGGGCTGATTCCAGCAGGACTGAGAGCCCCTCCCAGAGCCCAAAATTACGTTCACACAGTTTTTTTGCCATTGATGAGAATTTAGGTATCTTCTGCATCTGAAATTACTCTGTATTTATTTCAGATTACTTCGTAGTGTCTAATCTTCACATAATGCTCACTGAAAGTACGCTGGAGGTACAGGAAGAGGTTTATGATGGAGCATAAGAGCATTGATTTGTAGGATGAAAAGAACAATTTTTGGTTGCTGTTTTATTGGTTTCCTTTTTTTTAATCAAGACAGTTGTACACGTACATTTTACTTCACATCATTTTTAGTTTTGTTTGTGTAGCAACTCAGATTTATCTGTGTATAACTGAGACTGTTCACATATATGCATGTATATATATTTGTCTGAATTTTACTACTCTAAATAAAAAAATACAACTTTTCCTCATTTCATCTTAAAAGTACTCATGGAAACATTAGATAGCTATCAGGAGCTTCCTTAAGCACAGAAATGTCATCCTCATCCATTTGACCTGCTAAGAAATTAATCTCACATCGTTGTAAGTTTGAGAGAGTTTTTAAGAAGGTAAATGCTTTTTTTTCCTCCCCCTTTTAATAGCAAATATTATCAAGAATGTTTGAAAACTTTTAGAATTCCCATCCAAGTTAATCCTTTTAAACCTAGCTATGCTTATTAGCTTTCTTTGAACAGATAAGGCTTAAACAGATGTGTCATTTGAAGAACTGAAGTCAATTTAATAGCAAAGAAGGATACAAAATAGTGGCTACAGAAGGTGAAATGTGGCATTTGATGAAATAGTGGTGATACATTTTTAAATCTCTTCTAAAACTATATTGTTGAAATGACAGAAATTACTAGTGAGCTGTTATGGTTTTAGGAATTATAGGCATCAACCTATTTAGTGGTGCTAAGAAGCAGCTTGAATCCCTGGCTGTCTCTCTCAAGTCATTTCTGATGGCATGGCAGCTTCTGCAGTTCGCTCTATCTGCGACAAGAAGTGCCTTGAATTTATCAGCCGGTGGGTTGAAATGTAAAGATAGGAAACCTCTTTATCCATCTTTAGGAGTAGAAGGAAATTCTTAAGTCGTCTGAATTAAAATGGCAATTTTAATTGAGTTCTTGCCTGTATCTCATTGTGCATCCCCCCCGGACGGTGGCAGCTGAGACACACCACATCACCTCATTTGGATTGTCCTATTGTGCCAGGGGATGTGTCTGCTGGGGCTGGGCAGGGTGGTTTAGCAGGGATGTGTGTAGCAAGTGTCTACAGAGTTGAAAGACATTTCATTAGACATATCTGCAGCATACACAGACGGCAGAACTTTGCAGTAAGGGCATATCATGCTGCACCGTCAAGGAAGAGTCAAAGGAAATTTTTTCCACTTTGCCATACAAAGCTTATCTTGGAAGGTTATTTACAGTTAATATTCCAAACAGGAGCTTCTGAGTTTCAGAGCCATCTCTGAAAGCATGCCCTGGGAATTTGAAGCGGAGGCAGTTTTGGAAACAGGAGGTGCAGAAAGATCTGGAGGGGGGAGCTACTGGCTGAACAGCTTTTATTTTCTGCCTCCATTTTTGCAGATGTTTGGGGCTTTACTCCTTAAAACAGCAGCCCACTCACTCTGGAAGAGACCTCGGTGCAGAGATGTGGCTCCAATCAGTGTCCCTCAGCAGTGCTCCAGTTGGACACAGAGACTTACTCTAAACATGAATTAAGTTCTTTGTTAGCAATCCCTGCAATTATAAACCATCATGAATTGCCTTAACATCCCTTTCCCTTCTGCAGCTGCTGTGATCAAACAAACAAGTTCTGTGTGTATTTTTCCAGCATGGCTGTACCTGAGGAAAATCCATCCAAACCTAAATTTCAAGGAGTCCCCCTTTGCAAGCCATCCCAGAGGTAACCAGGGGGTTGGGGAAGGGTTAACACCTGTGACCAGGCTGGACACTGTCCCCTGAGGATCAGTCCAACAGATGAGGTAATAGGGTTTTGCTGAGGCAGAGGAAAGGGACGGCTTAACGAGAGATGAACCAGAGCTGGAGCCAAATTTAAATTAATTAACTTCAGCTAGACTGAAATTCTATTGTGAAAAGTCAATGACTGGGGCTTGTGAGCAAACTTGGAAACACCAGGCTGGGAAGGGAGGAAAATAATGAGCGTGGATCTCACAGAGACACAGACAACAAAGCCTTCAATGGTTTGCAGCTACTGGTGCACTGTGACTTGCCAGAACTGTCTCTGTGCCCATCTCTGAGTGACCACTGTTGTTAAGCCCTGAGTGGTAACTCCACACTCGCCTTTGCAAATTCAGCCTCAGAACTGGGCAGATCAGAAACCTCAGATTCTTGTTTCATAGAAATCCCCACCTCCTGGAATAAATTTATTATGAGGCCATTGCAGCTACTTCTTGGAATTTCTATTCTTTCTTTTTTCTGTATTTCAGGGAAGAGATGGTAGGAGAATGAAATCTAAATATATACAAAATGCTTCAGACATAAGCACAATCCTGTCATTCATTCATTTTGCAATTTAATTTTCTTTTAAGCCAACCTCCTGATTTTGAGCGTATGAAATTCACAACACTGTCATGTGACAAAAGCTAACTTGAATAAGCAAGCTCTCCATGACTGAATCTTTAAATATTAATGCTTTTATTCATTTTCAGTAAAGAAAATCCTGGGCCAGATCCTCAGTTATTGCCAATGGGGGAGGCACCACCATAAGGAAGCTTCATAGAAGTCAGTCATAATATTCCACAGTCTTGCTCTGTAACACAGGTTTTTCATTTTTTTAAAAACAATTAAATGTGCAGGAAAAATTCATTTGATCTAATTTCATTCACCAAAAAGTCACATCTTATTGCATGTTTTTATCCCCTGAGTAGCCAATGGAGAGATCACCACCCTTTCAAAGACCTCTGTGGTCCTTGGAGATGTCACCTTTTCAAGAATTTTTGCAGAGGCAGCCTGAACATTGAAAGATTTGGGATGAATGGAAAGAACGGAAAAATTCCTAAGAGAAGTGTGGACAAGAAAGAAGACTGAAAATTTGGGATGGTCTCTGGTCTTTGATTTTGATTCAATGAAGTAACCTAAATTTAATACACAAGATAAAGCGTTAAGAATGTGCATTTGGGCTCTGTTGAGCAGTACTGAGACAAAGGTATGGATGCCAACTGTTTTGCTGGGCCAGGCTTCCAGTCATCATTTTTGTTGCTGTTTTACCATGAACATCAATTCTGAGGTCTGTTAATAATATAAGCAGAGGAGGTCACTTGTGCAGCAAAGGACTGACAGCAGCAACTCAAAGGAGCTGTGACACAGATGCAGTGCTGTGGAATAGAACCCCCTGTGTGCTCCTGCTCTCTCCTTTAACAGACTAAATACACATGTCTCTTTAGCCACTTAGAAAAAGATGTTATATGAAATGGCTGTAGACGCAAATGGAGTTTTAAATGGTTTTAGTATAATATGGCAATCTGTTCACAAATCCTGATGTGTTTACAAAACATATCCTTGCTGCCTAATACGTTTATTTTAACACTTTATTCAGGCTTAAATGCCATTTTCACATGCTGGGTTTGTTTGGATTTTGCATAAGGTTGTACCACTTATTCAGGAATGTTGGACAATAATGCAGCGTTGGGAAAGAGTTCAACTTTTGTTTGGGTTGAATCGTATTCAACTTCTGTTATTCACCATTTAGGGCCTGAGTCATCAAATAACAGTTAGAACTGTTTAGTTTCTGTTCTCAGCCAGAACAGGTGACCTTCTCATTGGCATGACCACAGGCAACAGAAGTTAGCCTCACCTGGACAGAGCAGGACAGAGGTGATTTCCAACATAATCAAGTATTTTGCCATAGTGGAGTTTCACTCAGTTAGGAGTGAAATGTAAATATCCACAATTTTTCAGATCAACATGCAGGTTTGAAGCATATTTGATTCCTGCCCAGTTCTGTACCTTTTGTTGGTAGGTACACAGTTCACTTTTTATCCCTGTTTTCAGTAGGTGAGGGAATCTTGTTCCACCTAGGTGAACAATTATTCGGCACTGGCTGTGTTCACCTTTTCCCAGGATGTTTTCAGCACATCTCATACCTGTGCTTCACCCTGTGCAAATGCTCCAGACACTGTGAATGTCCAGTTCTGGGCCCCTCACTTCAAGACAGACATTGAGGTGCTGGAGCGTGTCCAGAGAAGGGCAGCAAAGCTGGGGAAAGTTCTGGGGAGTAAGTCTGTGAGGAGAGTCTGAGAGAGGTGGGAATGGAGAAAAGAAGGCTCAGAAAAGACCTTATTGCTCTCTATGACTTCTTGACAGGAGACTGCAGCAAGGTGGGGGTTGGTCTCCTCTTCCAAGTAACAAGTTACAGGATGAGAAAAAAATATCCTGAAGCTGCACCAGGACAGGTTCAGGTTGGACATGGGGAAGAATTTCTTCACTGAATGGATGGAGAAACATTGGAGCAGGCTGCCCAGGGAGGTGGTGGAGTCACCGTCCCTGGTGGTGTTTGAGAAATAACTGGATGTGGCACTTGGTGTTATCGCTCAGCTGACAAGGTGGTGCTCAGTCAAGGGTTGGACTTGATGATCTTGGTGGTCTTTTCTTGGTGGTCTATGGTTCTATACCATGAGGTACCAGGTGACATCTCTTCAGCCACAAACATGATCATTCTTCCATGATGTACAAGGTATAGTGACAAATCAGTACCAGGATTTCTTCCTTCTCAAGGTGTTCAAGGGCCAGCATATCAAAAGAATACCAAAACTGAGGGATGATGATCATGTGAACATTTCATTTCTTTGATATAATGATCTTCTAGAAAAAGTTGAATTACCTTGTGCTGGAGAATGACATCAATCACACGTCTGGCTCTCATGGGCTCTTTAAAAAAGATATTATTATTATATTTTCCTCATATAATGAATTTCTTGTCTGTCCACTGTACTAAGCAGAATGGACATGTAAATTAATTATTTACTTTCACAAGAAAGTCTGCCAATAGAGGAGAAAAGGAGAATTTGTAAGTGGCATTAGTTAGAAGGAAAGACTTTTCAGTTCTTACCACTTTCTAGGCCATGGGTAATTTGTATTATAGTTGATATGGTATATATAAAAAAAAAAGATTATGTATCTGTTGTTGTGGATCATTTAAGTAATATATTTTTACTGCTGGTGAGGAGTTTAGCTTTGATGCCATTCACTGGTGGGGATTTAGCCTTCCTTTTGTCATGTTTTTCTACCAGCTATTAACATAAACTCCAAACTTACAGCCTTTATAAAGAACTCAATAATTATAGGACATGATTTTCGTTGGTTTTGGGGGGTTTTGGGCATTTAAGCTAAGGGAATTTCAAAGGAATTTCATTGTAGTTTTAGTTTTCTCCAAATTTCACCTAACCCAAGTCAGCCTGCCCATCACTGATGTTAACATGGATTCAGTCAAACAAGGCAGCAGCAGACCACACCACATATGCCACAGTGTATTATTCTTTCTAATCAAAAGGTTTGCTTTGGTTTTCAAAGTGTGGGAAACCTGACACAAGATGCCTGTCGCAGATAGGGAAGGATCCTCTGCTCTTCAGCACAGGGTAATAATAACAACAACAATAACTTTGATTTTGTTTCAAGACTTCTCACTTGGGATCCTGCAGAGGTTCTAATATCCCGCCATGCCAGCATATTATTTTTGGATTGAATGACTGGATGAGCTTGATTTACATCTTATCTCCCTCCGTAGCCCATAATGTGTTTTTAAATCATGTCTAAACAATTTACCACAAAAGCAAAATTGGAGGCAGGCGGTGGGAAGTATCTTGGATAAGTCAAGCATCAAAGAGAGAAACCTCAGAGGACGAAGAGGGGTTTATTTGCAGCTGGCTGAGTCATGTTTCATGTGGGGTATGGTCCCTTGCTAATAATAAGCAAACTGCTAAAATACTATTCCACACTTTATTAACTTGCTCAGTGAGTTAGGATGTCCTGTGCAGACATGTTCACTGGTAACTTCTTTTCTCTAAGAGCTTTTCCCCTGATAGCCTTTCAGATAACATTAGAAAATAGCTTTTTTCCTACATTTCCCCTGTTTTATGTCACACTGCCAAGCCTCTGAAGAGGCTTCTGTTGTGCTGTGATCCAGCCTGCAAGGACTGTATGCTCCGAATCTACAGCAAAGAGTCTTCAAAGAAGAGTGACAGTCACAGCAAGTGAGTGGCTGCCATCTAAAACATCTAAAACATTTATGGTGTTTAAATATTGTTGGTTACTACTGTTTCTGTATCAAAAGTGGGGATTTGGAGGGGAAAAACAGTTTTTCGGCAAAGATTTTGTTTGCTTTGGGAATTTGCTTTTCTTTCTTTTTCTTGCAGGATGATTTTGTTTTGATGCGGGTATTATTATTATCATTATTATTTCATTTTTAATACATTATTTTCCCTCTTTTTTCTTCTTTTTTGGTCAAATAGGACAGAAAATGTGAACCATGTTAGAGAATATCGACATGCTAAGTCAGTTTTGAGACTTATTTTTCAGGAACAGTAATTCAATTTTTGGGATAGCTCCCACTAAACTCTCAAATATGTGGTCACATGGAATTATTAGTCACTTTTGGGAAAAACCAATCAATCCCTTAGCTAGTCAGGCAAACACCAGGATGGGGGACAATGGCTGACTAGACATTGTATCATATGTAGCATCTTTCGCCACATGTGAACCCCACAACATATGTTTTGTGTTGCTCTCTAGAAATAATTCTTTCTGTTACATAGTGCTTTTGTTGAACAGTGGCAGATTTAAAATAATAATATTATGATTCTTCAGAGATCACAATCAGTGTTTAAATGCGCTGACTCTGAGACTGTGCTTCATCTTAACATACTCGTGGTTCTCCTGAATATAATTTTAAATTTCTGGATATAAAAATGCAAGATCTGTTGGAGGGCATAAAAAAAACAGAATGAGAAAGAAAATAAAAATTGAATTTGTGTTAAAATTGAGAGATGCCCCTGATGATGACTGCTTTAATCTTAATACAACCAAAGGTCTTGTATTTAGGACATTGTGGTTGGGATGGAGGAGGTGAAAACTCCTGCACTGAAGCAGGCAGAAAAATTATTTGAGCCTTGGTCTTCCCTGTCAAATGCAGTTTTCTTACCCTGTGGATCCTGGTGAATGATCCTGGAAGGATGATCCCCTCTTGGATAAACAATCCCATCCTTGCTGAAGAAAACATTTCCTCTATGGTCCACCTTTGTAGGCTGTGGTGTTTTCAGTTACCAAAACCACAATGTTTTCTGTTTAAAAAAAACCAGACAAACAGAAATATTTGAAAAGCCTTAATCTGTTTTATTTAACCCCAAAAGGGAAAAAAAAAAGAAAAACCAACGCCAACCAACCAACCAAAACAACCTTCCCCCTTGAGCAATAAGACATTCAAGTTCTTTTAAGCAAACCTCAAGTGTTTCTTCACTGGTTTATGGGGTTTCTCACACAAGAACTTCTCACCCACAGGATATGTGGTGTCTCCTGAGCCAAAGTCATGCTGCCTCTCCAGAGGGGAGCTGAGGACCCATATCTGCAGTTCTCAATCATAGAAACATTATCACTTCTCCTCAGAGGGTCAGCACTAGAGGGCAATACAGCCACACTCTTAGACATACACCAGTGATTTCTGATGGACAGTGTTTGCTTCACTGACATGAAAAAAGGGAGGGTGGAGATGAGTTGTCAGAACCGTGAGTCAGAGAGTAAATTGGTCCCACCTTAACCACAGTCCTCTGCCACGCAGCAATTTCCCTTATCAGATTGTTATCAGAAATTAACACTGGGCAAATATGCAAGATAAATATCATTAATTCCATTATTAGAGATAGATGATATAATACAGAGAAGTTTCACAATGAGTTAGAAATTAATAACTGGAATTGCATATATGCTATAAGTTAGAAGCACATACAGCTTTATTCTGATTAATTATTAAAAAGGGTTTCAAGACTAGCCAAAAGTGCTGAAGTCCAGCTGGATAAACAGCAGCAAAAAATATCCTCAGACAAATAAGTAATACTGATATTACTAATGCCAGTCTCTGTTCAGGGTGCCATTCTGAACTTGGCCTTGCCCTCTACTTTACTGAAACTCTATATGAAATGAAGAGATGGCTGATACAGGACAGGCTAAAAAGTTCAATCTGTTGGGACCAGGATTCATTTCAACCCATCAGTGTTCATTATTCCACTAAGTGGTGACATAATTACAGAGCAGGGCTCCCCAGGGGCTCTGCTGGAGCTGGCTCCAATTTGCAGGCCACCCTGCAGGAGAATGTCAACCCCGCTTACGCCAAGCAGAAGGTTTGTAGGGAAATTGGGCAACCCCATGACATACCGAACATGAATTCCTTCCTGGAAATCTGTAGCTGTCTCCCTGATAAGACCAATTTTGAAACTCAGGGAAGAGTGAACAGAGTTGAAGTAAATGCTACCCAGCCTGTGTTAATGCACAGAACAGCATTTCCCCCTCTCCATCACAGTCATGCTTATTTCATCTGTCATTATCACTTTGCTTTTCATGAAAAATAAACCCACCACCTAATAGGCTAGTGAATGCCCTTATCTGCTCATATTTTGGCCTTTCAATATTCTTGGTTTAGCAGGAACAAATCTTGTATTTACATAGACACCAAGAATGGAAATTCTACACCATGGAGGGATCTACCTGAGTATTTTATATTTGTTCATACTTATGATCTCATTATGGCCCAAGACCATGTAAATATTCACTAGAAAAAGAACTGGGGAAATATAAATTTTGGACATCTTTTCCATGTTTACACAGTGGTACTGCATCAGGTTTTCTGCATCTTTACAACCAAGCTGGGATTGGTACATGACCATGATTAGGTTCTTCAACGTGTCCTACATAAAGAGGAAAAACATAAAATAACCCTTACCTGTGACTTTGGCCCCTCCAACCATTTATTTTATAACACTGAGCTGTGTCAAAACAGGTTTAGGTTGCATATTAGTAAAGGTTCTTCACCCACAGGGTGGTTGGGCACTGGAACAGTCTTTCCAGGGCAGTGGTCATAGCACCAGCCTGACAGAGTTCAGGGAGCATTTGGACAACACTCTTGGACACATGGTGTGACTCTTGGGGTGTCCTATGCAGAGCCAGCAGCTGGACTCAATGTTCCTTGTGGGTCCCTTCCAACTCAGCACATTCTATGACTCTATAACATATCATTGCCTAGGATGACATGCAGTGACAATTCTCTTAAACATCCACAGATCAGTCTAGAACCTTTGGAGCAACACTCTGGCAACAGACAGATTTACATTACCAATTAGACAATTACTTTTAGGCAAGGCTGACTGAGCATTGACATAGGCTGTCAAAGAAAGTGGAGCATATTTTTTGAATGCACACTCAGGGATGTGCTGTATAAGGTGGAAGTCCTGATTTAGTCAAACAAGCTGCAACACTTCTTGCAGAGGTAGCTGAATGACATGTAAGGGCTTGCTTTGTATAGAAGGTCAGACTAGCTGATCCAATAGTCCATTCAGAGCTTAAAGTCTCTGGGAGCCTATAGTCTGAGCTACAGACTTAAGCCTCTTACTGGGAGTTGAAACAGTTTTTGTATTGTCCCTAGATCATGTATTGAGGAGAAAGCAGACCAGACGGTGAGCAGTGGGTTGCATATGCCAGGAAAGATGCAATTTGAAAAGGAATCCATCTTTATACTGAGTCATAACAGAAGTTTTATTATTGCCTCTCCATGTGTGGGTATAACACCTTATTTAAAGTTGGAAATACAAACTGACTCTGAAGTAAGGATTACAAAGCAGAAAGACTTCAGAGTGGTTAACAAGATCTCACACTAAACATCGCCCTATGCCAGAAGATGAAAGGAGAAAATCAACAGAAATACAAACACTTAAAAGTCCTTATTGTTGTTTTTAAATTTGCCCATCTTCAATGAATATATAAGCATGGGCAGATTATGCTGCCCTGTGTTTGCTCATCCCTGGTCTTCCTCAGCTCACCTATTGCTTAGGTGTATTAGAAGGAAATAGCACCTTAAAAAAAAACCAAAAATCACCTCTGATTTGCATCAAATCAAAGGAGCTTGTAGCTATCTGAAGTTTTACAAGTGGGGACTTCACTTTAGTGATGAAGTTTCAATGGCTTATTTCCTGGTGCTTAGAGGAGATTTGTTCTACACCAGTACCTACAAAACAGGGTAAAGCTGTTAAATTTCTTTCAGTGTGAGTTTACTTTGTCTTGCTTTGTTTGCTGTTATTTCTTGAGTGGGTTTGGTTATCTCCTCCTTAAAAGGAGATTTCAGACTGATAGTATTTACCTAAGTGAGCCATGGACATTATCTTGACCATTAATGTATTTGTCACTATTTGGGAGGATGTACTTTCTACTGACTCTATGTAAATGTTCCTGAGTTAATCCACAGATGTGAAAAATTTCTTAAAAATTACATGTATCCACAAAAATTAATATTGTTGAATATTTTCTAAATAAAATAACAAAAAATCATATGAAAAGAGGAAAGTTAAAATCACGGATAGACAACCTTGTGTGGTATGTGGAGTTTTTTCCCTTAATGTTTGCTCCAAAAGTCAATAAAGCCAGGGAAAGATCCTTTTTCATTCTGTTAATTGCATTCCATAAAAACCAAAGGGGTTGTGTATTTACCATTGTATTTATAAAACACATAAAACAAGTAATGTGTCTCTAAAAGCAAAAGCAGGGCACCAGTGGGTTCTAGATGCCTTTGAGAAGCCCAAGAGCTGCACGTAAGCCAAAAGCATTGATTTCAATGTCCAACTTGATGATCAGTTCAGTAAAAAAAAAGCAAATAATAATTTCCCTCACAATGAAGATTTACATCATCTTCTCACCAGATCAGTCTTTTTCTGACCCCAGTTTCCTGGGATCTCAGAAACAAAAAACTAAGGTTTGGGGAAAGTTGAAAGGAACTCTGTAAGGATTTCATGAAACTTTTCAATGTCAGGTTTTGGTGTAAGGTTTTGGAGGGGGCTGCTGGCCACAGTGAGGGGGTACTTCAACAAATAGATCCCTCACCAACTCAATTTGAACATTCTGGCAAAGGTCCTAATTTTTCAAGTAAAATGCAAAAATCTGGGAGCAGAGAACAAAGTCTAAAACTCCCTTCTTCTAGTTAAATACCCCCTCAGCTCTTGTCTATGTATTAGCATCTCTTGGAGGTTTGACAGGGCATGACTTTATCAACAGAAGTGGAAATTTCATGAGCCAGCCTTTTCAGGCCAAATAGGAAACACCAATCAACTTTCATCTGATATATGAATTTCCACAAAGAGTTGAAAAAAACATTCTGTTCTCTTTTTCTGTCTATTTTTTTTTAAATTTTTGTGTGTGTGCATTTCCTCCCCCCCCCC
>VZRL01001134.1:34755-61889 GCA_013397895.1 Origma solitaria
TTTTTTTTTTAAAATTAAAAAAAAAAAAAAAAAAAAAATCCTTTCTTCAAGACACTGATGCAGTGGGAAATGAGAATTGGGAGTATCTGTATTTAAACCAAAGCCCAACAAAAAAAAAACCCCACCCTTGTCAAGACCAATTTACCAGGCCGCAAGTTTTTAATGGATGTGAGAAGCAGGTTGATCTGAAAACAAAACTATTTGATGACAGGTTTTCTATTGCTCTTACCACATTAATGCCATAGATTTGGTGTCTAAAAGACAAGCAGTGTATCTTTAACCCTGTGCTTATTACGTGATTCACTGTTGTGTCTCTGCTCTGTAATTTGGCTGTGCCTGGGCTCACTTTGCAGTGGGTCTCAGTGTGGGCTGAGCTGGGTCAGAGGCTGCTCTTGGTACCTACACGAGCCAGTTGAAAGATTGCTTGGGAATCTCCCTGAAACCACAGATCCTTTGGTGCAGACGTGCCCAGAACATTTCTTCACGGATTTATTCTCATCGTCTGCCTCTAAGAGAGAGAATTAATACCTTCTGTCAGTCAGCCCAGTTTTGGAGACGATAAATGGCTGCCTGGTGAAGTTGGTGGGGCTTGCCCACAGTCAAACAGAGAGTCTGGGGAAGAACAAGGACCTGCCCCCAAATTATCTCAATCTTGCTCAAAAAAAGCGCTTTGCTGCCATAGCATCCGTGTTCCTGGACAAACAAGAATTCCACGCAACTCTGGAAATATTTTAGTTCTTCATTTTTGTGTCAGTGCTCTTTAAAAGGCCAAATTTGAAGTGAAAAATCCTAATCTGGTTTATGTGGATAAATGTTTGGGTCACCAAGGGCAGAGTCTGATTTCACTGTTTGACAGATGACACAGACACCAGATAAAGGCTACACAGAAGTAGTTTTGGTTGTCTTGGAAGTCAGGGAAAACACAGCAGTGTTTGTAGTGCACTGCATAAATGGTACCTGACCTGGTGGTTTCCTGGCAAATGAAACAGGAGAAAGAACAGGGAGGACACAACAGATACAACCAGGTTGGCCCACAACTATCATGAAAAGAAAGAGGTTTGTCCCTAGAAAACTTTTAGGATAGCTGATGCTGCTTCAATAAAGTTGACACAAGTGAAAGAAAAGAGCAAAAATGTAAAATAGCTTTTCAAAGCATCCATTTTTATCCCCACTACAATGTTTACTTCTCCTTTAATACACTGAAAAGAAAAGATTTCCATCCCAGAGGAACGTTCTGGACATGCTGTATTATACAGTAACATTTTGCTCTAACGTTTCAGTCATCTAAATATTGTTTTTGGGATTACTCGTGGAAACTTCACAGTGGAAGAGGAAAGGGGAGGGGAAGTTGCATGGAGAAGGGAGGGGGGGAAACATCCCCTATTAAAGCCCCATTAGCTCCAGAAAGGAACTCTGTGAAGTGCATGAAAAACATTGTGGATTATTCAAAGACATCCATAATTTGAGTGTCTGTTTTCAATGTCAAATTTCCTACTAACCCCTATTACTTTTTCCCCTCTTTTTAAATTTTTTTATTTTATTTTATTTCTGCAGAGGAGGATAATGATTATTACAGAAGTAAGTGGGGAAAAGATGGATTGTCTTTATATGAAGTGTAAGTGTTGGGTAAGGCAATTAAGTGGAACAGAAAATAACTAGGATTAAAAGCCTTTTTTAGATCCTGCCAGGGCTGAAATCGTTGTCACAGGGAAGATGTGTTTAAGCTCCAGCAAACTTTGGGTGAGGCAATTGTGAAGATGACGGTCTAATGACTGTAAAACCTTCAAAACGGCAAAATGAGGAGAAGGCTTCCCACGAAGGAAGGACACCTTCTCTTCCCCTCCTCCTCCTCCCCCTGGGGCTTTTCAATGTCAGATGTGAGCTGCACACCTGTGATAAATATAACCCCACAGCTGTCGCTGGGGCTGGGAGCCTGGGCAGGAGTGGGCTGGGGGACAGCAACTCTCCTGGCCCCCACGCAGCCTCCTTTGGGCTGGGGTTTCAGCTGGCAGTTCCAGAGAAAGCAGGTGGTGAATCACTGAGCTGGCAGCCTTTGAGGCAGGGCTGAGGAAAGGGTTATTACACAACTTTCACGCTCAGGGTGGAGAGCACCGAGAGCTCAGGAAAGAGCAAACCCACACGAATTCGTCGGCAGCTGGGGAAAGCAAGAGTCCTCACGCTTTGGTCTCCCCCTTTGCCGTCCCAAAGCTGGCGGGGAAGCAATACACAGGGGAGGCTGCAGGTAAAACCATATGTGAAATTACACAGTGGTTACACACTGATTATCCTTCAGCATCAGACCGGACTCCTTTGCTTTAGGACAGCCAGTTTGAGCAGACTTCAAGCCATGTGGAGTGAGAAAAATCAGAAAAAAACACCCCCTGGTACACAGGCACAGAGGGAGGAAGCAGATTTGTGAAAGCACCTCCCTTCTGAAGCAGGGCACAAGGCACTGCCAGAGTGGTTTCCCCTCAGCTACCTCAAATCAGCTCCATTTTGCAACCTCAGGTGCAAAATCCCTGGATGCTGCAGCCTTCCCTCTTCTCCCTCTGGCCCGCAGCTCACCAGCTCACCCCTAGCCCTCCCTGCTGGGTCAGGATGACAGATCTAAATAACAGGAGTAATGACAGCTGATGGTATAATTAGAGCAGTGAATTAAGTGTGGGAGTCCTGCAATTTGAGAGGTAGCTTGTGACCTCTGGGCTGTATCCATCGCTGATGTGTGCCCTGGGACACCCCTCTGCAATCAGTGGGATGGCACAGGCAGCGAGGGAGAGCACATTTCATCCCTTTTTTTATGGCCAAAAACCTGCTAGGAAGGAAAAAGCAACACCACACTCAGCCTGCCCCACAGTTTGGAAAATAAAGTTAATTTGGTGCTGGGCTGAGAAATTCTTGCTCTAGTCACCGATAATCTGCTTTGGTATTTATGTCTAATGGTAGCAGTATGTAATATTTCTAAACTGTCTGTACTCCAGGTTGTGTGATCAGGCACTAATGGACCTCGCTGGAACCTTGTTCTCCCCAAGCAGCAGCCTGAACTCACAGCCTGGCTTCTGGTTCCTAAGCCCAGCACTGCTGCACATCGCCTCTGCAGCTGGAGGGATCAAAACATTGTTTTTTCCTTGTGTTACACAGTGAAATTTCAGACCCAGAACTTTCTGGCATTTGCTTCTGAGGAGAAAGTGGGGAAATTAATCTGTTCTGTTTGTTCTGGCTTTAATATGGAAACATCTGTTAAACTGTCTCCGATTGCCTCCTGGCTGTATTAAAGTGATGACAAATTTTGCCACTGATTACTGAGTACGTTTCACATTTTTTTTCTTTTTTTTTTGCATGCAAATTCTGTGCAATGCTCAGGACTGCTGTACCTGCTGGTTTGGCTGCCTGCAAAAAGATAGGGATTAGATCTGCATATAAGCCTCACATGTTGTATTGATGAGCTGCCCCACAGCTATACATCAGTGCAGAATTTTGTCAACTTTCCAGGAAGGTCCCAAATATCTGTATATTTATACTATATTAAATCTATGTATGATGTATATACACAGTCCACATATATATGTCATCTATTTTAATATATATTTTATATATATGTGCATATCTATGGTTGTAGCTTGCCTCAGGGTTCTGACCAGAAATTGATTTGAGAAATAGAAAAGGATTTGAGCAGAAATCCTATTGCTGAACACAGCATATCAGTGCTAAGCAAAGAGTTCAAAGTGGAGGCGCAGAAAGAAATTCTCAAGCAAAGAACCCTGGCAAGAGCTGCTCAGTGCTTTGCTGGGGAAGGTGGGCTGAGTTCAAGCAATGGACACCTCTCTCCCAGGAATCAGAATATAAACCATGGGCCAAACATCTCTTACAAGGCCAGAAAGTAGTCAGAGAAGGGGGAAGAGTCTAAGGCAGCAAAAAAATTTTCTTGCAGATGTTTCTGAGTTAAGGGAAATGCTCCTGAGTGTCTGAGTGGAGAAGAGAGAAAGGCATCAAGAAAAGAAGGAGCAGGAACTGAAGGGCTGGGAGGTTTGGGTCCTACTCAGAAGTTTGGTTTACTACCCAATGCCCTCAGGAAAGGGCACTGACGAGTGTTTCAGGACAGCTGTAATCCTTCCTCAGCTGCTGAGGCAACCCCCGATTGCAGAGAGCATTTAAGTGGGCTGAGTGTAATTACCTGATTGGCATTAAGTAACAGTGTAATTAGCACTTTTTGGCACATCTTCCTTTGAACATATGGTGTTCGATGCTTCTGTAAATAAGATATTTATATGACACTCCCAGCAATACAGTTAATGATGACTTTAAAGGTTATTTTCCACATTTTCCAGAAGCAGCACTTAAAGTAGGTGTGCTGGACACTGGGGATTTCTGGTGGACAGAAAGATTGAGTTAATGGGCTAAATTCTGCTGACTGGTGTAAACTGTGGCAAGCATCAAGAGCTTTATGGAGAAAAATTTGAGGCTGCAGTGGTAGAAGATAATGCATTTGTGGCTCATCAAGAAAACTGCTTTTCACATGTGGAACCTGGGGAATTCCTTACTGCAGAAGAAAACTGAAGCAAGATGCAGGAGAATGGCTCAGAATTTTTGAGAGAAATTGTTTTAACCTAAATTGTTGGACATTTGAAATGGATCAGCAAAGGAACTGCATCTTCATTCTGTAGCTCTCCGCTTGGATCTAAGAACTTAATCCAAAGTTTCATAAAGTGAAACTATAAATATACATAGACTATAAATACACAGCCTCAGTGTATTTGCTGCAATGCTGCAATTAGTTTCTGGTAAAATAACATCCCAAATAGTCACCAAAGGCTCCCCTTTGCTGATAAGAGGAAAAAAGTAAGAATCTCATAACATTATAAATATTGTATAAACCCCCTATTTTTAACTGAGATCCTTTGTGTAGATACACATTGCTATCTCTGACTATAACTGACAAAGGGTAAGAGGAAAATTTCTCTTGGGTTGCTTAATCCCAATGTTTCTGCAGGGCTTCTTGTACATTGTTTGGTAATGGTGATTCAGATCATGTGCTGGATCAAGCTTCTTTACTGGAGGATTAGGAAATGTAATGGTTTGTTCCAAGAGAAATGAATGTTTTGGACATTTAGCAGAACCCTGTGGCTGCCCATGAATCACAACTTTTGGTCAATCACTGCTCAATGCCTGCCTACAAAATGCTGGGGGAGAAGTGGGTTAGAAATGTAATAAACTCCGTGCTTTCTCTGCAAAATTAAATTATTGCAGTGAGCTTTCGATGACGTTGTTAAAGTGACACAGTGAGAAATACAACTTTTTTTCCTTTTATTGCCTTGAGTCAGTTGATAATTCACAGCGGTGAACAAAAGAAAGCCAGTGGATAACACATGTTAGCAAGGTCTCTGCAAAATTACCTTCCGTATTAGACTTTTTCTTTATCACTGAGATCCGCTGCCAGTTCACATTAAAATTCAGAGTGCTGACAAATGCGTTTCTCTTAACAAGATCGCCGCTATTTTTTTTCTTTTTGCTAGGCAGGAGCAGGGCAGAGATTGGTAAGCAGAGCTCCTGACATCCCTGAAGGTTGTTTATTGAGGAGGGAGGATTTTATCATTTCAGGACGGTGGAGTCTGAAAGTCACGCAACCATCGGTGTTAACAATTTACTTGGGCTCCCTTATACCACTGGGGAAGAGGAGGCAGCACCTCATGCTCTGAAACAGCATCTCAGTGCATCATTTTCCTCATTTTCTTTCCTCTCCTCCTTCCTGTTCACTCCTGGCACTGCTGCCCACCATGTGAGCACTTGGTAGGGGATTATTGTCATTACTTTGCACCTGGAAGTTCAAAGAGGTCAGGCCCCCACAGCAGTGCAGATTTTTATGTGTATTGTCACAGGGAGTTTGTGCTTTAGCTGAACTCCACCTCCTAAGCATTGTTTGCTGGTCACCAAAAAGGCCTAAGAAAGATTTTTCTATTATTATTATTATTATTATTATTATTATTATTATTGTTATTGTTATTGTTATTGTTATTGTTATTATTATATTGGAAAAGAGGTTGTCATGGCCTAACATGAACTGAAACTGCCTCCCATCACAGCTGGTTTCCTTGTGGGGAAGTTTTAACATTTTCCTCTGCCACTGTCCTGACCCTCTGCTGTCCCTGTGTCACCCAGGCAATGAACTCAGGTACCAAGCTGCACGTGTCTGGCTTTTACACCAAAATGTTTTGCTGTGCTAGACCCAAAGTACATATTAAAACAGGTAGAGAAATCTTTATCAGGGACACACACAGGGAATCAGCAGAGATTATTGGTTTTGCAAGATGGTCAGAATGAATCTCACCTTCTGATCAAAGCTATCACCTCTCCTTTTGATAATAAAACCTGCACAGAAGCAACTTGTCCCTGATTTGGGGTAAGAAATCTCCTACCTGTTTGTAAGCACTGGAACTGTCCAAACCTGACAACATGAGCATTCCTGCTGTAAAATCGGTGCCTGTAATCAGTGCCTCGATCTCCAAAGATCTGGATGCTTTCAGCAGATCATCTGACCTCTCCAATAAAAATATCCAAGCTCATATCATCTGATCAAATCCTCTCAAACCTTGCTAGCCGTTTAGGAATCACACATATCCCACCAGAATGCTGATGCTGATAACAAATGTAATACTCCAAAACTCAGAGATCGTTGGTAAGACAACCATCTGGGTGGATGCTGAGGCCCAAATTCTCCTCTTCGTGTGGCCATCACGAGTTTCATACAGCGGAGAGCAATGCAGGGCTGATATGTCATTCATGGTTTTTCCCTGGGCTTGCAAACTCAATTTTATTTTTCATTGACAAAATCTGAAAGGAAACAAAAAAAGGAAACAAAACAAAAACTCACCCAGAACATCCTCACCAAAACCTCCCCATAAAAGCCCAAAACAAAACAGAAGAAAAATACTAAATATTTGGTTACTCGTCCATTCCAATGTCAGGGCAATAGGAATTAGATTATCTTTAATGTCCCTTCCAACAAAAAATGTTCTATGATTCTATGATTTTTTATTTGCCAGCTGTTCTGTGCACCAACAGGCTTTTGGTATTTTTGCTTTATTTTTTTTTTCCTGCCTTCAGGAGAGATAATGTTCAGTTATGGGAAAAGGAAAAACCCAGGCCCTGCACACGCCATATTTTGTGTATTCCCCAACTAGGTTTCAAACTCACGATATTTAGCTGAAAGCTAGAATTCTTCTGAGACACTTCTAATTTTCCAGAGGAAAAGAGATTAAATCTGAACTACTGAGTCTTTTTCAGTTTCAGTGATGGTTGGTGAGAGAAGACCTGAAACTTGCTTTACACTCACCATTGACTGTACATAGTCAGCCTCCAAATAGGTAATTAAGAGTCATTTCACTGTTTACTTAATATGATAGTCATGGCTCTAATCTAGAGTTTTAAAGTGTTTATTGCAAGGCAAGAGCATAAACATTGAGGGAAGTTTCTTTTGTGATTTCTTGGTGCACTAGATGGCACTAAAGCATGGTTTTATATACAGGGGGAAAAAATCCCCACAAAAATTGATATGTAGGTTCAGTAAACCTGAACTATTTTGGTCAGGTATATTTTATGAAAGTTCTTTGATATATTATTTGTAATTTTTCATTTTAATTTTCAGATCATCAGAAACAGAGAATTAATTACACCCACTTTGATATTAAAAGAATTTCAAATTGAAAATAAATAATGCTGGGAAGTTGAAAAAAAAACCCTGAAGAAACTAATTTACTCCAGGCTAGATGCAAAATTATTCTAATGTTCAAAGATTAGGGGGCTTGATGCAAGTAAAAAAAAAAGTTCTGTACCAATTACATGGCTTTCTCATGAACTTTCGATATCAAAAACATTAAAGCCACAAAAAAATGTGTAACATCTTCAGGTTTCCTATATAGAAAAATCATTCTTAATATATAAGCAAATAGATAGCTCCACACTGTCTCCCAGGCATACCATGTTCAAAACATTAGGTAGAGCCATCCTGTAAGCACAGGGCACTTTTTCTCCCACATAAGTATCAAGAAAACAAAATTAAATTTTAATTTTTCTTTACTTCTTCCCCTCCCTTCAAATGAGGAGCTACAGCTCAGCTCATTCAAAATTTCTTTTAAGGCATTCTTCTGTGTTGTATACAGCACTCTTTGCTCTCTTGCATGATCATAATAAACAACAACAAAGGAACTATGAAGGGTGGATCCCTTGTAAAACTCAGCCTTCTAGACAAAACCGTAAAGAAATATGTCTTAGGTCATCTTGGATATTTTTGACTCGTAATGCTGAGGGTGCTTACAGAGACATTTCAAGTCTTTATGATGTTTCGATGAATCCAGGGTTATTCACTGAGTGTTTTGGTAAGAAAGGAAGCAGGAAGAAAAGAATAAGGAGTTAAAAGAGGAAGAATGAAAGAGCAGTGAGGTGTGGACTGAATGAGAGCTCACTCCAGCAACCAGCAGTGATCCTGCAGCCCTGCATTTTCAGCAGCTCTACAGCAAAATGAAAGTTGCTTCAATCACAAAGGTGAGATGTGATGTCCAGGGAGTAAATACATGTAAATACATGTAATATATGGCCTGAGCCCAGGCCAGAAACCAAGCAGGGTGCAGGGGTTATGGTTTCATGCTCAGGTTTCAGAAGCAGCTGTTTACCTGCAGTTCTCCCAATGAGAAATGTTGCTTTATTTAAGGTTCTAGTTAAGGGGCTGATCCATCAAGCACTGACTCTGCCATGAGCAGAGCTGCTTTATTTTGGGAGGAGAGACCAAGAATTTGCCCTGCTGTTTATAACAAAGCTCATATATATGTACTGTTAGATTTATTTTTTTTTCTGTCAATTGAGTCAAAGCCTGCATCTCACGAAGAAGTATTTCATAGGAAAAACCTAACATGTTCACATGAAACTATTAAATGTGACCCAAGAGTAGAGAAGTCCTCACATGACAGTTTGCAGGAGTCAGCTCCTGCTGTTCTGAGGGCCAATATTTTTAGCACCTCTACAGAAAATAAGTTCCCTGAGAATCAGAAGTGAAACAGTTTCATCGATACTTGTTCTTAGCTCTTTCCACACTTCAAATGCATAACTGTGGGGAAGGAGAAGAGGAGAGAGATACCATTTTTACCAATTTTTTTTAAAGTATATTTATGAGGTGGTAGAGTTACACCCTCACTAATGTCAACTGGTATGATTTCACCACAGAGCTGGAATTTTACTGTTTTAAATATGATAAATGACCTTGTTGCTTTAATGAGGATACTATTGATCTAAAATGAACATCTTAAAAAAATTAATTACAGACATTATCGATAACACTTCAGGTTATTAAAAATGAAAGAATGCTAAACTTCCAATTTACTTTTCACCGTGCTGCCTGAGATTCATTCAGTCTAGACAATTTCACCTTCTTTCTCATTTGGTTTCAGCTGTTGATCCTACTGCGATAAAGTTGCAGCCACCAAAGGGGACTTTTTTAAAAAATAAAGTTTCTTAACAAGAAGAAGAAAAAAAAAAATTAAAAGCAACCCGCTTGTCCTGGTTCTCTTCCCCCTTGCTTTTATGACATGTTTGGTTCCCACACAGGGGGAATTACAGCAGACAATTCTTTTACAGTCACATCCCTCCAAGTGCTTGGCCTCCAAGTCACCCCATCACTGCCTTGGCTGAAGGTCTGGGTGCTGCAGGTCCTGTCCCAAGCTCAGAAGTGTAGGTCTCCATTCTGCCTGCTGTCATGGAGTGGCTTGAGTTGGAAGGGAACTCAAGACCACCTGGTTCCAAAGCCCTGCCATGGGCAGGGGACACCTTCCATCATCCAGGGTTGCTCCAAGCCCTGTCCTACCTGGCCTTGAGCACTTCCAGGGCAGGAAGTTACTTCTTTAGGAGCAGCAGTCCAACTAAACATCTAACACGAGTCCATTTTACCTAATTTCCATATCTCCTGCACACTGGTGACATCTTGTTTTCTCCTGCAAGCTCCCAGGGCAATCTGCAAACTCTCTAACCAGAGGAGAATCACTCCTAAAATTGGTTCTGGCCCCTGGGTGTAGAATATTCAGCATACGAGCATTGCAGACCCCTCTCCTTGAAGATGAACCACAGGAGCTATAGGGACAGGACACTTGGGTTGCTGCTGGGATGAAATATCTCTGATTTTATTTTTCTGTACTGACTTGGGAGCAAGGCTTGAAAGTCACTTAGACAACTAACTTAAATCCCGCCCTGACACTGGCCATGGAGCTGGAGAACCTTTGGACAGACACCTGTTTCAGCAAGCAATTAAGCACGTGATGTGCATGGCTGTTTAAGCACAGTGTTGATTAGTGACTGTCTAAATATGTCGCATTGCTATAGCATTTGTATAACTTCAGGCATTTACCTTGTAGACTAATTTAGTATTTTTAAAAATGTGTATATTATCCCATTAAAAATACTGTCAGCTTTTGTAAACAACCAAATTAATTTTTGTAATGATTTTTCCCAGTTTATGTCTATCGAGATTTTTCTCAGTTTTCCTCCTCTGTCTTCCCTTCTTTCTTCTTTTGCAACAAATAAGAAAACAAATGAACGAGAAGTAGAGCAGGACATTTGACCTAAACTATTAGCAAAAAATATTTCAGAGTTTAGCTTCAGGTTTTAATTTTTTCTCCAGGTAATTCATACACAAATAAATTATTTTATTCTATTATTATTTATTTGCTAATGCAGCCAACAGCTGAGGTCTTAAATAATTGCTAAAAACAGGTTTACTTTTGCGGTTTAGAGAATAGGTAAAAGCATCACTGCAAAGGAGCCTGTGCATTTTAAAACAAACTTCAGGTTTCTTTATAATTTAAGTGGGTGTTAAAATGTGCATGTAGATCACATGGAAGGATAAAGACATCTTTTCTTTGCATTTTCATTTTATGCTGAAGGAATTCAAGTGCTATGTACAATAATGAACACCTTCAGAGAATTAAGTTAACTGAAGCCCCATCACATCAATGTCATATTCTGATTTTTTTTTTTTTATATTGTGTTTTTACTATTGTTTTCACTACCTAGTGGGGAATATTATTAAAAGAGGAAACACTTTTAGATGGGTAATGATGATCCAGCCTAACTCTTCAAAGGGAGGGATGCAAAAGAATAAAATTTAGAGAAAAATCAGTGCAGCATTAGAGGTTGTTTTATTTAAATATTTTCAGAATGCTCCACTCCATTAACAGCCAAGAGGATGCAATGTAAGTATTACTGTGTGGTGTTCTAAGTTTCGTGTTTTCAGAACATCTGGCTGTATCACAACCATCCCCTGCAGCCTTAGAGCTCATGAATCAGTGAGAGGAAAAGTGGTGAACTCCAGGGAAAGAACTGGGCAGTCTGCAAACTTCAGGTTAAGGGGATTCTGCTGTGTGTGAGATTTTTATAGACATACTTAAATGTGTATGTGTGGGTCTGTACGTGTCAGAGTATATCTATAAAATAAAAGTTGGTTACAATAGATGCTCTTATCTGACCTACTTAAAATTGTACATGAAAGCACAGTTAATTTCATCTCCTATCTGTCAGATTGATACAAATCTCGTGTTCAGTATTAATTATTGTATGCATGAATATTCTTCATTTTGGGGGGAGACCTGATGATTAAAGCTACTGCCGACAGAAATCCTGAGCTCATTAAAATTCCCTCCCCCACCCTCACTCACTGTGCATGCAACTTTTGAGTGAGGATTTATCCCCATTTTGCTGTCATGCAGTCTTTTGCACCTTTGGATAAGGGGTGTAAAATGCTGCTTCTATGAAGCATTCAGGCTTTTAAACTCAGTTTGTATTCATTGCGCAGTGAAGTAAATGGGAGCAAAGTGGTTTTGATTTTCATCTGAGCCTCACCTAAATGCTCAGAGGTCATTTTTCTTTGGTTTCTGCTCTTAAATCCTGCAAAGTATCTAGACCTCAATAATTTATGGGTGTTAATGTTAATTATTGCAGGGTGTTAATGATATTTTTTGTTCTCTTTTACTAAAATAATATGTGTCAGTTCAAAACCATGTCAGAGAAGAAATCAGGAATTCAAAGCTAAGGCAAATCAGCTGTAGTAGTGTTTGACAAACAAACCCAAAACAAAAACTTGCTGTACTTCTGTGTCTCTGTTTATGCCTTTAAATCCCATAGAATGGGGTTTCCTTCTGCCTGGAATTGTCTTTTTCTGCTATGAAGGCTCTGATGCTCTCAGGTCCTGATGCTTTCCAAGCTGATGCTTGGAAGCATCAATAGGAATATCACAGACTTCTGTTGTTACTGAAAAAGAGGATCAGCACTTCATGGGGTCTGGGATCTGAACCAGGTCAACAGTTAGCACTTTCCAATTAGGGTCTTTGGGGAAAGGAGTAATAAATAGTGTTTTAATGATCAGATTTTAGTTATCTGCCTTGTACACAGCATTTTCACAGGGGCAAGTGCATTTGGATGAAGAACAAGCCCAAAGGAATATAGAGAAGGCTGCAGAAAAAGAAAATACAGATTGACTCAGAAATGCTGAGAGATTAATAAGCTGATTTCATTAGACACTTTAAATTAGCATCATAAAAAAAAAGACACAATCAGACACAATCGCCCCCCAAACCAAGAAAGACACATCCCAGGATGGTCAATAGATTCATAATTGCATGTTCAGCCAAGGTGCCTGAAAATCAGGTTAAGCTCCCGGCTCTGTCAGAGCTGAAACCAGAACTGTTCTGACGTGTTAGGTGAGTCCTGCAGTTACTGGACTGGTCTGGCTATGAGAGATACACTGTAAACAACATTATGAACAATGATTTTTTAAAAAAATTATTATTAGAGTTTGACTGTTTTTCTTAAACATGTTGCCCAGGGAAGTACTGGGATCACTGTCCCTGGAAATGTTCAGAAAATGTGCAGATGGCACTTGGGGACACGGCTCTGTGGTGGCCTGGGCAGTGCTGGGTAAATGGTTGGATTGATCCTAAAGGTCTTTTGCAACCTTAATGATTTTATGATTTTATGAAGATGAATTAGTCATGAGCAGAAGAACTGAACAGAAATCTTTCCATCTGCAACTTTTCTCTGTGGCACACTTATAAATAAAATGAAAATAATAATTAAAAGAATAGCAAAGAATACATTAGCCTGTTATGCTAACACTGAGAAAATATGCACTTTACACTTAGGTAGTCCTAGGTACCTTTGAGTGACTTCCTTATTCTCACAGCCAGGGGACTTTGAGAAATATTTAGTAAATAGTCTCTTATGCTGTAATCAACAACCCTCATGCCACCATTTCCAGTGCGAAAAGTACCTTTGCAGTGGCCAGCTCACAATGTTTGGTTTAAAAAGTACTCGGTCAGCACAAAGCATCTTTACTGAACCAGGCATGTCTGTCAGGGTCAGATTTGAAGGTGATATTTTGAAGGAAAAAAACAGAACAGCAGATGGAGGACAACATAAACTGGTTTAATCTAGATATTCACTCCCTAATCTCACAAACATCTATGGTTTTCCTTAACTCTACGTGAACCTTTGCACAGTATGTTTAGCTGCATACTGCACTGTTTTTCAAAGTCCTTTGGCTTGAGAGGAAAAAAGAAAGAAAAAAATGCCTCTCATCTTAGAGTCGTTCTACAGGCCATTTATTCATCAGAAATAATTGTGGTCAGACATTTAGCTGAGAATGCTGGTATTTGTCCTAATGTTCTGTAAATGTTTATACCAAACTTAAATGAATGTAAATACCCCATCTTTGAGCTCTGTGGTAAATCGTTTGTTCTGCACAGGGAACGTTTGGTGGGGAGGTTATGCTACAGCCCATTCCTACTGAAATAGTTGACACCAATGGCAACTGGCCATCTAATCCCTGAGCTCAAATGTAAATACTTTGCTCCACAAGCAAAGCTGAAAAAAAAAAGAAAAAAAGAAACAAGCCAAATTTTGGTCAGTTTTGTGCCAGAGCGAAAATAATCTGCACCAACCCTCTTCCTGACACAATTTATTTATCTCTGCAGGCTGCTGAGCTCTGCAGCCTGACGTGTTAGGAGTCAAGTCTAGGCTCTCCCTCTTCTCCCTCCATCTCAGAGTTCCGGCATTTGCTTGTGTCCCCATGTTTTAGCCCATTATTCAAAGGGATGAGCAGACGGCAAAACTTTCAGATGGCTCTGAGTGAAACCCTGAGTATCTGTTTTCACTGCAGGGAAAACTCCCATTGATTTCAAAGGGAAGCAAAACTGCAGGCGTGCGCGTCCCTTCTGAAAATCAGAGCTCCCAGATGCAAATTGAAGGCTTGCAATAGACAGGTATCAGTTCCGCTAATTAAGTCTCATTTATCTTAACCATTTCACTACTTAATCAGATAGTGCAGCGATAAGACGCTATAAAAATATATGACAGATAGTCAAGGTCTAGACTTCTCTAATGTGGCAATTTTTTATATTATGATCTTCCTTTGTATATGCAGATGAACCGCTCTTTTATTAACTTCCCTTTGTAAGCATTTCACACGCCAAAAAATCAGATAGGGCTTTGAAAAAAAAGCTTTCCAAAGTGATGAGAATGAATTAGCCCATAATTGGACTGATTGGTAAAAGTTCAGTACAATGCAATAAAAGTGCACCATTATCAGGATTTAAACTTGCTATGGGGAATTTTTATTGCTGCTCATTTAAAAAATATCATCTTTGGCTGCACTCTGCAGGGACTTACCAGTGTTGAAGTAAGTAAAGAAATCCGTAGGAGGAAAGGGCCCCTCATGCAAATATAGGTACAGCAAACATTTAGCTGTTAATATATATATTACTGGAATTACTTTGGTTTTCATGGGCTGACATCTGTGGTTGTGGACAGAAATAAAATCATAGGAACATTAAGCTTGGAAAAGACCTCCAAGATCATCAAGTCCAACACTTGGGTGAAAACTATGGTGCCAACTGTACTAAAAAGTGGCCATCTCTCCTTACAGGGCATCTCTGCTCCAAATCTCAGCAGCAGCCTAAGAACCTCAGCACATTTCCTCAGTTAAAGTAACGGAGGAGTAAAACACAAGAGTTCTACTCAATACAGCAGAGACAAAGACCACAGGATTTAATGCCGAGAAACTGAAGCTGGGCACCACCCCTGACAAGAAATCTACCACATATTTTATTGTTGGAAGCAGATCAATAAAAGTTATGTTGAAATCCTCAGCTTAAAATGGGCAGTGTTTCTCACCCTATTGTTTTGTCTCATTCAAATGCAGCCAGGGAAAGTGTATGGCTTCTGCTTTGCAGGTGATCAGATTCCCTTTGGTTTTTACAATCCTCTGATTTTCAGCCTTCTGGATATTTCCAAATGGGGAGGTGTCCTATGATCATGGGTCCTGAAAAAAAATTCCTCAATAAACTTGTTCTATTTCCTTTGGGACCTTCCACAATATCTTGCGATCTTGATGGATGCCAAGAACACTTCAGGATCTCATAATTAATTTTTAAAATTTTGCCATTTTTAAATACCCTAATTCCCTCCCAGACTCTTGGAGAAAGAGATATTTAGTGTGACTTGAAGGTTATCTCATTGGGAATATTTCAGAGGAGGGGAAAAGTAAATTCAAAATGCACATAGCAAACTGATTAACTCACTGCTACTAATGCCAAGAGAGCCTCGATTAGCCCATAGCAGTGTCACTAAGAAGAGTGATGGAAAGAGGATTGGATTTGTTGATTTTAGATGTCTTTTCCAACCTTAATTATTCTATAAGAGGCAATATTTGGAGTAAACAAGTAGAACATAAGGGAGTTACCCAAGATGAAAATTAACATCTTAATCTTGATCTAGAAATTTCTTGTTCTCATGGAAAAGTCTACTCACAAGTTAAACAAAAGGAAGAAAATGTGGTCCTAAGCAAAAAAACCCAAACAACCCAAGGGCTGATCATAAAATGCTTAGTAAGGAAGGAAATACACAGAATAATCATAAATTTAAAGGTCCCTTTTGATGAACAGGAACACCTACAAGCATCCGAAGGGTGATGAAACTACCGAGCTGTGTGATCCCACTATCAGAACCGCATCTCTTGTTCAAGGAAAATTGCCACAGCTTCTCTGTCTCAGGCTGCTAAGTATGACCTTTGCAGGGCTAAAAGAGGCAAAAAAGAGAATTGCAAGGTTTTCAAATATTTTTGTAGTAGAAAAGTATCTGTGTCTTATACAAACCGTTTTGTTTTGTTTTTTCAAGTCCAGACTTCTCCATTTACACAGGGGTATCACTGACAGCACAAATAGGCCTTCGGGCTGATATTGTAACTTTTGCTTTTCTAAAAAATGGGGAGATTTGGGAAAAAAAAAAAAATTTGTTGCCAAGCTGTTGTTTACTGTCAAAGTTTAAGAATATCCAGAGTACTTGCAGACTGACTTCATCCTGAGCCCTGGTACTGTTGCCTAGGAGAAGGAATAACAGGGTTAAAGTATCACAGTTTTTTGCAAAATTAACTTGTTGGAAAGGACAGGTTGAAATTTCTTATCTGAGCTGTAAAACAAAAATCTAAATGGATTTTCTTATGTTTATAATCTATTCTGTGGTGTTCTAATTCACCAACAGAGATTTCATGGAATCATAGAATGGTCTAGGTTAGAAGGGACTGTAAAGATCATTGCACTGGTGAGTGAACTGTTAAGATGGATCATAACTATTATTAACATTGGTTTAATTATTCCATTTTCTACTAATAATCAGCGACCAAAGCACATAATTCCCTTTTGAGATTTTGAATACCTAACATAGTTCACAAGTTTTCATTTACTGAAGTCATACAGACCCATAAGAATTTCATTTTTTATGACACCGGGGCTTTAGACCTTAGGACTGCAGAGAGAGACTTTTATTGCAAAATCTCAAACACAGGAAAACAAAATAAAGTATTTAAATACAGGAAAGCACCCTAAATTTCCTGTCTTTCCCACTTTTAAATCTCTTGATTGTGTGGCTCGCCTCACAATTTAAAGGATGTGGTGACTTATGAATTTTGAAAGAGTGAATAATTGAAATTTCAACAGCAAAGAAAGACCCTCTTAAATCTTGATGAACTAAGTCATGCTTTTTAACTGTGCTTTGTAGAGTATTTTTATTAAGATTATGATGATTTATGATTAATTGACCCATACCAGAAAAATGTAATAAAAAAAAATCAGAATTTCGCACACTTTTTCTTCCTCTTGTTATTTCTTGACATTTATGTCTTTAACTGGCAAGCTATTTTTTTCTTTGTCTGACAATCTTTAACTTATATTGGAAACATATTTGAATAGCCTATGCCTGTTTCTTTGTGATTGCATTAGGCTATTGATGACAGTTAAACCAGAATGCATTTTTAAGCTGAAATTCAGAGCGTGTCAGAACAGAAACTGAAGTCCCTTAGGTGTTTGAATAGATTATCAAGATGATGTTTTATCTGCATTAGGGATATTATAAATGTATTTATATTGCAGGAAAACAGATTCTAAGGCATTTAACACAAAAGATACATTATATTGATTTCTACCAATCCCTCAGAAATTCCATTTAGTAATATTTTTTGTCCTGTGGTTCTAAAACAAAATAATTTGTGAGGAGATAAGGCTACTGCACTTTTAATTGCCCTTTCTAAAAGGGAAATTACTCTGCTCTGCCTTCTACCTGGTTGTTTGTTTTCTGAATGCTTTCAAAGCAGATGCCTGTACTGAAATATTAACACATCCTGAAATTGTGTTATCTTCATCTTATTAGAGAACACCTGGGCAGATATGGTACAGACATCCCTTTCTCTCTACCTTATTCTCATGCAGATTAAATTATATAACTTTTTTTTTTTTTTTTTTTTTTTTGCTAATCACAGGGAACAAAAGAACAGAGCTGCTGCATGACATTTGGTTGAATTTTAATTTATTTTTCTCTCCACCTTATTCTTTTCCGGCCAATAGTTGCTCTCACAGAAACCAAATCTTGTCACTGGGACTTCAACAGTTGAACATTGGTGAGATATGGGAGCCAGAATCCACTGGATGCATTTCCACCACCCTTCAACATAGATCCTCATTTTTCTTCTGCTCAGTGTCCAAATTTATTGAAAATTATTTGGCTCTTGGCTTCAGTTTGGGTGTGAATCAATTCCTGTGCACAATTAAACACAACTATGGTTCCAGGGACAAGAAGTGAAACACTGTAAGGGAGAAAACGGTCTGGATTTGGGTTGTGGATATGCCCAAAGTGAACAGGTTCACAGGAGGTGATGACCACAAGCAATTTGCCATGAGCAGCAAATCTCTGTGTAGGCTCCTAAAAGAAAAAACTGCACCATCCCTTCCCTTGGAGGACAGAACAGTGACTCAGAACAGTCCTGTCATTGCTCAGCCTGAGATCGAGGGGTGGGAAGGGAAAAGCCCTCAAAACTATGGAGTTTACAAATAACAGTAAATTACTGATTCTGATACTTGCTGCCACAAGAACAAAGAATGTTGCTTTTTCTCTGCTCACAGTTCTGTTTCTCCCCTTGAAATCCCTTACAGGCCAATGTATGGTCTCTGGAGGATAGCATCCTCTAAATTTAGGAGCTCTTAATCCATCCTGCCATATACTGCATCTTCCCAAAGCACCTAACTTTAAATTAGAGCTTGATTTTAGGCTGTATGGGCAAATTGTGCCGTGTTTCCCTAAGTTATGCGGAAGTAATATGCTATCAAAGTGGAAGGCTTAGTAATTTTTAAGAAAAAAAGAAATAAGAATAAATACTTTTAAGGAACTTCAGAACATGATTTCTGTTTTGTAGGTGAGTAATCACAACTCTTAGAAGACTTAAATTATCCATGCTCAGTAGCAGGGTTATATAGGAAAGGAAGCTAATTTTGCTAATGTGAGCCTGCTGTCTCTCACTGTCACGCCACTCTCACCAGTAAAGTTATCACAGAACCACTCTTCCTTCCTCTCTCATGCTTTGCGTGCCCTCTGCAATGGCAAAACATCTTCTTGCTATAGACGTCAGTGAAACAAGTCTAACATTTTTTGTAGGTGTCTTTTTAAAATGGGATGGTCCATTTAGCTTGGTGTGTTTGGGTCTCGACATCTTTTGCACACATAAAAATATCCTAGGCCTTGGAGGGACCAACTGAAAAGGAATTTCCCAATGTACTTTTTAACAGAAATTTGGATGAGCCTCCTCCTATTTCAGTGGCTTTTTGTCTGCTGCATCTGCATGTAAAGTTCTTTTATGAGCTGAGAGGAATGAACCAAAGGCCAGGCAAAGATCGTAGCCAGGATCTAATCTCCACATTTTAAAAATATTTGATAAATAAACTTGGGTGCACCAGCAATGATTTCTGACTCAAATTTTGGCAGGGAATCCTTTATCTCACTTCTCTCTGGTAGAAGCACCAGCACCACACTGCTCTGCAGAGGATGCACGATGCTCTGGGAGAGTGTGTACAAACCTCTGGGAGTGGCCAGGGAGGATTGAGGGTCCCATGGTTGGAAATAGGAACACAGAGAACAAAAGACCATCCTATCTCTTGGACAGCTTAGAAAAGGAGGAGTTTGCAAGGTCTTCTTGCAAGGAATGGGCAAGGTAATTTATTACAAATATTCTGTGCTTGTGTGACAAAACTCCTGTAGCTTTGGGACTGATGACATTTGTGCACTTCCCTGAAAGCCTCAAAGGCTGGCTTGGGATATTGTCCTCCTGCCTCAGTTTCCTTTTCCCTCTGGCAGGATAAAACTGCTGACCTCTGCAATCACCAACACAACATTTAGAACCGTCAATGTAGATTTGTTTTTAAAAGAAACGCTTTATAAATTTTTATGAACAACAGGACGTGTTGAAGGATGGAGTTGACTCGTGCAGCTCCAGTGCATCCAGTGGAGCATCCCAGCTGCTGAACACTCCCCTGGTCATACACAAGGACTAAGGATTTGACCCCCTGGGCGACTGTGGGGCAACCACTTGTGGCAGATGTTGCAGTGTTTTCTAGTTGTTCTTTCCCTCCTGCTGTGAATGCTGCAAAGAGATAAAGAGCAAAGGAAACAGAGATGAGCTGATGGGCTTCCTCCTCCTCTGTAACAAATCTAAGGGTAATTTATCGAGAGGAACTGCTGCAGATTTCATGAGATACATAAAGCTGTAAGCCCAAGTAATCACCATTGCCAAACTAGCCTGCTCAATGGGATAAAATGTCTTCCCCGTGCCAACTGAGTGGGAAATCAGTTGATTAGGAACCTTTTCACCACCCAAAACCTTTTTTGCCTGCTGTCTCTAGATGACCTTTTATAAATCCCACCAAATCCTAGCTGGCTTCTCACCATGTTGCTAATAGTTTGCTCTGTGACCTGCTAATGAGGTACATATTGTTTCACCTCCAGTAAAGGTATTAGGATGTCTACTCCATTCTGCAGCGCCACGGAGATTATAGTTGCTTGCGCCAGGAGGAAAAAGAATTTCCAGGGCATAAGTCATCATTTAGAGTTATTAACAAAGGGATTTATTATGTTGCTCTGTTTCAAACGGCAGTGTACACGATGCCTAGAGCATGCCAGAGTGCAGCTACCTACCACATAATGTCCTAATGAATCACCACGTGCTGGAGGAGCTGTAGAACCTCAACATTCAATCTCCTGTTTTCTCCCCCCCACATACTAAATTGACAAATAAGGCCATAATGGCTTTGCGCTTTTATCACGTAAAAGTGATCTCAGGAAGGTGACTACGTTGAAACCGCATCGAGAAGAATGTGGGGTGAGGGGGAAATCCACTTTTGGAAAAAAAAAAGAAAAAAAAAAGAGAGAAAAGAGAGTAAGTCTTGGTGCAACAAAGCAGTCTTAATGCAAAGTTAAATGCTAACCCTTATCCCCACGGGCAGGGGGAGTTGTGTCTGTGCCCAGACGGTCAATGGGATCTTTAACCATGACTTCAGGGCTTGCAGAGTCAAATCCTACTGTAAAAAGAACCTTGCTTTCCAGAGGTGGGAAGATGAGGCTGACTAAAGACTATTGAATCCTGCCTGTCCACGCTTGCCCTCTCTGTAATTTATTGTAATTGAAGACCAAAGGCTTCCCCCTCTTAAACAAGCAGTTAAGAAATAATTACTGGACCAGGGTTCTGTGAGTTTTAATTAAGCAATGTTTAGAGTACATATGGAGTTCTCCAGGTGGCAGGAGAGACAAATTATTATTTATTTGCTTTTGCTCATTTTATTTGCATTTTCAGGTTTAAAGGCTAAAAGAACTATGTTTTGTTCTGATTTTGCTCTCAGTAAAGGTGCTATAAATTTTCTTATTTATTCCATATGGAAGCAGACTCAATTAATATGTATTTGTCTGTGGTTAATAGCTGAAATAATCTCTGAAACACCACAGTCCTCTCTGGTTGTGTTTTGGGAGAGGTGGGGGAAAGAAATCCCAAACATATCATTAAGCGCTGTTTGATAACTGAGGAATTGTTGGCATTTTTCACCACTCTGTTTTGATTTCAAATTCTAACGAACGATTTTTTTAGGGACAAATTTTCCCCTGGGAAAACCTTCTTTCACCCTCATGAAAGTAAGTTATCTTGGAAGAGAGACAGCCTTTAAATGGACTAAGAAACAAGTTCATCTCTCTCCACAGAGTCCCTCATCCTCTTCCTCCCTCTCCTGCCTCCCCCAGCCATGCCCTGTGTTAAGCAGTGGGGTTGAAACAAATCTTGTAGTCCATCCCCTTGGCAGTTTGCAGTATTTCTCCTGCTTCCATTTATTTATCCTTCCAGCTGATGAGCCTTAGGAGTGTGGACTTTTGCCTTTTTGGTAAATTATTGATTCCTTTTGATAGTATAGTTTACAGGGGAGAAGGCTGATGGCATCACAAGCAATGATTTTTAGGACTATTTGGTAACTCAAAAGAAAGAGTTTCTAAGAAAAAAGCCACACAGGTACTTTCTATTTTTAAAGTGAAGTATGGGTCAAATTCTGCTTCCACTGATCTCTGGGGCACAACTCCCACAGCTTGTGCTAAGAGGAAGCTTGGGCCCAGGGGATGATGAAGCCAATGATTATACAGCACATTATGCTAAAGAAAAATTAAATCAAATGCAGCTGCTTTTATATAATTCAAAGACAGAACTCAGTGTTTTCTTAAATTATTTTTGGTTTCTTTTCCCCTCTCCCCTCTCTGCACACTGATTTCTTGCCTACAAAGAAATCTTCAAAGAACATAAGCAAATCCAACCCTTTTATTTAAGTTCTGCTTTTTTACCCCCTTTTTTATGCATTAAAAAAAATTAAAAGAAGTTTCTTCTACTTGACTGCGATGCAAAAATCATACTTCTTAGTTCCTTTGGTGATGCCTTCATGGTGTTAGGGAACTCAAAATTACTGTTGTCTCGACCCCAGCTTTAGAAAAGTTCCACCATTCTCTTCAGTCACACAAGGATTTCAATGTCTAGTCAGAAAGATTTGTTTTCAAACTAGAATTTACAAGCTGCTGCTTACTGGATCCTAACCTATCTAAAAAGGTAGATCAGAAACCCCCAGTGGGTTTGATAAAAACTGCTTTAACCAAGCTTGGAATTCACTGGTTTCTACTAAGAGGAAAAAACGTCATCAAGTTAAGAAGAATGGAGTTTTAATATAAACAGACACATGGCAAAGTGCAGAATATTATATCTCTTCCTAGAGGGAAGTCTTTAGCTAGAGAAATTTGAGTTTTTATTGAGTCATTGGCATGATTCCACAGTTAAGGGCATTTTCTTATTGCTGTTTAGGTGCTGATTCATCAAACTCCTGGAGCCCACATGAAACCTGAGCATGTTTGTGGTTCCACTGAGTTCAACACGGGCACAGTCACACCAACAGAGTGAGATATGTGAGTGCCTTTCTAAATCAGGGCCCTATGCCAATGACAAAACTTTCATTAGCAAGATCTACCATCAAATAATTTCTACTAGAAGATAATGTTTGCCTTGTTTTACTAAGTCGGTTGATATTTGGTCCTGCATTTGAATATAAGCAGACATCATTATTAACAGGTCCTTGACAACCACTTATTTGTGTTATGTTATTTGTGGAAATAACGTTGCTGATATAATCCTGATAAATGTTAAGGTTTGTACACCTCATTGCCTTTTTTCCATCCCTCAAGAAAAACCAATTGCAACCACATAAGCAAATTCCCCGCAGATCTGGAAGAAGAATGTCTCTGATGTAACTATTATTTTTAATGATTTTTGAGATGTGTTCAATGGCTTTGAGAGCATCTGAAATTGTGACTAAATAGATAATTGTACACATAATGAGATGCAAAATTTAACAAATGTATTTTGGAGAATCCAATTTTTTTTTTTTTCCCAGTGTCAGAAGGTGAGAGAAAACTGCCAAGGGGAAAAAAAAAAAGAAAGAATGAGAAACAACTTTTTTATTAAATTATTATGGAAATGGCACAGAAACACTATCAGGTTGTGTACATTCATTTTGCACATATAATGTACTTTGTCCTAGAAGAGATGTTCATAAAAGCCTCTCAATTCAGTCATTTGACAGATGAGATCTGTTCTAGATGTCAGTCACTGAGTTACAGGTCTCTTCTTCTATTTTGCTACTGTGATTCTTATTCTGTTTATCTTTGTGCCCACACAGTATATCGGTATAAATTTATACGTGTGTGTGCACATTCTATACATACAAACTATCTTTATTATGCAGATGATGGCAGTGTTAAGCCTGCTGCAGAGGGCATCTCTTTCATATTTCAGAGGAATTCTAGGCAAGGAGATCTATTCTTGAAGCCCACCGTATTAGAATAAGAATGAAATAATTTTCATAGCCATGAAGCGGTGGAAAAAGCAGTAAAACTGCAAAAAATAAACGTGGAGCCCTTTTTTTATGACATGCAGCAAAACAAAAACCTGTGTTGAAAACATTTCGAGCAACCTCAGCACTCAGGAATGGAGTTAGAGGGGTTGATTCAACACCACCCCGTGCTCTGTGCAGTCAGAGAGCAAAGTGGGTGGAAATCATTACTGTCCTCCATCCTGGCACGGGCTTGTTTTTCTCCCACCTCACTCAGTGAAAATGAACACAAACACAGCACAGTGGAAACACAGAGCAAAGGTTCTGTGCAAACCAACAGACTCGCTGGCTTTTTAAATATTTTTCTACTCTTCTTTTTTGTATGCTGTTAAATTGATGCTAGCGTTCCTATTATTATCAAATTAGAACTGACACATCCATTTTTTGGGCTCAGGTTTCTTTTTTCAACTTAAAGAAAAGCTTATTAAGCAAGTTCTGTGACCTGTGAAATTAATAAAGTCTCTTTTTGAAGACTTTCAGTGTAGGTTTCCCACAGGTTGGACATTAACTGTTGTCTTCCATGACCTCTCTGGCATCAAGTCATACTGAGGCCTTTCTCTCAGTCCAGACTAATTAGGACTTTCTCATTACATAGACACCTATTTTTAAAGAATTCCTCAGGATTCAAGACCTTCAGAATTTCAACTCTTTTGATGAATTTTGCTTAAATCAGTCAACACTATTCAAAAAAAGAAAAAAAAGGAACATGTGAGGGAGGGATGGACAGCAAACAGGCAATCAATTAATCAATGTGATTCCCTCAGAATTATTTTTTATTTTGATAAAACCAGATTTTTATTTTTTTTTCACAAAACACAATTTTTGAGCTTTTTTATTAATACCCCCAAAAGTGAGGATTCATCTGACTTGGTCTTAGTTGCCTAGTTAGGCATCTCTTTGGAAACTGTTGAATGGGTGGGGTAGAATGGATAACATTTAAATGTTTTTTCCAACTCAAAATATTATATGATTTTCTGCTCTAGCATGAATGAACATGCATGGAAAAGGTGTCCTGAAACATATGCTTCAAGCAAACAGCAAACACATCATATACATAACAGACTTATCTATAAGAAACTACTTATAGATGGTACAATGTCAAGTGCTTTCTGAGCGCTGGGTCAAAATTTTACCACAAAGAATGTCTACCTACACTCATTGAAGCATAGCTGGTTTTGGATTGGATTAAAAAACGAAAATGCTGTAAAAAACTACCTTTGGCTCTTTCAAACTATGTACAATCAATCCCCAGAAAATCTAAAAATCAAAGAATTACAAACTGTGGTGCCTAATAAACAGCCCTTGGTTCAGATTGCACCTATAAATGCAAAAAGGGAGGTGGAAAACCAGCCTTCTTTTTCTGGTTGATTTTTTTTTCATTAAAAATAATCTGTGTAATTAATTAACAATGCATTTGGGAATGATTAAATGCAGAGAAAAGCTGTTGAGAAAGGATTTTAAAAGCTGCGCTACTGTAAATCATTGCTGTGTAAGACTTACTTCTACATAGATAATATATCCCCAAATGCCTTTGAAATTCTGCAATAAGTGAGAGGAATAGAAAATGAAGGGTAAGAGATACTGTAAGCAAACTGCTTCTTAACATCTCTATCAAGGCAATACATTTTACTTTGGCGCGTTAAAAATGCAAACAGAATCTTTAACTCCTAAGATCAATTGCAAAGCACAGAGAAACTCTGGGTTTAGGAAAAGCATTCTGTCTTGTCAAGCTCACCTTATCATCATGGAAGAATAAACAGCGTAATTATTCTCACCTTTTTGTTTGTTTTCTAATTGGATCATTTATTACTTTCGGGAAATTCAAATCCACATCAGATTTATAGCGTGAGGCTTCTGAAATATTGCTTTGGTTATAGAAATGTCAAAGTTGGCAGGTAAGCTGTCTTGTTGCCTCAGGAGTCTTTTGCACGAGCAAAAATTATGGAAAAGGCCTTTAGAATTGAGCAAGTTCAACAATTTGTTTCTGTGTTATGCATGGTTGAAAACTCTGTTCTTCCACCGATATTTGAGCTCCATTTATCAGCCTATGGTTTATAACATTGGTGTGCTTGAATCAAGCACACAAAGGAGGGGATTGTAACTGTTCTCTTTTGCAGAATGTATTCTACTTCGAGGCTGGCTACAACAGGATTTGGATGACTCTTAACACAATTTTTCTGGTGAGCTACCAAATATCTACCAATGTGAACCGTGAATGATCCTGGAATGGCTCCTCTGCATTCCTTGCAAATGCTCAAGTGCTCAAACGATATCTTATTTGGCACTGAATGAAGTTTTGTGTTCTCTGCTGCTCAGCAACGCAAGAGCTGAGCCTTTCTGCTGTGCCTTTCACTAACAAATGCAAAGCAAGGCCTAAAAGACCATCAGCTTAAAGATGTACCTTTGGAAATTTGGTTTAACTCTCAATCTTATGATGTACAGGAAGTTTACATGTGAGTTCGTAACATCATTTTGTAAGTTAACATATAGTATTTCTTCAGCCATAGAAGCAGAAAATCACGGGAAAATAGAATGGTTTGGGTTTGGAACAGACCTTAGAGATCATTCAGTTCCAACCTCCTGCCATGGGCAGGGACACCTTCCTCTCAACCAGTTTGCTCAAACCCCCTCCCAGCCTGGCCATGCCTATCCTGCCAATTAGGCATTTCATGTGTTAAAGGGACTGATTTTCTCTGTTCAGCAAAAAATCTTGGACAGCAAGGAGCATGGAATTTGATCCAAATCTCACTGAAGTCAAAGGAAAAAAAACAGATTGGAAATCAACCACCAGCCTAATAAGATCTCATGACATAAAGAAAACTCAGGCCACAACTGATGACACTCCTACACACAAGAATCTCCCATCAGCACAAAGTGGTGGTGCCTGGAAGTGTCTTTCTGTCTGATAAGCTTTATCTCTACCCAAGACAGGAAGAAGCAGTTGAGGGGGGGATATGACTGTGTGTGCACATGAACAGGGAGACTGCGTTGGTCCCTTTAACAATCAGCAGAGGGAAATGGGTGTTTTTAGGATTTGGTCTATCTAAATTAATTTAGAAGCTCAATTAAAAAAATTTTTAAAAAACCCCAGCATTGATTAAGCAGTAGGAGAGCTCATTTATCTTCTTAGTCTGCACTGGAAGAATAATTTGAAGTAGGCATCCTTACAGGGGATGGCCAGAAGATCCTCCCATGAAAACATAAATATTCCCTAAAACAAAGTAGAGTTACATAGAAGAGGCCTCTGTAAGAATTGCAGGGAGATAGGAGAAAACAGAAATAAAAGAAAGAAGGAGGATTCTATTCATTTAAAAAAAAAAAAAA
>VZRL01001134.1:61916-343935 GCA_013397895.1 Origma solitaria
TTTTTGTAGGAGTGATGCTTTGGAACTGGTGATAAATCAGGAAGGTTAGAACTTTTCTTTTTCTTCCTTTCTTCATACATATATATGCAGTTACTAAACTGTGAAGTTTTATGAGATAACAAGCAAAGAATTGAAAGAGAAAATGACAATCCATGTATATACCTCTCCCTAGAGTCTCTATTAAGATTACATATTTTAGAATAGTGAAGGAAAATGTAATCTAATCCTTGCATATAAGATTAATCAATTTTGCAATTTTCTTCTTTCTCAAAACAAGATCAAATATTGTTCAAAAGTCGTTCAAATTCAGAGTTTCTAGTGGGAAGAGGAAAACATACAAAAATATCAGTTTTGCTGAATTAAAGTAAAAACATTTAGTTGTTCTTAGTGACTTATCTCAGAAATTAGTCATTATTCATCAAAAATGAGTTATTATGATGTGTATTTGGTATAAAAATAATTTCTGTGGGATAATGTGAAAATATCTGAGGCAAAATATGTCATCAGCCCAAGGTACACAGGACCCTTTGTAATTATGACATCAATTCTAATTGGGCATTGGGAATTGGAATGTTATCTGTGTGTTTCTCAAAAAAAAAAAAAAGCTAAAACACTGAAAGTGAAAAACAAAATAAAACAAAAAGCCCCTTAACAGTTGCAAAAAAAAGAGCAGTAGAAGATACGTTAACAGCACGCAAATAAATTACAGATTAGCTGCAGGGGTTTTTAGAGGACATTGTAACAAAAATTGAGTGTTTGTCATACATTTCCAGAGACAGTACAGAAAGCTAAGATGATCGGAGCAATCACAGATAAAAACGTGGGTTAGCATGGCAAAAATCAGTAATTTCATGCACTAAGATGAATGCTGCAACATTCGCTGTACATATGCAAATTATTTTTAAACCACGTATGACAGCAGAACTTTTCTGCCCCTGAGCGTCTGGACAGTATTGCAGGAGAGGGACAAATTAATTCTAAAGTCCTGAACCTCTGTTGCTGCAAGCACAAATATATACAATACTAAATACACATAAACAAATCGTCTCTTTAAATAACAAGTTTTGTGTGTTTATGTATTTATTCTTTTATTTTGACAGACCAAAGCCAAAGTTTTTCATCGTGGTCAGGAAACAGCATCTAGAACAAATTCTACCGCTGACGAGATTCATTAGGGTTTTATGTCACATTTAGATCCATGATAAGAAATCCCCTAAATGTAACAAGAATGAGGATTGATTCCTTGCTTTAGCTTTTATTCAATTACTTGTTTAAATGACAGGCAAGACCCTGAGCCCAGGTGGGACCTGCTGCAGTTCAGTTATTAAAGCCGAAGATTAGTAGTCATATAACCTTGAGTTTAATCCTCTTTTTTCTTTTTTTCTGGTTCACAGTAACCTTAGGCAAAAAGGATTCTTTTTCCTTTATTCACCTGCAAAACAACAGGTTGTAATAATTTTGAGCTGCCTCTGGGTTGCTCCCTCATAATTTATTTCTCTTTAAGCGTAATAAATACATTAAAATTGCTTTCAGATGATAAGTGCAAAGAACAATAGTACAAAGTACTATCACCATTATGACCTGCAGAGCTTTGTCTAGCAATTGAACAAACCCTTAATGACAAAGAAATCTTGTAGAAGGCTGTTACATCAAATGACTTGATGTAAACTAGTGCTCTTCACCAATGTCTGCTCTTGGAAATCAAATTATCCCAAGTGAGGATGTGGCCCAAATAATTTATTTCTCAGAAATTCGAGCCTGTGGTGAATCTTTAATATCTTGATGTTTATTTAGGGCAGAGCGTGGAACGGCATGGCCGAGCTGAGCTTGGATTGCTCCAGCTCTGCCCAAAGGGTCAGCTCCCCAGGAAGGGAGGGCTGCACTTTGCCAGGACATGCCACGGTGTGGACATGGAATTTTCTAGACCCCCATGGTGACCAGTTTATGCTCTGAAACACTAAAATATCTGAGTACAGCACAAAACCAGCAACCAATTTGTGGCCTGTGTCTGGCAGCCACGTTCTTTCCCTATGCAAATCAAGCCACTCACAGAGCAAGGGCCCTTTTGGTCCGCTTTATTACAGGAAGAAAAACCCTGCTTTTTACCGGCATTGGACAGAAAACAATAAAATATTCAAATTTCATTTTTTAAAAAAAGGAAAAAATGGCACTGTTTTTCACAGAACTTCTTTTAGCCTTTTTCAAAGTATTTCTTTAAATAGATCTTTCCTTTTCTCATACTCTTTCCTGTATACTACCTCTTTCATTCACTATCTTTTTCCATATACATCTTTTGTTCTAAGCAGAGAGAAAGCATTTATTAAACAAAGCACACTTGGTCTTAATTCACTTAAGGTCTTGCTCTTTTTCTCATTACAAGCTGAGTCAAATAATATTATTAAACCATTTTCTTAATGTTTTTGAACTTACCTTAATTTTTCTTTTTCCCTCCACTAATGGGAAATGCTGTTACTCATTCTCAGTCAGCCTGCCTAATAGAAACTAGCTCTTGACAATTAAAGTGATAGCATGTAAATTCTTGAATGACATGCCCCTATCTGAAGATTAATTTGTGCAATTCATGACTGATGAGATGCATTATTATCTGCAAACTCATCACCTCTCTCACCCAAGTTCCAGCTCAATCTGATCTCTGTTGAAGCTAAATGAGAACAAATGCAGTTCTTGAGAACAATGGAAAAAGGTGCAAAATACAGTACATTTTGTTTAAATCATTTTTTAGAGACGCTGTCTGTAGGTGTTAGTATAGTTATGAATCATTTTATGACCAAACCTGGAACAAAACAAATAAAAAACCAGAAAAGACACTTGTTCTTAGGGAACTAACAGTCTGCCAAAATGTTTCTCATCTTAGCACCAAAAAGGAAAAAAAGAAGGAACTTCAAAGGATTTGAAATGGCGAAATTACGATTAGGGAACATACAGTTAAACAAACGCTCTCTGATATTTGGATAGGGGTTGTTTTCATTCTAAAGAAAATTCATGCATTCAGTCAATCTTTGTGAGTAGTCATGAAAGCCTTCCACACATCTTCAGGAGTTTCTTCTAAGAAAACTAGAGATGATGCTTTACTTTTGGGGTTTTTGTGAATGACTTGCTGGGTTTGGGCAGTGCAGTCGCTCACGCAGCACTGACACGAAGGCTGTTCCGAAGCCACTGTTGTGACAAAACGGCAGATTTGAGCACGTTCTGGCACAGTAGTGGAATCAAGATCAGCAATCCAGCCTCAGTTATCATGATCCATGGTCAGTCGCACAGTCAAAATAACACACAATATCATTAGGTATTTTGTTCCTCCTGTCCAGCCTTGCGTTTGGCAGTGGAAGCGTTAGTTTCAATCTGGGAAGCGTTGCGTGAATGTGATGGCATATACCAGTTCCAATACCAGCTCCAAATCTCAGAATCATAGAATCATGTAATTGTTTAGGGTGGAAAATGCCTCTAAGGTCGAGTCAAACCATTAACCTACCACTTCCAGGCGTGCCATGTTCCTAAGTGCCACATTTACCTGCATTTTGAACACCTCCAGGGATTGTGACCCTAGAAGTTCCCCGGGCAGCTGTTCCAATGCTTGATAACCCTTGTGGGGAAGAAACTTTTCCTAATGTCTGGTCTAAACCGCTGACACAGCTTGAGACATTTCCTCTTGTTCTATCCATCTTCTTCCTTCTTCACCCACCTACCTTGCAGGGAATTTTTTTAACCTCTTTTTGCATCTATTTCCCCTCCCCGCCTTCACCTGCCTGGCCGATTTAGGCTGTAATCTCTCTGAGACTCTCTGTTCTTTTAGTGTGAGGTGCTGATTTCTAGACAGCTTCTCAGTGTTATCCCAATAAATCCAAATCACTGTGTCCAGGAGACTCCAGGGGTTGAAATCTGGTCTCACACGCCCTGAATAAATGCTGACAGAGTCATCCAGGTCAAATGATATATCACATTAGATTTCAGCTTCTCTTATTAAGCACTGTAGTAGGATGATACTTTCTTCTGTCAAAAAGCTGTTCTGGTTTTGGATAGAGCAAAACCTGCAGTTTCTGTGGTATAGGCACAGTCTCAGGACACGTGATTTCTATAGCTCTTCAACCCAACCGTCCTGGCCACAGAAAAAGGCTGGAATGAGCAAAACTTTAAAGTAAGCAGTAGAAGGACTCTGAGGACTGCTCAGTGTTGAGGACATATAGATGACTTGTGAAAAAAATCAAAAACAGAACCCCTTTTTCATGGGTTTCAGAGAGCTTTGGAGGAAGACCTCAGACAGCTCTGATATTTAGTTCTAGTTTAATTCTTGCCTCAGTATGGTGAAATCCTGTGTAACATAAACAGCACTGCCAAGGGCAACAGTTTGTTTTTAAGATCACAGGGGAGTGAAAGGGCTGGGAGGGGAAGAGAAGTCTAAAACTTCTCAAAGACTCTTGCAATGACTTTTCCTTCCTGTTCTGTGCATTGATCTCCTTTGCTCAGATTAAAACCTCCAGCATCTGAAAGACACCCACAACTGACACCTATTTCACTAGACGGAAAACCATTTAAAAATTATGCTGCACTGTGTTTTTTTTTTACAGTCACACAGTGATCAGAGTGGAATAGATTTAAGACAAGGTTATTTACATTTTAAAAAATTTGATCGCTTGTCTAACAGCAAAACATTGTTACATGCCATTAAATGATAAGGACTGTATATGGCACAAGGATATCTGTTCTTTTCATAACACTGAACACATTTCTTATCCTTCTGACATTACAGTAATTTAACTTTGCAAAGTTATATTCAGATACTGCTAGTTTTAAATGTTCCTGTACACATTTATACAATTCATATTATGATATCCATTCTCAAAATAATTGTCAAGCCCTCCTGCTTTAAAGAAGACACAGTGTATTGCCCTGAAACACTGTATGCTGTGGAACCAGAGCAAGAAGACTGTTAAAGAATGTTAAAACAATGATGTCGATTATTATTTCCCTGCATAGTAGAATCATCATTTATCAAAATCTCATTCAGCAAATTGCATTTCAAAAGAGATCCTGCACAGCAAAGGACATGCCTTAGTTTGTTTGGAAAGGGGGGTAGTTTGAAGTCTTTTTCTTTTTTTTTCTTTTCTTTTCTTTCCTTTCTTTTCTTTTCTTTCCTTTCTTTTCTTTTCTTTCCTTTCTTTTCTTTTCTTTCCTTTCTTTTCTTTTCTTTCCTTTCTTTTCTTTTCTTTCCTTTCTTTTCTTTTCTTTCCTTTCTTTTCTTTTCTTTCCTTTCTTTTCTTTTCTTTCCTTTCTTTTCTTTTCTTTCCTTTCTTTTCTTTTCTTTCCTTTCTTTTCTTTTCTTTCCTTTCTTTTCTTTTCTTTCCTTTCTTTTCTTTTCTTTCCTTTCTTTTCTTTTCTTTCCTTTCTTTTCTTTTCTTTCCTTTCTTTTCTTTTCTTTCCTTTCTTTTCTTTTCTTTCCTTTCTTTTTTTTTTTTTCTTTTTTTCTTTTTTGTTTTTCTTTTTTTTTGTGTCTGGGGACATGAATTATGTACCTGGATATCCGAAAAATGAACACTGCATTCAGCCCTGGTTCAACTTGGTCGAGCGAAAACACGAGGCTGAATCCTAAAAAGCATCAATGTGTTCATAAATCTACTCAGTAACCCTCAGGGTGTGATTCAGCCCCCTTGGGTTTCCCAGTCACTGAGTCACCTTGATCAGGATCCTGATTACTGATGGCTCCCCCTGTAGTCAGTGGGGACAGATAAGCTCCTACAGAGACTGCAGGATAGGAAGCCTGACTCGCCCTGCAGGTGACATCAGCCATATGGAATGAACCCATGCCCAAGAGACACATTGCTGCACCCCCTGGAAATAAAATTCAGGAAGGGAAATTAATTGTGCCACTCCTTCCCTTTCTTAAAAAGAAAATATGTTTGTTTTAGAAGGGCAAGGCAGAGAAATAGTTGTCGTGTGTTGAGCAAAGACCAGGGAAGTGAAGCAGATGCAATCCAGAGAGCTCTTTCATGACAGGAAAGGGAAATGGGTTAAAGATCATACAGCAGTACAGTAGGTTTGCTCACCTTTCACTTCAAAGGTTCACTCATCTTCTGTTCCGTTTTGGGCAGTGGGATGAGTTCATGGGTTTTGCCATTTGCTTGGCTGTATTTAAAATAGCCTTTTCATACCAGATTATGCTGGCTAGCACCAGCCAAGATCTGCAACACACTTGCTTGTAGCACTCTTGGCCAAGTTTTCTTGAGATGGCACAAAGTACAGAAAACTTGTAAAGTAGTCTGAGCTGAAGACAAAAAACAAAACAAGTATTCTAATATTAATCCTTTTGCTTTCCCAGGAAAATGCTGTGGTGGGAGTTATCTAGGTCAGTGAAGATTTGAATAGGGCCTTCAAATACCACCTCTATTAATGATGGTGATTGCCTAAAATCTCACTGTCTGGTGTTCCTTAGTGGTGTTCCTCAGTGGTGCTCCTCAGGAGTGTTCCTCAGTGTTCCTCGGTGGTGCTCATCAGGAATGTTCCTCAGGAGTTTTCCTCAGCGGTGTTTCTCAGGAATGTTCCTCAGTGGTGTTCCTCAGGAATGTTCCTCAGTGGTGTTCCTCAGGAATGTTCCTCAGTGGTGTTCCTCAGGAATGTTTCTCAGTGCTGTTCCTCAGGAATGTTTTTCAGTGGTGTTTCTCAGTGATGTTCCTCAGTGATGTTCCTCAGGAATGTTCCTCAGGGATCCATCTTGTCTGGCTGCAGTTTAACGGCCTTTTTTGGCAACACGGACAGTGGCGTGGAATGCACTCTCTGCAACTTTGTTGATGGCACCAAACAGTTTGGTGTGGCTGACACACCGGAGGGAAGGGATGTCATCCCGAGGGCCCTGGACAGGCTTGGGAGGTGGGACCATGCAAAGCTCATGAAGTTCAACAAGGCCAAGCACAATGTCCTGAACCTGGGTCAGGGCGATCCCAAGCACAAGTACGGGCTGGAAATGGATTGAGAGCAGCCCAGAGGAGAAGGACATAGGTGCAGAAGAGAAGCTGCCAGGGTGGGACGTGCATCCAAGCTGGGTTAGTGACTTATATGCCAAGACCTCATTTTAAACATTCTTTCATTTTGAAAGGCTCTAAGATACTTCTCCATTGCTGATTAGATAAGCAGTTAAAGAATCTGATAGGTTCTACTGACCCTTACTAGACACGTCAACTTCACTGACCAATTCAGAGATGTAGGAATTGTCCCCAAATTCAGGTGGGGGAAAAAAGGACAATTCTGTTTTCATTGCGTGTACAGATGCTGATGAATAGAGAAGACTTGGCAAATTCCAGCTGTCCACGGTTGGCTGAAATCTGGGGCACAATCAAGTTTGCCATCTTCTACTTTTCCTGCCTTATGACTGCAATGTATTTGGGGTAAAAGACTAGATAAACAGATAGAATAGGTCTTTTCCATTTCTCTAAACTCTTTGTTCTTTGAAGTCATGCACACAATCACACGTCCATGTCATTTCAATGTTAGTTTTCCAGTCAAAATCGCTGCCTTCATCATTGGTGACCACAAGTGCAGCAATATGGGGCTGCCTTGTGTTAAATACTGATAATCTTCTGAGTTGCCTTTTCACTTCCAGGGTTCATCCTCTGTTAGGCAAACAAGGCAACATCAAAATGGCTAATAGGAAAATATTTTGCAGAGATCTTAACAAGGAGGGGGGGGCGGGTTACATATCAGTTAGAAATGTTCAGAATCAAGCTGAGCACAAGTCCCCAGCCATGGATGAGGAACAACACACTGGGCTCTGCCAGTGAGCACTGCCAGGGTACTGGAGTGTGAATTGTCAAAAACATCCTGGGAAATGCAAAAGAAATAGGCTGGATTCTGCCCCATGAACCACCAGGCCAAATTAATCAGATACTGCTTGACAAGTCATGAAAGACAGATTCTGTGACATGGAGGAGGAAAAATGAGTAATCAGAATCTGTCATTGTGCCAAATCAATCAGAATTTGTAGACTGGATCCTGAAACTCACTTGTTAAAGTATGTTAAAATAAAAAGAAAACAAAAAAAAAGCCACCAAAAAACCAAACTGGGATAAAACTTTGGACTCTGCCAGTATATTAATTCACTGGTCAAAACTGATTAAAATGGGTAAAGCAATCTGAATATAAGTTGTGGTGTTCAAATATGGGACTTAAGACTAAAATCTGATGCTCTAAAAATCATAAACATGGACATGTTTTAAGGTAAACACAAGGATTTCTTTCATGTTTATCAAATACCAGAAGAATGCACTGTAATGAGCTGCTGATATCGGACCTACAGCACCGGGAAGTTGTGATGATGATAAGAATTTTGATCAGCATATCTGCATCCAGTGCAAAATAGATATATCCCTCTCCTAGTTTTGCACAAAATCATAGATTGCAGTAGTTTCATACTGATTTGTTAGATGAAAAAAAAAAAATTTTTATTTCTGTATCCTGAAGAAAATGTTGAAATATCTAGCACTGAGAAGATAGAAATTGTAGCACTTCAGATTAAAAGCTCAGAATTAACTCCATCTCAAAATTCAACTTCCCTTTTACCACTCATTTTGTCAGTTAATACAGCAACAAAAATAATATGAACAGCAACGCCTTTTACAAATCCCTGTCATGGTTCCTATTCAAACTGCTGTCATCTTAAACTGCCTCAAACTATGGGATATACTGAAATGTTTAGGAAGCAGTTGTTGTCTTTCTCCTAAATTGGATGCAAGTGCTGAGTTCAGGCATATATGACTTTAGACTTAGTTGTCTGGTTTCCTTTAAACTTGATTTCTTTTGTGGATTTCATTGAGACTGGAGGAAAACTGTTTCAGTGGTTTCAATCTTCCAGCTGCTTAAATTTGGAAAGATATAGATTAAACTGAGATTAAGTTAATAAAAGAACCACTGGGAAATAAATAATAAAAAAAAAGGAAATAAAATTTCCTTTGCATATATTTTAATAAAAGTGCCTAGGAAATATTTCCATGCTTTTCATATTCCTTCAGCATTTTCCTACACATTTTGCTTGATAATTAGGTTACTATATGAAAAGCAAAGAATGGTCCTCAGTTTTAAAACAGCTGAGCACCTCCTCAACTTTCTGCATAAAACTGCAGCCACTTAAAGCCTTCAAAACAAATAGAACTGCTCTCTAATATAAATGCACGAAGGCATGTTCACAGGTCTGTGTTTCAAGGCTTGATTGTTAATCATTTTTTATTTGTCCTAATTACATTTTTAATTGAAACATACAAGAAAAAATGTGTTAGGTTCACTCTTGACTAATTCACACTCAATCATCTTAACATAAAAAAAAATAATATAAAATCCTAAACATTTACCTTTCAGTTGAATCCAAGCACGGATAGTTCCACCCCTCAAATTTATTTTGAGAAAGTTATGAATGTCTGAGAAGAAAGGGGAGGGAATAGGCTGGAACTGACTTATGAATGCCGTATTGTGTAGCTAAATCCTGTTTCCCTCTGTTATTACAGAATGTTGCTCCTTCCCTGCAGATTAACAAATAAAGAAAAGTATATACTAGAAAGATTCCAGTCGTTACAAACTATGTATTATACACACTGCTTATGATTGCTTTGATCTTTTCAATTTCAAAATTGTAAGTCTATTAAAGGTTTAGTATACTAAGAATCAGGAGCTAATCTTACATTAAAGTGATTTGACTCACAATAGCGTAAAATGTTGATACAACCATATATGTAATTTATTTAGATGCCACGCAAAGGCCTCTTAAATGATGGTCTCACTTTTCCATAGCTTGAGGGAACACACCTGAGTCTGGTTCCTTCCTTCTGGAAAGAAGCCACCAGGCTTCAGACTAGAGACAAACTCAGAAAAAAGAACTTCATGAAAAGTCCATGTCCATCACTCTCACTGCAGTGAATTTGGCCTGTTACAGAAACTCCATAGAAACAGAGAATAAAACCAACAAATAAAACCCAACCAATTCCAATGTACATTGGGAGCTGTCAGTGTTATGTTCTTGGTAAATGAATATGGTTTCTCTGTGCACAAGTATCTTGTGAATAATGATAGCTCTTCAGTGCTCTTTCTAAAGTTCCTCACAAAGGACAGATCAACTCTTCTGTGATTCATAAAGTGAAAATGTCTCAGTGCGTGCACCTGAAATGTATTAACATGACTGCAGAAATCACAGAACTATATAATTTGTGGTGGGGGTCAAAAGCCCTGATGTCCATCATTCATGTGAATTGGACAGTGAAATAACTCACTGGAGAATGTGTTGTTTGGTTTTCTCTGATGAACGGTCAAGTTAAGTGTTTCAGGGTTTCTAGGTCCAGGATTTAGGATTTAAACACACAAGGTGTTGAGCAGGCAAGTTCTGACACTAAAGTGACTTAAACACATATATAAGTGCTTTGCTGGGTCACTCCCAGATAAGTCAGCACCTTCCAGGGCCAAACCTTCAGTGTTACCTGAAGAAGAAGTAAAGACTTGCTCTTCTGCTCTTGCATGTCTCAGGTTCCAACCCCAACTGCTAACACACAGTAAGTTCATTATATCAGCTCAATTTCACTCTCTCTCCTCTGAAAAGGTGCATTTATTGGAATGATGAAAAGCAAAAAAAGGTTTCAGACTTCCTAAACTCTACCTTCTCATGCAACCACAAACACCTGTAGAGGTACAGATGCCAAAGCCATCATTGAGGGCAGCTGGTCTTGTCTTCCCTATGCAGAGGTAAAAGTGAGAGAAAGCAAAAATGAATTAACATGCCTCGGACTATGAATTCCCTTCAGCTTGGTTCCCCTGAGCAGCACACAGGAAGGGATGCTTGAAAAATACCTGAAAATCTCATGGTGATGTTGTAAATATTTTCTTTACTGTATTCCAATGTATATATTTGATAAAGATGTCACTTTATAACACTGCTTTATTTTGACTGATGATATTAAATACATGGCTAAAGTTCCAGGGCTTTTTTACTTGATTAGTTTGGGGATTTTTTCAGTTTTAAAAGTATCAGATACGATTTGGCCTTTAATAAACCTCTTTATGATGATCTGCTATGTAACAAATGTTATGATACCACACTGTCTTGAGGAAGCAAATATTCATGATTATTAATCTTGTGATTATAAGACTAATAATCAATAAGCATGATTTGGGCCTGAATATCTCTGAAATTCAGATATTGCAATTTTTTAAGAAATAACATAGCTATGTAACTTGATAATAACCTTTGTTTTACAGATTTGCAGTTTCAAATAATTCAGGAAAAGCAACTCCTTGGTATTTTTCCTGACTAAATAAAAGCTTTATCCATTACCTGGTTTTGTTGGTAGTCTTTTAATGTCATAAACAAATAAATAATAATTTAATGCACCTCTGAAGGGATAGATATGGCATGTAAAGAGTTGTTTTTCAGCTCTTAAAATGATAATGGCTAAAAGTGTTGCTTTGAACGCAAACCTGAAATCCTCAATCTAAACAAATATTGATCAGGGTAATGATGCTGTGCTGGAACAACTTATTCCTTTATTTCATGTCAAGTACTGCATGACATTTCCTGCTATTCAAAAGAAAAATACAAAATTCGCTTTGTCAATATGTATTATTCACCTTCTTCTAAAAATCAATGTCTGAGCATCACATGCAGAGAAAAAACTGAAGAGAAATCACCCAGAGACAGAGCTGTGTAATATACAGTAGTTTCAGGTTGGGAGTGTATCTGTACAGATTTTGACCTGATCTTTTCCAAACTCTAAAAAACCTCCTCTCTCAAAAAAAAAAAAAAAAAAAAAAAAAAAAAAAAAAAAAAAAAAAATATTTTTTTTTTTTTAAGAAAAAAACAAAGAAGGTGAAAAAAGGAAAGAAAGAAAAAAAAATAATAAAAAGAGGGGTTCATCCAGACCCTANGATTGTCAAGAAATAATAAGTCTTTATCTAAGAGATTTGAAGTGCTTATGTAAGAGCAAAATATCCTTCCTCCAACTCCTACATCTGCAAACTGCAGGTGCTTCCAAGGTCTCTATGAGACAAAGGCATGGAACTCTGTAGCAGTTCTTTCCATGACCTTATATCTTTTTATAGGAAATTGTTGGGTAATAAAAGGGGGTTCTGAGATATAATTTATTGTTATGAGTTTCTAATCTACAAAATTTGGAAAGATTATTTTTCTACTTTCTGCTTGGCTTTTGCCATCAGTGATATCTTCATATTTTGTTTCAGCATTCCAAATTTTTTTAGTATAAATCTTCAGCCAAACCTCTTTAGATGCCTTCCTTATTACTAAAAAGATGTTCATGTGTAAAGCAAAACAAGTTGAAAAGTTGAATTGCAATATAAAATAAGCAAGCAAAGAATTCTAAGCTAAAACCTAATCAAATTTTTTCAGAAGGTTGAAAAAGAAAGAATTGCCAATGTGACAAAACATTGTGAATAATCTGCTCTTGCACTTGGGGCTACTGCAGAGGTGAGGGGGTTCTCTTCACAGGGTAGGAGAAAAATATCCAGTGCTTTGCCTGTTGGGTGACCACCAAAATGCAGAATTTGCAATATCATAGGATCATAGAATCATAGAATCATAGAATCCTAGAATCATAGAATATCGTGCGTTGGAAGGGATCCACAAAGTTCATCAAAGTCCAGCTCCTGGCCCTGAACAGGACCAGTTGATCTCCCAGGTCCATTCCAACCCCTGAACATTCTCCCATTCTGTGGTTAGTGCTGAATTCTTGTAGCAGAATGTGCTAACACAAAAATATGCGGCATGCATGCAAACTAAGGTTGTAACTCAGGATGTATTTTTAGTAAGAATTTTTGCAAGAGCGATACAGATTCAAAACATTCTCTATTCTATCTACTATGTCTGATGAGTCATTTGAGTTTAGCTTTTGGAACAAGTGTAGCTGGCACTGGAGGTGCGTTTCTGCAGTCAGCCCAGCATGTGTCTGCAGCTCTTTGCACAAACATTGGTCCTTGTGATGCTGCAGGGTCAGGCATCACTCCCAATGACCTATACGTGACACCAGCAGAAAGAGTTTCTCTCCCAAATTTCAGCTCTGGTCCTGACCCACCCACACTTTCAAAGGTAAAACTTTCTGAAATCACTGCTAGAAACCCCAGGTTATGACCTAAAGATTCCACTTCTAATAAAAATGAAAACAACAAACCCAGCAACAGCTGCTGTTAACAAGTTTCAGATGCCCAGCTTGCAGCTCTGCAAGGGAGTAGATCTGCTTTAGACTAATGGCAGCAGCTTTCCTTATGAAACAACATCAACAGAACTTTTCTCAGAGCCCTGGTGATTTTCACAGTCACATGCCCTTGATACTAGGAATTTTTGGGTTTAATATCTATTTTTCCACAAAATTTTAGCTGCAGTTAAGATTCATCACAAAAGAGATAAAACTCCTAAGAATCCATTCTGGGTTATATATGAAATTCAGTAACTCCTGAATAATGGAAGTGTCATAAAACTGACACTAGAGGCTGAAGACTTAGGATGAGTGAAAAGGTGAGGAAAAGAAAATAGAAATATGCCTTCAAGGGAAAATATTTCTGATCAGATTTAAATCCCAGACTGAGCTGTGGCTCTTGCTTGGTGAGGTACTGTTGTGTTACTGCTCTGTCCCTGTAGGCAGAAACCAATCCTGTGAGGAGATCCCAGGCTTATCTGAGGGGGACCTGCTGCCACATCTCATCTAATGAATTCTTTAACAAAACTTTAAAAATCTAAACTTTCAACTACAGAGTAGAACCAAGTAAAACCCAGCTCTGCTGAACAACAAAGATACAATAAAACAGTTTGAGAACAAACCTCGTCCCTTTCTTACATGTCCTTTCCTGTAAAACCCTTTTCCCCCTGCTACCCAGCTGCAGGTGCTTTTTTACACTATGTGATACCTTCAGTGTGGCTGTTGTTGTTCAGGTAAATGATGGGCAAACAAAAAAAAATATTTTATTCTATTCTAAATAGCTTTGCATCCCCTCGCAGTGAAGAAAACATCTGTGCCTGGGTGTAGATAGCAGAGTAATGGCTGTATGAAAGAGCTTGTAAAAGAGAGCCTCAGCAAGGACTTTGGTGTCCAGCTGCTTGCACCTCGCTGACTTGAAGTGTGAAGGGTCCGAGTTCAAATCCTGCTTGAATTCAGATTCTTATCATTGATTTGGGACAAGAATTGGGGCAGCGAATTTTCAGAGAACCTGTGAAGGCAGAGGTGAGTTTTTTTAAGTGCTTGTGACAAAACAGTTCCATTTTCTATTTCTATTTCTGAACAACCCAAACTCTCTCAGCCTGTCTTTGTGGGAGAGGTGCTCCAGCCTCGTGAGCAGCTTGGTGTTTCTCCTCTGTGCCGTCAGATTTCTTGTTTGGGGGCCAGAGCTGGACACAACACTTCAGGCGGGGTCTCACAAGAAAGGAGTAGAGGGGGAGAACCACCTCCCCCTTGACTTGTTGCTCATGCTTATTTTAATGCAACTATCCAATTAGGTGACTCCATTGATTATGAATTGGAGCATGATCAGGAACTTATGCTTTTATAGATTACATCGTAATGGGGTTTAGACTCACAGAAATAGTGTGCAGATTTCCGAATGTCGTAAGAAAATAAGTATTTCGGTTAAAAACAGAGTTACCAGACCTTTTCACTTTCCACACAGAAGTACACAGCAAACTGAGGTCTGCATAGCCACAGCTTTGGTGAGGGAAGACATTTCTGAAGGTCTGAGTCACTTTCCTGCTGTGTAATGTCTGGGGGTGGCTCACAGGCCATCACTTTGCTCTTATTGCTCGGTTCAGATCAGCACTGCTGAACCTGTCCCAGAGAGTTTCAGAATCATTCATGATCCCAAACCTTCAAAGCTGAACAGTGAATGAAAGTTGAACTCATTCAAGAACACTTGTGAAAGGGAAAGTTTGATGACAATCTTGCATTTAATACTTTTCCAAGGAAAGGATGAAGCTTTCTTCTCTCTACCCCATCTGAGACTAACAGAATAAATTTACTAAAAGAACAAATTAATTCTCTGTGGGTGTTTATGCTATACTAAACTCCCTCTTTCGATGTTGTTCCTTTCTCTTGAGCACTGGTTTGCTCCAAAATGCAATATGCTCACCATGTTTTAACATAACTCCTTATTTTAAGCAACTTTTGGCATCTCTAACAGATCTTATTAATGACAACATAATCCCAGCGCTGGGAATGAGTCACTTGGGTCACGAGACAAGCAGCTCCAGAGTGCAATTCCTCCCTGTTTGAGAAAAATGGTCCAAAATAGATAGGTTGACGTCTTTGGAAATGCCTGTGCTTGTGCGACAATATTCTAATCTCTTTTCCTCAGTTAAGCCATTTTAACCCCAGAATTATTATGCTGCTTTGCTTCACAAGACTGTCACTCAGATTGTTCACAAACTGCCTTGAAGGTGGAAAGTGTTGTTTTGACTCAGAACATGTAATTCAGTGGCCTCCCTGTAACGACAATGGATACCTCTTTGGTTGAAGTGCTAAACATGAAATAAAGACATAAGCAAAATTTGCAATGTGTTTGCTATGCTGTAAATATCAAATTAAAGTATCCTCACTTAGATGGGTAATATTTTTTTTTTCACCTCTGTGTAAAATTGCATATTTGTACCTGAAAATAATGTACCATTTTAGCAGTGAACTTATATGAAATATGTACAAGAACAATTTTGTATCTGCTTACAACTCAAGAATAAAATTGAAACTTACTTCTTTATCAAAAATGGATTTATAATCTTGGTCTTTACACTGTAAAACAACACTTTCCTATTGAGAATTCAAACTGTCCATTGAATTTCTTCCCTTTTTCAATTGTCACAGGCCATTTTTAGCTCAAACTTAGAATTATGTCACAAAAAAAAATTCTTGGAAGAAATAGTTGCTCTTTAAGCAGTTGCAATGAAATCAGGTGTTTTTAGAAAAACTGTATCCACTGCCAGCGTCAAAGTACAAGGAATGTATATAACTCATCTTATATAGAACTAGAGGGAAAAAAGGAATTTATATGAGAGAAATACAGAAATAAAGAATAAGGAAGAAAGAAACACAGTACGATCTTATTCAAAAACAAACAAATAAACAAAACCCACACCAAAGGTCGTTCTTCAATTGTTGTTCTTTTTGTTGTTGAAAGAGTTATGACAAAAATGAACCAGAGAAATCTTAGATCACAGTATCATAGAATCATAGAATCACAGAATGATATAATGATCTGGGTTGGAAGGGGCATTAAAAACTTACTAGTTCCAAACTCCCTGTCATGGGCAGGGACAACTTCCACTATCCCAGGTTGCTCCAAGCCCTGTCCAACCTCGCCTTGAACACTTCCAGGGATAGGACACCCGGAGATTCTTTGCTCCTGTTCCTTCCAATCCTCATTGCAAAGAGCTTCTTCCATTTGTCTGATCTAAATCTACCCTCTTTCAGTTCAAAACTGTTGCCCCTTCTCCTGCCACTACAATCCTCTGTAAAAGCCTCTCTCATAACCCCCTTTTAGATATTGAGAGGTCACAACAAGGTCTCCTCAGAGCCTTCTCTTCTCCATGCTGAGTGATTGATAACAATCACAACTAACTTTGGTTTTGAACAGAAATAATGAAAACCTGAAGAGCAAAGGAAATTTAATTTCATATTTTTGAGAGTTTCTTCAGCCTTTGGGAAAATTTAAATTTGTCATACACACCCTCCTCCTCACTTTTGTTTAAAGAAAGGTTAAGGTAGCAATACTTGCCTGTCTTTATTTCTGTATAAATGATTCATAATAATTTGTATACATAGCAAATTCAGATTATGTGGGAATGAAAATGTATGTTCTCACTAAAGGAGTGAGAAAATCAATTGTGTTTGGCATCAGTACTTGTAGATAAGAGTACAGTCAGAAAGAGGTGGGCGGCTTTGTGGTAACAAGAGGGGGGAAAATTAAATTCTAAGAAATATGAGGGGGTTAGTAGCTATATGGAAAAAGGGTTATTTTTAGACTTAAGGAGCATACTGTGCTAATATGAATGTTTAAAGCTTGTGCATTGCTTTTCTGCAAAAGGTCAAGTTCTCAAATCCTGGTTTTGCACTGACTTCTTATGTACATAAAAAGTGGTAATAATATAAGAAAGACAATATTAATTCAGGTGCAATAATTTAATTTGTTATGTAGGATTAAATTGAATTTTATTTGTTGTTTTAACTCCATTAATGTCATATTAATGCAAAACATTGCATGAAGGTATGTGATACATAAACAACAAGTAGGACAAGAAATCTTTTCTTCACCGTCCATTCTTGACAGGTGACCCTGAAATTGATATATCATTACACACCACCTAGCACTGATTTACCTGTTTTCAAACTGCGCTGTGCCAGCCATCAAAGGGGTGTGGGAATGTGGGGAGGGGGAAACAAAGAAGAAGAAAACTCTCAGTAGGCCCCAGCTATAAGCTCTCTCCTCTTTCAGGACAGATGAATGATTTCACCTCTGAACCATTTCCTCAAGTGCCATAACCACATATTTTTTGAACACTTCCAGGGATGGTGACTCTACCACCAGGGCAGCCTGTTCCATTGTTTCACAACCTTTCCATGAAGAAATTTTTCTTAATATCCAGTCTAAACCTCCCCTGATGCAACATGAGACCTTTTACTCTCATCCTGTGATTTGTTACATGGGAAGAGAGACTGACCCTCGCCTCCTTTCTGGGAGCTGTATAACATGATAAGGTTTCCTGTGGATAACCACGACAGTACCCTTGACTGCTCATCATGACATATAAGGGAACAAAGGACCCTCAGTGCTGGAAAAAATTTTTAAAATATCCCCACAAACAGATACAGTTTAGGGTAATAATCCTTTTCCAGAAATATCACTGCTGGAAGGACACCTGTAATGATTACCTCAGTCACAAGCAGGGGTTTGTGTTGTTCAGAGGGTAACAACAACACTAAAATATGCCCAGCTGACCATTTTTTGCTTATGCCAGACTTTGCATAAAATATTGCACAGTCTGTATGGACCTAATTGTATGACCCAGGTTGCATTGGGCAATCTAAGAGATGGAGGCACCCAGTGCAGGAAAGCAAAACTCTTTATCTGCAGCTCATTGATCCAGAGGTGATATCAGTATGAATTAGATGGCAGTGTTACTCACCTCACCAAAGTCTTACCAAAACACTGCAATGTTTCTGTTTCATGTGTGGGGACACATGAACAGCTTTTTCCTATGAAATGGTATTGAGAGAGATGTGGGTGATCAAGTCGACTGAGGAGAGTTGAGCTCTTCCATTTTAACTTAGGTCATCTTTGGTGTTGAGGTTAAATGAGAGAGTCACAGAGATCATTAATTCCATCTGAAAATGGTAAAATTAACCATGTTCATGAGACGCCTGTTCTTGACCTTTTGGATTGATGGAGAACCTATCATTCGCTTACACTAGATGCCTGACTTTTGGATATCAAATTACAATTAAATCTTTCCAAATTAGAACAAAAATAAGCCAATAAAGTGATTTGGGTTGGGGAAAAAACAAACGAACAACAAAAAAAAAATTAGGAATTTTAAGGTGTCACATGAGTTGCTTCTCACAAAGACAAGGAAGGCAGTGCCATTCACAAGCACACCTCAGTCTTTGTCTGGAGTATTATGCACAAGGCTGATTATGCATCTACAAGAAAATTAGTTTAAAATAGAAGAGCAAAGCTGAAAGGGGGCATAAGTCTCAGAATAAGCACAGTGGTCTACAAATACATCTGGGAGGCGAATGCAAAAGAGAGAGAATCTAAACCACAATGTTATCGTGAGTAAGGATGATATAAAATGTCCATTTGCACATTTAGCCTGGAAATAGGGATATGATCATATGTTTTAGCAAGTGGCTGACCTATATAAAGCAGGATTCACCATCCAATTCCATGTGTCTGTGATACAGCCTGTGCAATCTCCTTAGCTATTCATGTCTCATTATACATGACACATCCTTCTTGATTCACATTAGCCACAGAATGCTGGTTTTTGCTGACTGCATCTTTCTCTTAAAAGACTTTAAAAGGGGGTGAGGGGAGTGAGAAGAAAACCCTTAACTGTGAAAGTAGGAAAAGAGAAAAAGAAGCTTAGTGCAATGTGTGCATGTGTGTACTCATTTGCAGATGTCCCTAACACTAAACACAGTGTAAAACGTAGAGCCAGAAATGGATTAAGATCTCTGTCTGGAACTGAAATTCATTTTTTTTATCTGTCTCACAGTTCTTAGTGGATTTGAGATTTCTTCGCTTATAAATTATCTCAGAAAATTCAGTGAACACTAAAACAAAACTTAGAGTTGGACGCACGGTCTGATGACAACCTTGTCCAAGAGCTGTGCCCTCAGACACGTGCCAGAAGTAATTTGCCTCTTGCTTAAACACAGAACAGGTAGATGCTGGGCAAGGTCTCAGAAAGAGTTCATTTGTTAGGCTCAATGGCTCCAGCTTGGGACAAGGTATTGAATTTCTAGGCCACAAAGACTGAGCACTTAGTCTTTGACCTAGAGACTAATCCAGTTACTCCTTGGAAGAACATCCCACCCAGAGGCATATCTTGAATGGCAGAGTCCATGCTAATCAGTGCAATAGCATGACCTACATCCTACCGCAAAAATCTATGTATGTGAAGTATCCCTGTGAGGCCTGGGGCACTCGAGAGGTTAAAATAAGAAACATATTTACGTAATAGTTAGCTAAAGCCTTAGCAAAAGCTCTTATAATTATAAAAGCTCCTAACCTCTTTTCCATCCCCCTTTCTTCCTCCTTCCTCTGAAACTACAAAGAGAACACCAAACTACTGGTTTAGGGCACAAAAAGGCATCCAGTCAGATCTTTTGAGGTTGTGTCATAAGATGCAAAGGTCAGAAAATATGAGGAAAAGTGAGTCAAAAGACCAAGAGAGAAGCCAATAAAATTTCCTCAGCAGAGAACAGCAGAGCAGAGGCCCTTGCAGACGTGACAAAGGTAAGGCAATGACAACTTTCCGGAGCAGGATAAGGGTCCAAAGGCTCCAGTTCACTCTGGTGACAGTGCCAATGTGCACATCTGTGTAAGGTGATCAAGGCTCAGACAAACAGGAATTTCTTATAGACAAATGACACACAAACTGTTTCTGTTTATAGATAAACCGAGCTCTAATTTTCCCATAGACTGCCTTTGAATTGCTATATTTTGTCAAGAAGAAGCCATGTTTTAGCTGCTGAACCTACAGTAGAAGCACATGGAGCACCTTTTGCTCAACAGGGATAGTGTACCTTAAAAGCAAAATATGTAAATAAAATAAATAAAATCAAAAATCCCTGCAAGAGGCTAAGTTTTGCTGTTGCCAATGCATAGAATATAAGGTGGTAGTACTAGCTGGAGAAGGTGGATGGCTAGGATTTGGTCCAGACACCAGTGTGTTCTTCTCATGCTGCTCCAAATATTCCTCCCAAAAAACCCAGCATCCCCCTTGAGTGCACTCACGGAAAGATTTTCAAGGGCTTCAGTTTTGTGTGAACTAATATAAGGCTTCTCTGTACCCAAACTGGAGCACACCAAGAACTTTATTCTTTTACCATTTCTGAAAGACAGGAAGGGCGATGCCACTGTGATAAAATTGCAAAGATGGATAAAATTAAAGATGTTGAGAAATACACCAAAATATGTTGCCAAAATGTGAAACCGAACCCACATCCAAGATAGTAATCTTCCCTATTGTTTTCATTGACTTTTTTCCGTTATAAACTCAAAATATAGCCTAATCCTGAAATACATAACCTGTGTGGCCACAAACTACAGTTGTTTATTTTTTACATATCCACATATATAAATAAATTATTAAAAAATTATGCAAATACTTACTGCATCAGATCATGATTTTGGTGCCTGAAAGGGAACTGAACTCTGTGGTTCAGCACTTTATATTTTTTTTTTTGTTTTCATATAATGGACATCTTTTTTTCCTTTGTCCATCTGTGGAAAAGTAAATGGAGCTGATTCTGAGCAGGAAAGAGGTAGAAACATTCATGACACTGACCCTGAAAAATTAGAATCACAAGCAGAGAATATCAGCATGGGATTATGACTCGGTGAATGGCAACTCCCTTTAAATCTGGTGTTCATTATCAAGCCAACATTTCAAGAAGGGAAGCAATAAGCAGAGGACCAAGATATCCAGTAAAAAAGGGTAGAAAAAAATAAAGAAAATAGGTTTTAGATGTTTTCAGTGACTTGTGGCGTGAAACAAACAAACAAACAATAGAAATAAAAAAGAAAATATCAAAAGAAACCTAAATCTTAAATTATTCTTTGTCATCCTTGTCTTCAGCTCTTTGTATGCCTCATTTTTCCCTGATTCATGGAATATCTCATGTCTTTATTCCTTTTTACTATGAAAACCATCTTCTCTGAGGGACATGAAAATAATAATTTTTTTTTAAATCAAGTTTTTAAGTGACTCTGCTGATTTTATCTTACAATTTGAACAACTCTTTTTTTTTGTTGTTGTTGTTTTGTTTGGTTGTTTGTTTGGTTGTTCGTTTTGTTTTCTTTTATTGTCAGAAGACAGTGGAGAAGTAGAGAAAAGTCACAGAAAAGAAAAAAAGAAAAGTTGGGGATGCCCCATCCCTGGAAGTGTTCAAGGCCAGGTTGGATGGGGCTTGGAGCAGCCTGGTCTGGTGAAGGTGTCCCTGCCATGGCAGGGGGGTTGGAACAAGATGGTCCTTAAAATCCCTTCCAACCCAAACTATGATTCTATGAAAACAGAAAAAGAGAAAAATAACAGAGAAGCAGGTGGACATTGCTTGGCAAAGCCCATTTATACTGCAGTAGAAACATTTACATTTCAAGCAGATTTTGAAGTATTTATCTGAACCATGATCTGAAGTCGAGGTGTGTTGAAAAACTCATTGGAGTCAGCAGGAAGTCATCCATTGATTTCAACTATGGATGAACCCTAAATCCAGCATGCTTCAAAACATGAATGGAGAGACAAAGGTACCTGTAAATATTTTCAGACTTGAAGTAAATCCTGTAGTTCATACCCACAAACTTTGAGTGTATTTCATCCATGCTCATTCCTTTTGCATGTATGAATGACAGCTAAACCTCTCTTCTCTCTTCCTGAGAACAAAGACATTATCCTGCAATTCTAATACATCTTTTGTCATTTGACATTATTTCAGGTGACTCCTCTGCTATTCAATCATGCAAGATAGCCAGGAATTTAAATGCTTTTGGGGACAGCAAAGAACAATACAGCAGTATTTTAATGTGTCCTGGGTTTCTCTCTTCTCTCTTTTTTTTTTAAATTTTAATTTCCCCCTTTAAAGTTTAGTTGACAACTGCATTTATTTCATGTTGCAGTTGTTACAGGTTAACACTATTGTTTTATCAGGAAACATTTATCTTCAGGAAGAAAGTTATCCTAATACAGGACATATCTTATCCAAGGGCAAATAGAAAGGGGAACATTTCCAGAGGGTAATGTTAATGTCCCTAATGCTATAAAAATAAATGAAATCTGATTAACACCACTATGAAGAAGTAAGTCATAGATTGTATATAAAATATAGTTGTCTTGATTGGGAGCATTATTTTTGGCAGTTTAAGGCAGTGCATTAAAAGATGTGATGGCATTAAAACCATGAAAAATATCTTAGTGGTTTGGCATTATAAATAGAGCTTGAAACCTGTGAAACTGGAGAGCTTTTAAAGTCAGTTTTCTCCAGTGAGAAGGAAGTAGTACACTGCGTATCTTTCCTTAGGTTTCTGACATGGAAAATTACATTTGCATTGTGGGGGAAGTAGGTTTGTATGGAAATGGGAACTTTGGGCAGTTGATTGATTTCTTATTGTCGATTCGTCCATTTGGCTCCTCCAAATGCCAGTATATTTTAGAGCAGACTCTGATACACTGCAAGATGTTTTGGTTTTTTTTAATTATGTTACCTCATGCAACTTCTCAGTGGAGTGCTAAGAACTGAGAAGCTTTGCCTGTATCCTTCAGCCTCCTCACCTCTGCAGAGGGTGGAATGCCCAAAGGTGAACACTCAGACCTGCCAGATTCATTAAATCAGGATGAACTTCTAACCAGAGACAAAAGTCAAAGGTGTGAAGTCAGACTTGTCAGGAGAATGTCTACCCTGGCAGCAGATCCCAATGACTGATTGAAGAATAATAGCACAGAGGAGGAAGAAAGTCACAGAAGAGATGATGCTGATTGTGCCCAAACACCCATTTTCTGGGACTCCAGAGAAATAACAGTTAGCAATGACCAATGAACGTAACAATCAAAATACTGACCAAGATGGAAAGTATTTTATCTGCTGGCAAGTCTCTCTCAATTTTATCCATCAGAATTAAACTTCAGAAATTAAAGAAAAACATATATCCAAAACACTGAACAGCACCCAGTACTAAGCAGGAACAAACCCAATAATTCTTTGGACCCTGCAGGTCAAGTTTCTTGCCTTCTCCCCTTGCTCTTCTGTTTTACAACACACTAATGGGGAATAAGCAAGAGGAGTTGAGCTGTGTGCATGCCTGCAGGGTGATGATCTCATTGGCATCACAGAGCCATGGTGGAGTGGTGGAATGGGAGGATACATGCCCTTCAGGAAGGACAGGCAGGGGAGATGAGCAGGTGGTGTTGCCCTCTCTGTCAGTGACCAGCTGGACAGTGTGGAGCTCCACCCGGGATGGATGGGGAGCCAACCAAGAGCTTATGGGAAACCAAGTCATCACTAAAGTTTCTGCACAACAGCAGCTTCCAGGGGTATTTGAAAGAAATTTCATCAGGCACAAAACTAAAATCCTGGTGTCAGATCCAGATGCAGTTTTCAGATGCAGACAAACAAGGATGATTTTTGCTTGAAATCAGCTGGGAACTTCTCCCACTTCTGAGTTGGCAGCATAAAAGTGATTTTGTCCTTCTATAGCATCTTGCTGTTAGTTGATAATCATTAGTATGAAACCTAGGAGCAATTAAACAGGAATTGACACAACATTCATGTTGTATTCTGTAATATCAATTTCAGGATACAACATTTTGAGGCAGGCTGAGTGGGATTCCAAAGTTCCTTACTGCAGAGATTCGCATTGTGATTGATTTAAATTTTGTAAATGATGTAAATACAAAAGAATCCTCTCCTTTTCCCTCCCCTGAAGCAAATGAATTCATGGGCCAGCTTCTGATTTGGTTTTTATATTCCATAACCAGTCCTGTGGTTCCTGTTTTAAAACTAAATAAGATTAAAGATTTTACATTGCCTATTATGACACTGATGCAAAGAGAAGATGGGCATGGCCACAGGGCTCTGCCCAACAAGTTAGTCATCCGCTTTGGATCTAGGTTGTAGGTGTTACATAAAAGGAGTTTTCTTAATACCTAAATTTCCTCTATGCTCAACAGAAAGAAATTAGGTGCTTTGAAAACTTTCAGAGGTTTTCTGCATTCGGAGACAGGTCTCCTAAGGATTTTAAGAACTTAAAACAGATAAATAAGATCTCACTCTGGGAAGTTTCTTTGTATCTTGCCACATTGTAGAGAGGAATATTGTGGTAATTGCCAAAACTGTTAATATTCCTAAAATATACAATGAGAAGGACTATGTCCAACACTGTGTGAGCATCTGCAGACTAAAAATGGAAAGGTACATTTTCAAATCAGAATTACAAGTGCAGGAGATTCTGGTTTTCTGTAACAGTGTTGAAGTTCTCTGAAACTCGTGCCATCATCAAAACTGGAAAAGACGTATTTCCACTTGCAAGTGTCATTTAAAGGAAAATTAAAATTTCCATGGAAATATATGCCTGATCTTAGAAAAGGATGAAATTTAAAATAAAGGTTTTCCTTCTCCAGTCGCCTGGTGTACAGGAAACAATTGCAGTGACAGAAAATTTACCTTCAACTCCCTGCTCTGTGTATCCAGACCAGAATACAGATATTCTGCGTGTCCTATCCAGTAGGTCATTTGTTTTATATCTAAACAACTCCTATGACCTTCCAGTGAAAATTCTGCCTATTCTGGAAATCTAATTTTTTTGTTGACACAAACCATCTGAGTCAATCTGAAACAAAGAAACCAAAAGTTTAGGACCTATTTGTTGCATTTGTTTTTTTGCCCATGTCTCTATATTATAGTTATAATGACAAAGTGATGAACACCTCTTGAGTACAATATAAAATCTTTATATTAGATATTTTATACCTTAGGAAGTATATCAATTCTTATATAGAAATGGGAATAATTTTAGCAGTGTAAGATATCTTTATTCACATGGCTTTAAGGAATCACAGTTTAACTGATGCTAATTGGGAAACAGTTCTTTCCCTGTGAAAAGAGGAAAAGCCACCTACTCCCTAAGGAAGGTATATTGCTTCATCCTTATTTATTTCATTCATATGCACTTTGGCACATCTTGGGGCTCCAGAATTAAGCTGAATTCAACTTGCAAAACTGTGGGGTCAACATTTAAATTCTTGGCTCCAGCTGAATTTTAACAGAGCAGTGAGCCAGTGGCAGGCAGAGCCTCAGTCTGAATAGGTGAGGTTCTGACTTTGCAAGTCTGCAGTTGGACTGGTTTGAAGCACAAACACGGAGGAGATTCCCACTTCTGGAAAGAGACTGATGTCTCCCCAGTAAATCCACTCAAGCATTCAGCTGCAGTGAGGAGACGGAAAGATATGAATGGAGCCAAGGAGAAAGTTTCAAAAACTGAGATACAGAACACTGTGAGGAAAGACTGGCTCTTGCTTCACATCCATCCCTGCTGCCACAAAATGTACCAGACAAACTGCTTTCAGAAAACGAAGAGATCCAGGGCTATGTCATTTCCCTCCACTGAATTCATTTACATCATTAAGAATTAATATCTTTATATTTCCATTATTACGAATTTCCAAGCTAGCAAAGCCTGTAAGATTTTGCTATTAAGCTTGTCCATACTTCAACATTTCCATTTGCATCTCTTTTTCTGGTACATTATTCATTAGCTTATTTATCTATCTCTTTAATTTTTATGCCCATCTGCTTAATTATCTTCTTAGAGAGATTATCAATGCCTTCCATTTTCTTTGATGTTAATTTGAAAAGGGACAATGAGCTTAGAGACAACCATCATTTCAGCCATTTTGATGACATGCCTCGTCCTTTGACCAGCTTGGCAATCATCTGACCCCCCTCCTGACCTTTGCATAATTACCTATCCAATTTCCTTATCACCATTCTCCCTTTCAGTTCCTAAAAGCAATATAGCTGTGGTCACTGTCAAAGTCACGGTGACCTTGTTAGGACTCCTTCTTATAGCCCTAATGAGATAACCAATTAATCACTTATTCCTTTATCTCAATCTCAAGTAATTTCTAAAACTCCGCTTATGTCTTCTTTTTTGTTTTGACTAAGTGTTAATTAACTTGACCAACTTTACCTCTTTTGCATTCACCCATCATTTAAGACAATAAAATATATCTGAATAGTTTTGTTCCTACATTTCCTCCAAGTGTTCACAAAGATCAGTTACTTTCCAGATTCATTTTCTTCCTCTATTGTGTACTCCTTAAATAAGCACAAAGCCTAAGGAAATTTTATGGAAGCAAATTCTGTTAAGATATTACACAAATAATTCACAATAATAAATATCAAGTATTTTCCTGGAAGGAATATATGTAACAAATGTAAACTTCAGATTGCTTTCAATGTAAAGTTGGGGCATATTCTACCTACCTTCCCTGCTGATTTCCTAAGTCTTTCAAAAACTCCAGGACAAACAGATGGACCACTCTTAAAGACCACTAGCAAAAACTACAACTGTCAAAATAGTAAATTTCTTACAGACTTGCTCATTTGGCATCCCTAACCCCTCCCTCTGCTTCTTAAACTTGCAGAAGTATGTTCCATGCTTCTCAGAGGAATTTGCTTCCATACAAACACTGCCCCAATTTAAATGTATCAAAGACCAATGCAGAATGAAGGCAGGAAACATTCACAGGGTCATAGATTTATAAAATGGTTTGGATTGGAAGGGTTAAAGATCATCAAGTTTGGATCCCCTGCCATGGGCAGGGATGCCTCTCACTATCCCAGGTTGCTCCAAGCCTCATCCAGCCTGGCCTTGGACACTTCCAGGGATCCAGGGGCATCCACAGCTTCTCTGGACAGCCTGTGCCAGGGCCTCACCATCCTTGAAGCAAATAATCTTTCCCTAGTGTCTAATCTAAACTCACCCTCTTTCATTTTAAAACCATCACCGCTTGTCCTGTCACTATTGTCAATCACTCTCCCTCCTTTTTATAAGTCCTCTTACGGCACTGGAAGGCCACAGTGAGGTCTCCCCAAAGCCTTCTGTTCTTCATGCTCAATAACCCCAGCCCTCTAAGCCTGTCTTCCAGCCATAAATAAGGAACTAAAAAAAAAAAAAAAAGTCTGTCTCATCTATATAAATGCAACAGAGTGGGTTAAGGAGATCTTCACACCAAGACAATCCCAGCTGTTGCTGTGCAGCATCCGTCCAGGTATCAATAGCCACAGCCATGGTTGTGCTGCTCTCAGCTTGAGTTGATAAGCTTTGAATGCACACATATAAAGTCAGCTCAGCTGTCCCTGGCCTATATCTCCTCTCAGGTCTGATTCCAGGGGTAATTTGTGAGGAGGCAGCTCAGGTGTATGCAGCCACAGGATATGCATTCCTCGGGAGAAGCTGAATCAAGGCTGGGAGTGCAGGATCCAGCATGTTGTTGGGGATGTCAGGCAAGCTGACTTTCAGAGAAGAGACACCCATGGAAAGGAATATCTTCCAGAGGATGTCAGGTGAGACAAGCATTCCGTAGTCTTTTCATCTGAATCCCAGGCAAGTTATTACAATAAAAAATTGCAATGAAACCTTTTGCTAGATATAGAAATTTTGAGGTCAAAAAGGACGGTTATGATTCTTCACTCTGATCTATGAATAGCAGTGTTGTGGGCTCCTGCTACACCCCCATCAGACTCTTTGCTATCCCAGAACATCTGCCTTGAAAGCAGAAAAGTCTCATCAACACAATTTCTCTGCAGCAAGTACTCTCAATTTTGCCATGAACCCCTCCAAAACTCCACATAAACAAAGTCAACAGATGTTAAATGTATGATCAATAGGCAAAGGCTGTAACTGAACAGCATTCATCTCTCCTTCAAAACTGACATATTCATGGAGGGAAACAGTGCCAAAACAAATACAAGCAAAGCAATAGCCTGGAAATACTTTAAACATATTATTTGAATTCTCAGAAGTATCATTTTTAAGTTAAAGTAAACATTGGCATGCAAACCTAACAGTCTGCGTAATCCAGTCTTGAAGTGTAACTTTATTTGTTATGGGGATTTGCTCAAGGAAAGGGGGAGGGAGGGCGAGGTGGGAAAATAAAATAAAAACACCCCTCCTTCCAAAATAAACTCCTCTTCTCCTACTACAAAGAGGAACTGGTTTTTTTCTGCAGTGGTGCAGACACTTCACAAGGTCGTGGAAGTGGCTGTCTCAAGCTGCTTTAGCAATTTGGGAGGGAGGAGGGATTGAATTGTTATGCTCTTGGATGCTCACTTGGCACAGTGGGATGGGTAGTCTTTGTCACTGTTTTAATAGGAGTCAGAGGCTGGGATGTGCCAGCCAGATTCCCACCCTCCTGAGAGCGGGAGCTGGGTTCTGTGGGATTATTTTATGTGAGGGAGGAAGGGCCATAACCCTCCTTCTTTGGGAGCCTCTTGTGTCACGCTGCGGCCCACCGGCTTTTCCTGAAATAGTGCTGGCTTCTGGCAATCTCCAAATAAAGTCCTCAATTAACGGGGAAACAAAAGCCTCGGAGGACTCCAGCCAGGATGTGATATTAAATGGGAGATGTTGCAGGCACCTTTTCCAGCCGAGAGAAATGAGGAGAAACATACCAAAAATATTTTAACAAGAGACAACTGGAAGAACAGCCCTCCCTTGTTGGGGATAAATTGTATGCACCAGGGGGAAAACCAGAAACCTTTATACAATAATAGGGTCATTAAGGCTGGAAAAGACCCTTAGGATCAAGGAGCCCAATCACTAACCCAAGACTGTCTAGTCTACCACTAAGCTGCTGTGTCCCCAAGTGCCACATCTCCCCATTTTTTAAAATACCTCCAGAGATGGTGACTCAACTGTTTTCCTGGTCACACTGTTCCAAGGTTTGACAACTCTTTCCATGAAGAATTTTTTTCCTGATATTCAGTCTAAATCTCTCCTCACATAGCTTGAGGCTGTTTATGGGTTTTTTTCCCATCTGCTTTGTATCCAATAATCTGAATTAACTAATAAAATAGATGAGTCTTCTTGGCTTTATATGCATCAATTCTTCATCTCAATGGAGTTACCTGATTTTCAGGACTCAATATTCCTTGACCAGTCTTTGCTTTGACTGTATCATCTTCATTGCAAAATTAAAACCTTATTTTATTATTAATGTAATATTATGGCCATTGGTATACACTGGTACACCATTTATACTTACTACCTGAAAAATAGAGGTGGACTTTATATATCTAAGATTTAAATGCTTGAAGTTGAAGCTTATTATCTAGATTTTCTCCCTGGACAGACAATTGGAGATGAAATATGAACAAATTCATTCTGTCCTGAGGTATTTTGGTAAAACAAGTGGCAGCCGTTGCTTGGGGACTGGCTGGGCATCAGTCAGCAGGTGGTGGCAATTGCATTGTGCATCACTTGATTTCTATATTCCCTTATAATCATTGTTATTTCCCCTTCCATTTCTGTCCTGTTAAATTTTATCTCAACCCCTGAGTTTTACCCTTTTTCCAATTCTCTCCCCCAGCCCACAGAGGGGTAGTGAGTGAGCGGCTCTGTGGTGTTCAGCTGCTGTCTGGGTTAAACCACAACACTGTTCTGTACAGAAAATTGAGGAGAATTCGTCTCCGCTTAATATTAAACAATTAAATATTCATTGGAACAAAGAGACAAACTGGTTAAGTAGTTAATGTTTCTGTATAGATCACATGCAAGATCGTATTTTAAGTCTCTGCCTTAATGACTGTTCAATTATTTATAGAAAATGGAAGCACTTCAATGGGAAGTTCAGAGAGACACCTGCCTCCATACTGTCACTGTCACAGGAACTCAGCCAGTTCCCTGTGTTTATGGCTCTTATCTGGACTGTGGAATTATGAGGCTGAGTTCTAGACCTCACAAGAAAAGAACTTGAAGTTAGATTTTTTCTATTCTTGGTGAGTCCCAGAAGACATCACAAGTGTCCAGAGAGGCACTTGCATTTTCCCCCCCAAAATTTCAAAACAATTGTCCCAATGTACAATAGAGAAGAGGCTGGGGAAGGGAGGGAATCAAAACAAAAAAGAAAGTTTTATCCAGTGTTTTTAAATCTTGGCAGCTCCTGGTGTCAGTTTTAACCTGTGATTCTCAACACTACTTTTGAACAGCAACATATTTTCATAATGTGAATATAGCCTCACAAACTACTGAGTGACCAGAAGCATCTGATGTGATTAAAAGAAAATTACAGAAAATTATTTAAAGGGCAAAAAAATATTTTGAATCCCAACCCTTCTCCTTTCCCCCACTTTCTTAAAAAGAAGAAGAAGAAAAAAAAGAATGAAAAGAGAAGAAAACAAAAACTCAGCCTAACTGAAAGCCAACTCACCTCGGGAAAATAATTTGGCATCAACCTTTATCGACAGCTGCACTTCACTTCAGCACCTGTGTGTATCATTGCAAGTGATGAATGATTGGGGAGGCTGTTTTGTATTAGAGAAACACGTTGTGGCAAAACTTGTATTTATATTTACAGGATAAGTCTGAGTTGAGCCTGTCTAATGAGACTCAGATCTTGGTGGTAAAGGTGGGATGTATTGGCTGTGTAGATATTATTAAACTCAGGAATGCCTCGAGATTTTAAGGTCTGAGTAGATACATTGGCCGTGTCCCAACTTGGTGTTAGGGTGAGACCATCTCCGCCCTATCTCAAACTTCTGGTTTCGTTGAACACAATGATTTTGATAAACAGCCAAGTGTGGGGGTCTATGCAAAAAAAAAAAAAAATATGGGGAGTAATAATCTCACTGAATAGAACAAACTTCTGTAGAAATCAAAAGTTACCATGTAGTTTGATACAAATTTAGAAATAACTTCAGGGAGGATAAGGTGGGGAGTGGAAAAGGAACTGAAAGAAAAAGCAAAGTAAATCATCTTATTATTGTATTTCAAAATGGCATTTTCACAAAGAGATTAACTTGCATCAGGGAAGAATCTTAAAAGGAGGATAAATAATAAACAAGCCAAACATAAGGCATTGGACAAAACACTTGTCCACTAAAACTATAGAATTGTTTCACACACAAAAAGAAAATAAATTGTTTTGGATTAATCCAAGCTGAAAATACTTTTTCTGAAGATTTTTGTTTTTCTCATTAAATTGAAAGCTCTTCGTATTTGTTCTGCTTTAAGATATTTATTTCCAGAAGCTTACTTCAAATCCCAATGAGATCAGCAAAAGAATATCAGGTGACATTAGTTATTGTTCATTTGAAGTCCATGAGATTAAACGTTTTCTTTTTTTTTTCAGTAACTTTGTGAAAGTTCTGTGTTGTCAAAGCCAGGGAATCTTCTACATCTGGTTCATCTTTTTCTTTTTTTTTTTTTTAATTGCGTTTTGGAGAGATTATAAATGCTAATAGTTTCAAATTACTTACAAAAAAAAAGACAAAACACACAAGAGCTTTCTTCTCTCAGTGGTACATATTTTGGGGATATATTTGTCTTAACATTATCACAATGCTGGAATTATGGATTCTTGGCTGGTGGAAATTGCAACAATCTAATTGATGGATCAACAACACTTAATACTCTTAAAAGTCTACTTCATCGTTTCTTCCAAGAAAGATTTTCACAGAACACAGACCAGGCTACAACAGGACTGAGTAATATTTGCTTATCTATGATTCCAAGATACAGGAATAAATTTGCTATGCATCAGTTCTGTTACCCAAGCTGTTTCACCAGACATCAATATTTAGATAATGTAACATTTTTGGTGGAAATACTGTGATTGCTAATTAACAGGTATTTGTTTTCCTTTCTCTACTTATTGGCGAGGGTTTCAGTTGGTAAATGTTGTTCATCAGTGCAGGATAACACACCCATAACAATTACTTTCATTTTCTCAGTTCCTGACTACTACTAAAAATGATCTTATATATTATCAAGTACTAATAATAAAATTCTTAAAATCTAAAGTCCAGCAGGAAGTAAAATTTTTATGTACACTTGGCTGTTCCAAACACATCTTGACCTCCCGTTATCCTCCAATTTACTCAGCTGAGTGGTTCAAATGTACAACTAAGTTTGTCACAGTTAAAATCTCATGCAAATAAGGACATCTTTTTCTGTCATTAGAATTGTTTCTCCATCTTTCTTTTGATAGGCATACACACACACACTCACACTCACAGAGGTATTTTAACTTGAAGGTTAATGAAGTACTTTTAAATAAAGAATAAATTTCTTTTCCTGAACAGTGAAGAAAACCCCACTGGAAAAAAATGTATTTTAACCTGATCAAAATTTGCTTTTTACACTTTATTTTACACTGCGTACTTACAGTAAACATATTAACACAAAACTAAAAATTAAAAAGCAATTTTAAAAAAAACCAGAAAAAATCCTTTTATCAAGAATGATAAAATTCAATTGTTTATATTTACAGAATAAGATTTATTTTAAAAATTAATTTCTGATTAATGTTGCTCTAGTCTAGGAATCAATTTTCAGTTCAAAGAACTTCTCAAGATGGAGTTACTGTTATTAAATATTGTTGAATCCAAAGACGTAAAATTTATCTTCCTAGAAATTATAGTCTAACTGTAGTTTTTGTCATTGCAATTTAAGCTGGTATTTGAAAATTAAAACAGAATATATTACTACTTATAATGGTGGCTCTACGATTATTTTTACAAATGGTCCTTCATTTTGTCCATTTTTCAAGGTAATCCTTGTGTTACACAAATAATTCCTTAGGAGAATGAGATAAATTTACCTAATTACTACAGGTGTGATATTCCCAAATGAAGTGATTGCTTTAAAACGAGTCTGATGCATGCCATTGGTGTCAAGGGAATTATCTATTTGCCTAGATCTAATTATGCTGAAGGGAATCTCAAACGCAATTAGCTGCTTCTCCCTCTTTCGTACAACAAGAGAAAATTAGCTGCTTAATTAATAATGAAAGCTTGATTTTACCAATGAACACTTGGTGCTTTAAATAATTGCTATATTTGAGGTTTGCTGTAAGTTTACTTGCTTGCAGAAGGCTGAACTTGCTTTTATAGAAAATCTACATGCCATAATTAAATGGGAGATCATCTTCCCCAACCATTAACAATTTAGTCCAATTGTTGGACAGGACACAGTCTTTGGGATTCAAGGAAGACAGGCAGGAATGCTCCATGGCCGTGGCTTCTCTGCTCTGCTTACAGGACACACATGGAATAATACTTGAGTTAGTGGTGGATTAAATAGGCTGGAGACCAATTTGGACACATTATTTGCGAAAGTTCGAACTTAAGTTTTAGCTAATTATGGTAGTTCTTCCTAGTCAAACCTGAGGGATCAAAGTGTTCCCCAAACACTGCAGCATCTGAGCATCTCCCGGCCACCAAACCACAGGCTAGCAGAGTTGTGATTTCCACTTGAGCGCAAATTCACATGACATAACTAATGTCAAGCCTTCTCTGGAAAAGAGTGAAGCCTAGTAAAACTCATCTGCACATGGAAGAGCAGTAGAGACACAGAAAGAACCTCTCAGATCTTCTTTTGTGACTTTTTTGAAAGGGTCAACTACTTGGCTGTTCACAACAACTCTCTGTGAAAGCAAACATGACAATAGTAACGCAAATGTAACTTTGTCCAAAATAAACACTATTTTTGGGCATCAGTTTTACAAGATTTTTCTTCTGTGGGTCCTTCCTTGGGACTGTTGATTTTCTCCCGCAACCTATCTCTGTCCACCACCTAAAGAGCTTTCTCTGGTTTTGCCTACATGTGCTTTCTCAAGGTCATTCTCTTTGAAATGTACACATTTATGCTTTATTATCTTATACTTTGCAATTATTAACCTTGCTTGTCTTACTTCGGAAAGTTGCTTTTTTTTAAGCTGTGATGCCAAGCCATCCTGTCACCTTTTAAAAAAAATCATGATATCTGTCTCCTGGAGCACCACCACTTTTTAATCTCACACAAGCAGAATTTTCACTGGGCTGTTCTTGTTAAGGAGGTAAAAGGCCTTAGTGGTCAGTTGCAGGTTCTCAGCCATGATTATCAACATATTCTTTTATCCCACTTTTTTTTTTTTTTTTTTTTTTTTTTTTTTTTTTTTTTTTTTTTTTTTNTTTGTCTTAAACAGGCCCAGGGTTTACCATATTCGTCTAGTTTAACGTAGTTGTCTCTGATTTAAGTTGCGTTTCTCTCATGGCTGCAAGAATTAACTATTTTTAAAAAGCACATACCACTATCTAATGCAATTACCAGGTCTTTTAATGAAACCAATTCTATATTAATGAAATAGAAGAATCAGATACAAACCAATCTTTCTACGTATGTCTGCTGTATATCATGCACGTATTTTTCTGTTACAATCTTTTTCTTCTGCTTCATCTGTTTCATCTGCTTCGTCCTCACTCCAATCCCTTCTGTATAAATTTTCAATTTGTTTCACTCTGTATTCCTTTGGGAATCTCTCTCTCTCTCTGTCCTTTTATTTATTCCATTCATAATGATATAATTATGTTGAACTTTAGGTGTATATACAGTCCTTTATGGGTTCATCAGATTTTGAAGAAGACAAAACAAGATTCTTTACTACTGTTACCTTTACTGCTTCATTTGAGGATGTTAACTACATTAAATCAAACATTAATATATTAGTATTTTACTTTATAAACACGTCTTCTATCAAGGCTGTTTTCTTATCCATGGGGCAAACTGCAAATAGGTACAACTCAAGATGGTAAAACCAGTCAATGTTGTTTGGGACACTGTAGCTGGTTATAGAAAACTTTTTAAAAATCCTCCATACCCTGGAGGTAGAATTTGTCAAGATGCTCACGTAATTGAAATTTTCTATGGCTGTTAAGAACCAAGAGAATAGCAGTTCTTCCCTCCAAATGAAATCTCACTGCCAGATTTGTATGACATTTCATGATCCAAGCTTAATTTGTTATACATTGTTCCCAGAAGGTGAGATGAGATTACATGGAGCCATACATTAGTTAGAAGATTTATTTTACACTTTCCCACTCAAAGTTCCTTTCTAGTTATTCAAACAGAATAGAGCGATCTTGATTAGTTAATCTCTCTACATCAGCGTTTTTTCCACAGAGCACTTCACAGAAATGTTTTAAAATTTCACCACAATTAAAAAAGCAATTAAAAAGGATTATCAAAATCAAAGTTGATCTTTAATTACTGCCAATATCTAGATCTTTATTCCATGATATACCAGATAAAATACTCTTAAAAATGCTTTGTTAATAGCTTTTTATTACTGAGAACATAAGAAATTTCAGTCTTTTGAGGCGCATCCCTTTTTAGATCAACTTCATTTTCAGGTTGTCATCTAAAACTTTATTTCCATCAATCTTGTCTTGCTCTAGCTGAGTAAGCCATTCCTTTATCTTCTGCCCACCATGAGAATTGACCACCTTGCAATGACTTGGGTAGCGTGGTCAAAGTACTGCTGTAATTTCTCCAGTGAAAAATTGCTTTCTATCTCCATCTTAGTGAACAAATCTCTTCTGGCATCCGTTCAGTCAGGTCTGCCTCTGTGAATGCCTGCAATCAATTTTTGGACATTTGGACTTCTAGAAATATTCAGGGAAATATTCATCTGCTCTTTTTCCTTAGACCAGCATTGGCATAATGGTTTGCTAAAAGTCTTTGCAGTTTTACAGTTCTTGATATAAAATAGCTGTTGTTGAGCAGAAGCAATAGCAGAATAGTAAATGTTCTCTAAGGATGACTTCAGCTTGACTAGTTGTAGCATTTGAGTAAGCAGAAGGGAGGAGAATCAAAAATGCTGATACTCAGGATTGCTCTGTGTTTGAACATATTTGCATTCAGGAATACTCTGAATAATAATAGAAGGATTTTGTGTGAAACTGAAAAAAATTAAAAAGAAGAACATATATATAAATAGAGATATCACTGAATTGAAATTCATAGTGAAATTCCTGCTTGGTTCAATTAACAATTGTTATTTTCTGCATACCTCAGTTTGCCAGTCAATTATGGCTTCTCAAAAAGGACTCCATTTCACATACCTTTTACGTGGAAATCAGTGAGAGTGAGAGTGAGGCTCAGTTCACCAAATTTCAGCAACATGAAAACTGCATCTTTTCTAATCAAGTCACCTAAGGCTTGACTCACACACCTCACAGTGTCGAGGGTCATCTGAGGCTTATTTGGAATCCAGGATCTCTTTGGTCTCCAAATGTCCTTTCAAAGGGAAATCTCTTCCAGCCTCACATGAATGCCTCGAATTTATGGCGGTCTTTCAAATGGCACGGGACACTCACTCTGAAAGCAGACTTGGTTTCCAAAGTGAGGCACCAAGGATGTAAAGTTATGAGTAATTTTATCTAATTCTGGTATCTTAATCTGTATGCCAGAGCCCCCAAATTTTAGATTTCTGTACATAGGTGTCTGGATGTGAAAGGAGGGTCTGAGGTCAGCAAAGAGTTAGATAAATGCCAGGGAAAAGAACAAAATGAGGTCGGCAAATGATAATTAGGATTGTTTTTTATACAACCAAAGTTCTTCAGGGTGGAAAAGACAAAGAAAGCAATCATTCTGAAATCCCTCCTCCTATGTTTAGACATCAGAGAACCTCCTGAATCATTACATCATACTACATCCTACTACCTTGAAGATCAAAAGCTCAGCTTTTGCCCTTCTGCCCTTAAGAGTTTGTGGGACCCTGAACCCAACTTGTTTGGACTAGTGCAAATTGATATATCCAAATCAATAAATCCCTTGTTGGCCTCTTTAACTCCATCTGAACTCCTTCAGGTCCCAGCCACATTGAGCCCCTACAAAGGCAGTACAAGCACAAGGCAAGCAAATCTCAGGGTCAGGTGAGGCTTTTCTGAAGTGACAGCTGAGTGAGGACCTTGTCAAAGAACTTTATTAAAGTTACTCTCCTCTCCAGCACAAGCATTAGGCCATCAGGCAGTGTTTTCAGACTCTCTCTCACATGGGAATTTTATGCCGCAGTAAGACATGGAATCCCAATGTTCTCAAAATCTTTCCTTTTAAATATCTGGATTCTTTCCTAATTATTTTCAGATTAATTTCCAGCTCATACATAAGGATGAAATTTGGCGCATGACCTATAACCCTAAGCATGTTGTAATTCTGTTACCAATCTCCTGATTTCATGGGGGGCTTAACAAGCACCACATGTGAAGCACTGTGTTGCTGTGCATCAATGTGGCCCAATGATGCAGGGAATCTCTGGCACTATCCTGCTTTGCCACACCAAGGTCTGATGAAATGTATTTTTTCCATGTTTATATCCTCAAGGCTGAAAAGGACTCTCAGGCACCTCAAAGTGTGGTTGTGCTAACCAGTGTGGGATTTGTTTTGTTTGCTTCTGGTTGGTGTCTCTCCTCAGGTGATGCACAAGGTGAATGTCATTTTTCCCCAAATCTTTTGATCAATATGCTCATGCTGTTCAACTCAGACACAACTAACCAAGAGTGTAAGAGCAACAAAATTCCATGAAGTGTGTCAAAATGGTTCACACTGGAGGGGTAGTCCTGGCGGTGTTTTGGAGGCAAGAGCCGGCTCTGGCCTGAGAGAGGAGTTATTAATAGCACTAATGAAGAGATCAGCATAAAATATATCCAACCAAAAGGCTGAACACAATTGGCATCTTAGCAGCAAAGTCAGAAAAGAGACCAGCATTCAGAGATTAACTGTCTGCTGGTCCAGGTGCATCCCTGGACGCACAGGCTTGACCCCAAGCCCAGAGGCGTCCATGGGAGAATTTCTGCCAGCTTCACTGGGGTTTTTGGGTCACATCTGAAGGGCATGGCACGTTTCTTGCTGCTGAAAGATATTTTGGTTTCATGCAGTAGAAATGGCTGTTAAATCAGGCTGTTCCCCCACTGAATTGGAATTATACAGAATTATAGAATGGTTTTGGTTGGAGGGGATCTAAAAGATTATCTAGTTCTAACCTGCCTGCCACAGGCAGGAATGCCACCCACTAGATAAGGTTAAAGTAAGTGCCCCTCAGCCCTATCCTGCATCTGTTTACTTCTTCAGGAAGGACTCAATTTTCTGTTCTTGCTTCAGAAATGGACTTGTTGCCCCTTCTTCTCTGTTTGCAATATGTTGTCCTCCTCCTAATCGCCTGCCCTTGATACCAAATCATAAAACCTTGCCACACTAACTACACTATTAATTCCTTCTTAAACCTATATATTCAATGGCTCTTAGAAAACACCGTGGATCAAGTGTATTGTCTGAAAATGAGCTTCAAATCCAAAGATTTTCAGGCCTGTGGGGGAGAAAACCCATTACAAGTGATAGCTCTCTGCAAATGTGGGCAATTACAGATAGAAAAATCCTCCTTACCACTGCTGAAACTCTCTGTGATCAGCTGCATTCACACTTGCAACCTATAGACTGTAGGAGTGAAAAGGCTTCACTAATGATTTCTGCATTGGACCAAATGATATCCTTGACAATAAGGTAATCCCGAGAACCCTCGCTCACTTCCAGCCGTCACCATCGGGGCCACAGGCTGGCACAGATGAGCCAACATGCTCCTCCAGACCTGCACTTATGTTTCAATAATAAAAGCCCAAATGCAGAAGGTTTTTTTTCGCCCTCTCCTCCCTCCCAAATGCTACTGATCATCCTATTACCATGGCAACCAACTCCTGCTGGCATGATCAAGAAAAAACCTGATTTGGGATTTTAATTAATTGCTTGGAAATGGAAATGTAACAGTGACTGGCAGTTCAACTAAGCACGTTTGCAAAGTGAATAAAAATAGAGTTTCTGAAATACTTGAAATTGTTTCACTGGATATAACCCACATTTTTTATGAGACACCTTAATTTATTCTGCTTCATAAAATAAATCTGCCAAATGTACTAAGCCATTTTGTCAACACAAATCATTTTGGCAAATACTTTAATCCTTCTTCTTAACAAAATGTATTGTATTAAGAAAAAAAAAATCTAACCCATCAGTATAAACCCATAGGTTTGATCTGAACGGATGACTTTTTCACCAGTAGGTCACATTTATAAAAGGCTTTCATCTTGCCTTCACAAAAGAGGATGTTCTTCTTCCGATACACGTGATCACTCATTAACATTGATGGCAGCTACACCCCCATATTCAGCAGAGAATGGAACAGAAATGTCTTTCAGTTGATTTTTATGACCCCCCTGTCTCTCTGTTTTCAAAGAAAATAGAGTGGTCATTTTTGGGTGTGGCACCGCCCTCTCCTGCGTGCTGCCAGTGCTGCTGAGGTGGTGCCATAGGTCCTGCACTGCTCAGCCAAGAAACAGATCATCTCTCTCCAGATTTTTAGGAACAAGAGGATTAGGAAGATATCCCTGCTGTCTCTATGCAGGTCTGAGTAGCCATAGTTTCCAGCATCACGCTAATTTTTTAGGTCTTGTAGTCTCACACTGTATATTGTGTGTATATATATATATATGTATATATGTATATGTGTATGTGTCTAAATAGATATAGATATAAATATATATCAAACTTCTTTCCTTAAGAAATTAGAAGAGGTTATGAAGGATTCAGAAGCCCCACATCACATCTGAAACTGGAAATTAACTTTATCAGCTGCATAAATGCTCCAGTTATCTCTCCTGAAAGAAAGTTGTAGGGAGGTGGGGGTTGGTCTCTACTTCCAGGTAGCAAGTGATAGGACAAGAGGAAATGGCCTCAAGAAATGCCAAGGGAGGTTTAGATTGGACATTATAAAAAAATTTCTTCACTGAAAGGGTAGTCAGGCATTGGAACAGTCTGTCAAAGGAAGTGATAGGATCACCATCCCTAGAAGTTTTCAAAAACCGTGGTTGGACTCAATAGGGATCTTGATTCCTTCCTTCTTGTGTGATTCTTTGATTCTCTACCTTGAGATGCTGGCCTGATAGGAAGCTTAAACATGGTTAACATAAACATGGTTGTATTGTAAACATGTCATGGACACTTCTCAGTGACAGCACAATAATGCACTGCCACATGGAGACAAAAAATTCCATATTACTGCTAAGGGACTTCCTTATTCACAAGCAAGAATCAGGGAACCTGGGTGCAATCAGAAGCCTTCACTACCAACAGCAGTCTTACCATTCCTCCTTTGAGATTTCAGCTTTTCACTTATTTTCATTCTTTACAGGCCAATGACTCCCTGACAATCAAAGCTGAGTGTGAACAATTCTATGTTAACTCACTTATTTTCACATATTTACTGATTTTCCTCCAAGCACATTTTGTCAGTTCTTATGTGTGCAAAATACCCTGCAGTTCCCACTGCCAGAGTATTAATTCACATCATAGGATCACATGGCTGACCCAGAAGTCACTAAACTTCCTTACTCAGTGACTTAATTATATTTGAGAGGTGACAGTTCTTGCCAGTTTTCACACATTCACAATGTTACTCTTTAGTGAACACATTCACTCAGCCCCTGAACTCTACCCCAACTCATGGCAGAAAACCTCAGGGAGCAGAGCTGTACTGGGTGATCTGAGTTTAATCAACCATTTTTAAAGATTACACATCACAGGGTTGGAAGAGGGTCTGTAGAGGTCATTTTGTTTTCACTCTTGGGCCATATTTATTCACCATTCCCCACTTCTTTTCCTTTCTCCTGTGACATCTTTAAAACACAGGTAATAATTTCCAATATTGGAACATCTTTTAGGACCTAAATATCATTATGCCGATAGAAATTGTGAGACAAAATGAAAACACAAGGAATCTGGTGATTATCTATCTCTTACGCTCTCTATCATCTATTGGTATTTCTAAGGCAACTATCTTTGTGTTATCTAAGCACTGTAATATAATACAATCACTTGCAAGTTGTATCTAAGTGCAGTGGGTTTTACTTATTAATAACATAGCACTTATCTTCAAAGTGCTTCACAAACTAATTAATTCTCTCAGCACCTTCTCCCTGTCAGGCAGGTGAGGCAACTATTATTCCCATTAAACATATCATTCTGATTATTACTTGAGGAAAAAAGGTTAAGTTACCCAGCCTATCTCCCAGAATAGACAGTGAGTGTTAGAAAGAGCACCTGAGCTCAGTTATTAGGGAACAGGGGTTTTGCCCTGATTTGAGACCACCTCAATGTCCCTCAGGCCTGGGCAACATCACTGGTAACAACATAATTGTGTGCTTCATTAAACATTAGTATGGAAAAGCACGATGGCATTCTTTGTCTGAGACTGACAATTTTTTGTTTGTTTTTCAAAGGGGCCCTGATCAGCCAGCTCCAGTCTTCTGCGTGAGTCACCCACAAGCATTGGGCTTGTGAAATGACTTTGACTCGGCTGCTTCAATTTTATATGCTCCATTATGTTGGGATTATTCCTCAGCCATGCAATTCCTGCACTCAAGTTTCTGCATCTTCCAGGTAAGGAAAACACATAGGAAAAATATTTAACCATGGAAAAGAAAGAAATAACAATTATAGGGCCTACTTGTTAAATCATTCTAATTCCTTGATAGTTCAAAAAAATTTCTGTCTTATCTGACTGTTTACAACTCTATCACTCTGATTTATCTGAAGGTATGGGTATCTCATGCCGTGAATACGCATTTAAGAACTAATTCCACTCACAGCTTCAATGGCTAGCTTGGAATTAGGATCATGCCATGGGATATTGCATAACTATTGGCAATAGATAATGACACTCATCAGATGAGGCAGTTCCAGGAGGTAAACAAAGATAAAGGCATAACAGTTGCCCAAGTGAAGGAGGTCTTATATTAATTAGTCCTGTACAACACAGTAGCCTTATCAAGCTGTAGGGTGGCCTAAAATCTACTTAGATCCCACTCGTTGTGTAATGATGGCACACTGGGCAGAAATCCACCAGCTGCCTCTTTGTAGGAGAGTACCTTCCTCGGGGTACCTGCCAACAAAAACATTATGCAGCAGGATTAAAATGCATTTTAATTATTTGCTGAAGGTCAACTTGACAGTGCAGCCATTAAGTGTATACATACACATACAGACACACATAACTTTATTCCTATAGAATTAAAAACATGAGAAATTGGATATTTGCGCACCTGTGTTCTATAAGGATGAAGAGTGAACTTCAAAAGGCTGGTTTGAGTTTCAGGAAAACACTCCAAGCCTTTGAGGTAAAATTCATCTGCCCTAACTTGGACGTCCTAAAACTAAACAACTAAGTCTGAGCTCATCACTCCAAGCTCCCTTCGTGGGGAGAAATGGGCATCTCCAGAGCGTAATTCATCTCATCCCATCATAGGTGCCTGAGATAGACTGGGTGAATCACTCCCTGGAGGTGCCCACGTGTCTCTGCTGACTCTGAGGAGCGCCCAGGTGAGACTCAGACATTTAACTTTTTGATACACAGCATTGGGAGAGGTGAATTCCACCCTTACATCCTCCTCTCAGACTTGGCTCCAGCCCTTTCACAGTCAGTTGGTGTTGACATGGAAGATGTAGAACAGGGTCAATGAGTACCTGGGGCTTGTCTGCTACTTCTCCCTCTAGTAGCACAGAGCTCCAGAAATAAAGTGGCACAGGAAAAGTAGGAAAAGGACACCTTCTTCCTCCCAAAAATCAGACACACTTTGTGGCATTCTGTGATTTAATAAATGAGTGACTTGCTGGCAGGACTGTCTCCATTTGATATTTCCTCACTGAACTTCAGTTCGCAGAGCTCTATTTTACCAGGTGAGTAATGTCTTTGACTCCAGGAAGATCACAGGGTCAGTGAAAGTTGAGTACATACATAAATGTTTTCAGGATCAGGCACATATAAATTAATTAGAATTACATATTTAAATAGCTCTGTGGATCTTGGCCTTTGTTCATAACCTTCATCATCTGAGGCTTGAGTCTGCAACCTTCACTGAACATTACACCAGACACGCATTTTCCTTTTGGAAGGGTGATGTTGAAGATGAAGGGGAGAAGGATGCAAGACACATTTACAGTTTTGACTGGACAGTGTGATTGTGATTTTTATGGCAAGATTTTTAGATTGTTCCTGAGATATTTCTATTTCTGTAAAAGTTCTGGAAATCTTATTTCAGGGGGAAGAAAAAAATTGCAAAGTATTTGCCAGGGGAGGTCTGAGCTTTGAAAGGAGAATAGGGTCCTCTTTGCATTTCTGTGCGTTTATTTGCATAAATACACTGAAACTGGAGGGACACATTGGCAACTTTCAGCCTATTTCTTGTCAAGCTGCTAAGTCACTCACGAGTCTGCTTTAACTGTAGTAAATTGTAACTGTATAGAATTAGCTTTGCGTAGACTTTTCGTGTAAAGACTATTTCTGTTCTGTTTACACAGCACTTAGAACAATAAAAATAATAAAAGCAAGAGCACAGACACACACAAAAAAAATACTTTCTGTGCCCAAATAATGGAAAGTAGAGAAACCACAGTAATTCACCCACTTTCATCTGACGGAAAACCCTTTTCTCCACATTTCAGAAGAGTCGAGTCTTGCAAAGAATCCCTCACTACCACTTTCCTATGTCTCAATATAAAATAAGAACTTCAAGGTCAGTGGAAAGCTGCAACACAAAAGCACCCAATTCTTGTTAATGCAGTCCAGAATAGTGGGTGGGCCGTCTCTCAGGTGAGAAAAGGCGAGCTGCAAAGCAAATACCTGAGGTGACTTCTCCTTGTTTGAGTCTGCTACCCTTAGGGCTGTGTTCTTTTGGCTGGGGATATCTGTTGATCTTACCTCTTAACAGTAATTATGCCAGACAGCTTTTTGGCTTTCAGTTCTGCTCCATAGGTAACATAAATCATACAAATTATTACCACAATGCTAAACTATAATTACCCACAGACCCTGACATGCTAAAAGGTGTATTAATTTGATAATATAATAAATATGTTACTGCATAAAACTATAATTATTACTTCAAAATTGACACTTATACCAGCTTGATTTTTTTTTTTTCCCAGCAGGCAACTCAATTGTACATTGACCGATACCAGAAATGCTATTTGAATTCAGTGACACACTGAAATGTAATTTGGTAACATGTGGGAGGCCTCTCTTAAAGGAAAATGTCATGAGAGTTAGTTTAGGTTTTGGAAGTTATAATTCCAAAAAGCAATAAATTACTCTGTAGTTCAAGAGGAAAAACATATCTGACAAATAGCCCAGGAAATGGGAATAATATCAACATATCTATCAAATAGCCCAGGAAAAGGGAGCAATATCAACAAAATATCTAAAATGTTACCAACGGGGAAAATAATTCACAGGAAAACGTAAATAAATACCCTTATTTATGTTTCTTCAAATGCTATTGGGGGGGAACGGAAGTGACTGACACTATAAGAGAAAATTCTACTTTTTTTTTTGCATGGAAAAACTGACAAACATATCTGTGGGAAAGACTGAGATCCCAATTCTGCAACAGTTTGGGTGTGGACAACCCCTGGCACAGCTCCCAGGTTTGTTTTATCCAGTGACTGCTTAATGTTAAATACATAAACAAGCCTGGGAACAGAGGTCATAATCCAGACCTGCTCCTTCTCAGCTCGGCAGCCCAACTGCTCTAACACCAACTCAGGATCCTGTTTCCCTTTTCCTTTTATATTTTGCATCTTCCACGTGGTCAATATAAACTTCTAGGAAGAGAGTCTTATATATTCAAGTCTTCTTAAACTCAGGATAAAAATGAGCTCACCTTTTGCTTCTGACTTACCCTTTTAGCTGCTTGTGACTGTGAACAAATCAGTCATTTCAATATATCCGACCTCTGTTTACATACTGAGTGTTTTCGTGACAGTTTCTCTCTGAGTTTCTTATTACCTGTAACTAATGGAAATCTTCAAAAGTATTTGTTCCCAAATTTTCTTTAACAATCTGAATACCAGTGATTTTTCAAGTTCTTGCATCATTTTTTTATCCCCATTTATACTTTGGCTTGTAAAAGGAGGGGGAAAATATCAAAGGAGAAGGGAATATCAAGTTTATTTCAAGTTTTCATTTCTGGGTGGTATAGCTATAATTTAACTTCATGTATTTACACTTACACCAGTTGCCATAGGCATGTTCTGTATTCAAAGGACAGCTACAGGCATCTTTGGAAGAGCTAAATCAGAAGATCTTCCTTCTGCAGGTGTTTCCACTACAAAAAAGTGAGACTATGATGATTAACTCCACAAGTCTCATCCAAAGTTTCTAGGTTTTTTTTCCATTACCAAAGTAGACATTAAGGTAGGGAAAGAATCGCTCAGAAGGAAGAAGTGAAAAATGTAGGAGAAATGAAGGAGAAAAATATTAGAATATTAATACAACAAAAGAACCTAAGAGCAGCTTAGTTTCTTTTCATTGACAAAAAAAAATTGTAAATGCATTTTTTGAAAGAGCTTAAAACATTCCCGTTAACATTTTTTTTAGAAAACTTTTAAAAAAAAATCAACGATAAAAAGTTATTGGGGGAAGGTTACTTTGGTATCAAAGACATTTTTCCACTGAAGCAGAAAACCTCATTTCAATACCCTTGACTTCTGTCAAGAAGGGATTTATTCTCTACCTACCTGCAAGTATATTTTCAAATGTGAGGGATGTTGGGAAGATACATATTTGAAGAATCTTCATTATGGTGCTTCATTATGATGATACAAAGTAATGAAAGGCCCTGATTCTCTTTATGCAAATATGTGTTCAACATCTGTGTAAATAGTCTTACAAGGTGAGTTCCTGGGTTGCACTTGAGGGTCAGTGAAAATGAATGTTGTGCTGCTTTATCATTACCTTTAGTTGTTGCTCCTCCCCTGATCAGATTGAATGATGCAAACAGGTCACTGAAATTGCTTGGCAGACATTCTTCACCTGACCTAGTCATGTATTATATAGGGCTTTATTGACACGGTTCTCTTCAAATGCCTGTTTGGAATGTATTAATAGCTTTGGCAGAGCTTCTGGTGACTTTCATCCAGTTGGAACAAAAGGTAGACTATGTGGGGAGAGCAGGAAGAGAAGATTTCCACAGTATCATCACTATTTTCAGTGAAACATGAGCTGAAAAAACCACCATGTTGATGCTGAGATCTGGGTAGAATTATTGGCCAAGAGAGAAAAAAATCCAAGGCAAAAGGAAGAAAAAAGGGGGGAAAAAAGCCGTAAAAGTACATGGTCGTTTTGTACAGAAGATGTGAAACAGGATGTTGGAATAAGTTGCCTAATTTGGGGAAAAAAAATTAGGACCTAAACCTGGAAGTATAAAGACTATCTTTGTTAACTTCTTAGAGAACAGTTACTGCACGCTGGAGCCTGGAGAATCCTGGAATCTTGGAATTGATTAGGGTGAAAAAGCCCTCTAAGATTCCAGTTATTACCCCAACATTGCCAAGCCCACAATGTCCCCAAGTGTCACATCTACAAGTCTGAAATACCTCTGGGGATGGTGACTCAACTGCTTCCCTGGGCAGCCTGTTCAAATGCCTGACAACCCTTTTGTTGAAATTATTCCTATTATCCAAACAAAACCTGCCCTGGCACTACTTGGGGCCATTTCATTTTGTCATTTGTTTTTTGGGGGAAGAGCCTAACCCTCATGTGTCTACAGCCTCCTGTCAGTTTGCTGTAGAGAGCAAAAAGTTCCTCGTAAACCTCCTTTCCTCCAGGCTAAAAAAGGTGAATTCTAATAATTTTGAAAATTGTAGGGTACATGAGTTTGGCTTTTTGACTGGATTTTTTATTCATTCTGCTCATAGATATTCTTGGTCTCAGCAAATTGCTTGTTTAAATACACATGCTGACAGTAAATATGACGTTACAGAAAGCCTTAACCTGTCTTGGGTTTTTCCTATTTAAGTGATTATTGTAATCATTTTGATCAATCATGCTGTTTGATAGAAATAACAGCTTACATGCACAACTGGAATTTCCTTTTCCTCTTACAGTACTTGGGGGGAAGGAGGAAAGAAAATAAAAAGTAAGATGTGATTACTTAAATCTATCTTTTTAATAACGTGGTAGACAGTCAGCAATGATGATGTGATTCATTACTTGCCTATAGTGTTAATTATACACTATTAGCTGTTTCACTGTATGATAGCTGGCAATTGGCGATATGATTCATAAAGTGCTATTGTTAAGCAAATCTGAAAATCTGTTTGATTTAGGTTAAAAGAAAGGGCGATAGGTCATAAGAAGTTGAAAAAAAAGAGAGAGAGAGAACAAAGAAAAGACACCGACATAATTTGCGGTTCTATTTTTATATGAACAACAAGGTTTACAGTGAAGAGCTGTTGGATACAGTTTCGGTGAGCAAGGATTTTGCAGAGAGATTAGATCAGTTACAAATTGCTAAATCTGATGACTTAGATAAAAATTTAACCAGAGGCTTTGAAAGAGGTAGAACATGTTTCTGTGGAGAAGTGATTGCCCCGTACTTCCAAGATAGAGCTAATCAGAGAAGGCCGCACTGGCTCTACCCTCAGTAAAAACTGAACAGGAAAGAAATCATTCATTTGAGAATGGAGATCATTTCCAGGTGTAACAGACTGAAAACTGAACTTTAGTCTCTGAATGCACCCTATATTTTGGGGAGTCCCCAAAAGGCAGTTCTGCAACCATACTATAATTTGTTCCCTTCCAATGCATCTCTATCAGATCTGTGTTACCAGCTGAATAAACTAAATAAAACAATTGTTCCCTCCTCCACAGTCTTTGTAAGATTCCAAAACCTTTTCCCATTTCCGCAAAAAACCCACCAACTTTAACCAACCACTTAAAAAACGCAAAGAAAACAGATTTTGCCCTGAGATAGCAAATACTCCCAAGGTTAAACATTCATTCCAGACTGGTTCATTCTGCACTTTATCTGAGCTAGGAAGGGGAATTGAAGCTTCATCCTTCTTGCTCTAGCAGGCAGCAACTCGGGCAGAGTGGACCTCAGCCTTTTTCTCATGTAAGTCAAAAGTAACTTACAGATCTGAACTTCTGCTTCCCAGTAAGAGCACTGTCCATAAAAGCCCATATCACAAACAGATTTCAATTCCTCAGAGTAAATACTACCTGGTTAGAAGCAACTTGTTTTAAAAAGTCATAAATCCACTAAAAATTTTTAAAAATCAAAGTCATGAAACAATTCAAACAAATATTTTTCCTTCAATGATTTTAATATCCCTGTAACTCTCAGGGGAAACAGTTAAGATGAATGTTATATCACCTTGTTCTCAAAGGGATTTATGTCTTCTCTTATCCCAGATAACACTCCAAAGGAATAAGATAAATCACACCAACCATACAGTTCTCTCATCCATTTCCTCATATACCCAGCTCTTCTGTGCAGCAACAGCCCTTATCCCAATCTGTTCAGAGAAAGAGAGAGAAGAGCAGTGTTTTCAGAACTTCAATTGCATTAAAATACATGACCTAGAAATACTTCATGGAAACTTTTAAGATTATTTGTTGCTGTGTCTTAGTTCTTAAGGCAATAGTTTTGTGGGACAAAGATAGGCCTGGGAGCTAGGAATTCCTGAGTATTGTCTCCAGCACTGTCTTGACTGTCTATTGCCTACATATCACAGTGATTGTGTGATTTATTTATAAAACATAGATTAGATTAACTCAAACAAGATTAAATTAGATAGAACAAGTCACTTAAACTCTCACTGACTATTTCCTCATCTGTATACCAGTGATATCTGTATTTACCTATTACATGGTGACTGTGAGGATTACTTAATCTCCCTAAAGAATTATCATGATTATCATTAATCTGGAACACAGAAAACAAGTCCCGATAAGGAAACAAGCTTGTGAATCAGCTGAGGAGGAGTAAAGGTACCAAAGCAATTCTTCACTGATCTGATAGTCAAGCATTCCTGTTAAATATTTTGGGATGGCTTCATTTTATATGAGGGATCTAAAGTATAATGTTTAATGTAAGATAGTTGTCTAAATTCCCTCTGTAGTCCAAACGTGTGGAGATGGACGTCATGCATTAAATGAGTCAATAACAGCATGATTCTGGGATGAATCAGCTAATAGATTTCTCTTCATAATCTGTAGAGGGAGCCTGGACAACTAGACAAGATGTATTTTAGATAGTTAATGTTATGTGAGACCGAACTGTAGGATTTAGGGACTTGCTTGAAGGACTGCAGCCATATATCACATTCTGCCCACACAAGAGCAGAGCAAAAATCAGTGCCAGTTTGCTCCCAAATTCCTGTCACCACATTCCTGCATACTAAAAATTTTTTACATCCCTTTTGTAGTCCACAAGACCTCATTATAGCTTTGAGAAATATAATTTAAAATTTCTGTTAATTAAGATGAAGTACAGTATCAAATTGTTGTCCCGTCCCTTTTTACAGCATGGTTAAATATTTTGTAGAAGGAGCCCCTCTGTTTGGGGGCAGGGAGGACAGAGGGGAAGGGTTTGGGGGTAAATTGTGTTTCCTAGGTGATCTGCTCTTTTGGGAAGGGGCAAGAATTGTTTCTGGAAGAAATGCCCCTTTGGAGTCTCTTGCACAAGAGGTAATTAAGACTCATTTCTTCCCTCTGGAATTTCTTTTCTGCTCCACAGTGGAATGTGGGTCCTCCTATATGACTTTCCACCCCAGCTCTTTTCTTCTGAAGACTAATGTCCCCTCCCTCTTGTGAGAACAACTCAGGTTTGTTACAGAGCTAAGCTAACAGCAGAAAAACCTGCCTGTGTCAGAAAGAAGGAAGGAACATCTCTCACTTTGGCTCTGGCTCCAAAAGAGAGACCAAAGGATATAGAAAACAAAGCAGAGGATGTGAGGCTGCAGTGGGGACAGGAGTGGGGCTGAGAGCAGCCTTGCTGCACAGGGCTGGGCTCAGGTCGGTGTCACAAACGCTGCACTTGCGCCAGAGCCCGAATTGCTCCTGAAGAGTTTGGTCTCTCACAAATGTGGAGCTGCAGCAGTGCCGTGGTGCAGCTCCATCACCTCCCAGGTCTGCTCAAAAGCAAGCAGGGATTTCTCCTCCAGAGCACCTTAACAAAACCTGAGCAGGCAGTGGCTGCCCTGACGACACATTTTGTGTGCCGTGGGGGCCAGAAGCGAGGAATACCTTGTGAGTAAGAGGGGGCTGGAAGAAAACTGTGGATAGAAGCAGGTGGCAACAGGCTAAGATATACCTCCCCTTAGCAGGGCTCAGCTGCAGAAAGGCTTTTAGGTTAAATCTAAAGCTTTCCTGAGTCAAGAGGAAAGTTGCTATTGATGTAAAGCAAAATACGTGGGCGAAGGTTATAGGAATGTTCCTTATGAAGAAAAAAATTATGCAAAAAACCTACATATATGTTTATGGAGTGAGAAGCTGCTTAAAAGCCAGCATTTCTTCTTAAGAACAATGGTAAAAAGAGCAATAAGATTGAGCAGACTTTTAGAAGTTTTAGAAGCCAAAACATGGCTGGCCTTTAATTTGTTATAATCTTAGAATAGGGGAGGAAAAAATCTTTCTAAGCCTAAACTATCTCTTTGTTTTTCTTCGAAAAAGGAAAACTATTTCAGATAAAATAGAAACCACCCTGAAAAGCCATCTGGAATTTGAAATTAATCCAGACTACCTGTGAGTAAGATCTGCAAAGAAGGGTCTGCCTTCACTCGTGTCCTGTACTGAGCTCAGAATGCTGTCAGCACTTAATAATGTTAGTAGTAATAGTTCTTTTCACACACCTTTTCACTTCTTGGTGTTGGCTGGAACTGGAAAGAGCAGAGCCTTTCCAAATGGAAACAGAGAGCACTAAAAATTACGTTTTGAAAACAAAAACAAAAGAAAGCCAAACAAACTGAATCTATGCTGAAGTTTTCAAGTCCTTCAGTCCAACTTTGAAAACTAATTAGTGGTAGATAGTTCAGATAAGGTATGAATCCAGATGTTACTGTGTTTATCTTCAGCAAAACCAAGTCCAAAATTTTACTAAAAAAAAATGGCTAGGCTCCTAAATCTGAATTTAAACATGTAAGAAAATGCCTTGATGGGTAAGAGCATGAAGACATGCAGCTTTTCTTGACCTTAATGAGATGTTCAAGGTACTTAACACTTTTGAAAATCAGGCCACAATTCAGCAGAGCATTTCAACATGTGTTTAACATTAAACACATATTTAATCAGATTAAAGCATATACTTAAGCACATTCCTGAACCAGGATCAATTTAAACATGTGCTTATGATCTTTGCTAAATAAGATTCTCACTTAAGTTTCTAAATAAGGTTTTGAGAGCCTAAATTTAGTTTTTTGATTTTATAAAAACCTCAGTCTGTTTTAAATGCAATAAAAAATTAAGTGAAGGGGAAAATTCTTAATACACCTATTTGTTTTGCTAATCATGTTTATCAGTGCTTGACAGACACCAGGTAACTAAAAATTTGAGTCATTAAGGAGAAGTAAAAATATATATTGTAGGAAAATGTAGATTTTTTTCACATGCAATACAATTTTCATTCCTTGGAAGTGTTTTATAGCATATTTTTTGACCCAGTATTATCCAAAATTAGAGTTAAAAATGAATTTTCACTGTGTTTTCTCTAATTTTATCCACAGTATGTCTACTGCTAATATTGGCACAAGGAACAAAATAATTATTTTTCCATCTCTTTATTTAATTTTTCTGCTGTTTTCCCCCATTTTCCCTTTTCCTTTACTTATTTTTTCCTGCTCCTGTAGCAGAACAAGCCGCATTCCATCCCTTTCTGTTAACACCCTGCATACATTTGAGTTTCCATCAACCTCCCGTCAGTCTAGCAATTGTGCAATTACATGAGTTAAGACAAAAGCAGTGTTGATGGCCACAATTTTGATCAGGGTAGGAGTGACTCACTGGGACAGCAGCAATTCAGAGCGTGTCCATGCACACGTTTGCATGGATGTGAGGCAGCCAAGGCAGCACACAGACACACAAATAAGATTGAGCAAGAAGGCTGAATTTGATGTTTGTTAGCAGTTAGACACACAGCTGGATGGTGGCCAACCTCCCTCCATCCTCTCCTGCATTCCTGCAAGGTAGAGGACTGCAGTCCAAGCCATGGGATAGTCCTTCCCTAAAAATTTTCCCTCTTCCTCCCGCTCACATTGGGCGTATACCAAGTTCTGACTGTTTCACAGGCTGCATGGGGCTCTGAGCAGCCTGCTCTAGTGGAAGGTGTCCCTGCCCATGGCAGGAGGGTTGCAACATGATGATCTTGAAGGCTCCTTCCAAACTACTCCATGATCTTGGTTTAACACATGCGTGTCTTCACCCTGTTTTAAATAGGGCGGTAATTGCAGGCAGGTTATCTCTGGATTAAAATTAAGTTTTTTGGTGAGGAGGTGCTCAGGGTTAAGTGCATTAGCAGGTACTGCTTAATCATTTGCAAGCTGTAAATTCATTTTCTGGCTTATGCCACAATAACTTGTGTTCAAATTCATAGCCTTGCTTAAACTAGAGCAAATCCCTATGTGGACACACTAATTTCAGTTTTAGAGTGGCTTATCTCAGTTTATCGTAAACTTGTTCTCAATCAGCTTATGCCAAACTGGAATAAGCTTAATTTAAAATTGAAATAAAAGGATTAGGATAAATGAAATTGGTGTAAAATCACACCTTTATTTAAGCCAATACAACTCTGTATGCCGATAAAAACACAGGACTCGTTCTTATTTAAAAGTGAGTGTTAAAGAAAAGAGGAAAATACAATAAATAGAGTAAGTATTTTCAAACCCTGTTGAGAGGATATTAGAACAACAAAGAGTTAAAAATAATGTAATTTGAAAAGAACTATTCTAAAATTGCCTAATCTCCATGGTTCAGAGCCTCTCCCATTCAGCCACATTAGACAGCAAGACCCTGAAGGCACTTAATAATACTTTTATATAGTAGCACTTTACATTTTCTGTGCTGTAAAAGCATTAACTAATTAATCTTCACAACAACCATCTGAGGCTGAGAAGTGAGGACGAATATCCCTTCCTTAAAGATAGAGAAGATAAAATACCAGGCATGTCAAGGGCCCCTGTTCCTGACTGTTGTGTGTTTTGTTTTGCAAGTGAGAGGGCCTCTGATACCAAATATGATGGGATAAAGTTGGATAGCCAGAGCTCGAGTCTCCCTCCCTCCCCCATGACAGGCTGCTATTGAAAATTTGGCTTCGGGACATATGTTTTTCAGACTCCAAGCCAGGAAGGCCCTTAAGCGTATGCTTAACATGATTCAGAAATAACATGGGAAAGCCAACGGTCTCCTGTGAAAAATATGTGTGCCTCTCAGTGCTCTGGTGGCTCAAGTCCAGAGACACAGATTTCTAAAGAGGCTTAAGTGCCTAAGTCCCACTGGAGAGATGAAGAGTCAAAATCCCAAATCCCTGGGCCTTGATTTCCAGAGACTGACTAGAAACTCAGAAGATCCTGGTTCATACTTTAGTTTGCAGCATTTGGACCCTATGAACTTACACAAGAGAGGAGGCACTCTAGGAGACTCTAGGGGGGTCTCCTAGTAAGGTCAGGCCCTCTAAAGCAATGAAAATGTTCTTAACCACCTCGAGGGATTCTGTCTTGAGCCAGCCTCTGGTCCCAATTAGTCACTCAGCCTAACCCACACAGTCTCATAAATATAGACTCAAAGAATCATTAAGGTTGGAAAAGACCCCCAAGATCATCAAATCTAACCTTCTGTTGGAAGACATACGCAGTTGTGTAAAACGGTGAATTTTCTCAAGCAAGTGGGTGACATTTCTTTATTTCTTTACACAAATATTTCCTGAAGCTCCCTGGAAGGGCATATTTACCTGTGTGTTTGTATTCCACTGAAGGGAATGGGGTATTGTCACCATGAGACTGCATCTGTCTCAAAATTTAACAGCTGATTTTTCATAACTGCATCTTCCTGGAGGTGCTGGATGGAGCTTTGGGCAACCTGCTCTAGGGAAAGGTGTCCCTGCCCAATGCGAGGGGTTGGAACAAGAGGATTTTTAAGGTCGCCTCCAACCCAAACCATTCTATGATTCTGTTCTATGATTCTGTGATTCCATTAGCTCAGCTTCAAAACTAAGCAACTTGAATGTCAGAACCATTGTGATGGATACACCTTAGAATCTCAGAATGGTTTGTGTTGGAAGGAACCTTCAAGATGATCTTGTTCCAGCCCGTCTGCCATGGACAGGGACGCCTTCCACTTGACCAGGCTGCTCAGAGGTCCGGCTAACCTGGCCTTAAACAATTCTGGGTGTGGGGCAGCTACAACTTTCTTAGCAACCTCCCCCAGTGTCTCATTGCCCTTACAGTTAAGAATTTTTCCCTTAATAATTTATATAAACCTGCCCCCTCTCAGGTTGAAGCCATTCCCGTTTGTCCTGTGACTACATGCCCTTGTAAAGCCTTTTCCCATTTTTTTCAAGCTCCCTTTAGGTGCTGGAAGGCCCCAGTCAGGTCGCTCAGAAGCCTTCTATTCTCCAGACTGAACAATCCCAATTCCCTCCACCTTTCCCCATGGGAGAGGTGCTCCATCCCTCTAACCAACCTGGCTGCTCTTTAGTCACCTCAGTGCAGGGACTTTAGTCAAAATAATTGGTTATGATCCCTTGTCCTTTGAGACACCTCCAAGACAAGCTCAACTGAAGTCCCCATCTAGATAGCCAGCAAGGGACATCCCTCTCACCATCTCTCACCTGTAAAGGCACTTGGGATAGCTAGTTTAGACTAAATATCCAAATTTATGATAGCTAAAATTAGAGCAGGCAAATGTGGGTGTGACTTGTATATTATTCTATCTTACAGGAGGCTGAAAAATCACTCCTGATAAACTTACATGATGTTTTCTAGTGATGGTAAATGGTTGTGTGGTTAAGTAGTTTTCAATGTCAACTGGAGTAGGACTGTCATGAAGTCTTGCTGTTCTTGGAAACAAGCACATACCTCATCCTCAGTTTAATCCTGGTGTATTATTCCAGTTATTGCTCAGTGGATTTCCTCCTCAGTAGTTATTTTAAAGCATAATTTGGATACAAAATCCTCCCTTTTTAACATTAGCTGAATAAAATACGAGCACCTTGTCCAGCAAAGCAAAGGTGGCTGCGAGGAGAGCTCTGATCATGTTCTAGCATGCCAAGTTCAGATTTTGGCTGGCACTTACAAGCGTTGCAACATTTATTAATTCATTACTTGGGAAATTGTCTCACCCAATTTCTTCAGGCTGCACCTCACTCATTGCTACACGTTTGGAGAATAAGTTAAAGATGCCTCATGTTATTTCAAAGTCTTAGTCACTGCTGTTTGGGTGTGGGCACTCCTTAACCTGGGCTTCAGAAATTGAAAATAAATGAGAGGTGTAGGTACAGAAACTATTCTCATCAAAACCAGAGGGAAATGAAGAAGCAGAAAGATGAACCCTCAAGTAATTTTAAAAATAATAAGAAAATATGAAGCTGTCTCCTTAGTTCAAAAGCTATAAAAGAATCTATATTGGATGCTGAAAATCCTGGATAAGTGATATCTTGTAGACTATAAGTAGTTATTGAAACATAAAGCAGTACAGTGCATGTGCTGTTTCAGGTACATCGTATCACATAATCTGATATGCCTCAGTATTTTGGCATTCTTTTCAATGTATAAAAATGCCAATGGAAAATAAAAAGGTAGTTAATAAGGCAGGCTAAGCCTTCAAATTGATGCAGGTGATTTCATTTTTCTGATGTACTTCTGGTGATTCTTCTTTTACCAGTGTACTGGACTCAGTGCAAAAATAGCCAAGGAAAACATAATAGTCTGTGCTATACAGAACATCAGTATAACATCTTGTTCTCAGTTCCCATTGTCTCTAATGTTTAATGAACCTTTAGGGGTTTTTTAAATGCGATTTCACCATATCAGCAAGATTTTTGGAGTCTACTAGCAAACTAAATTCAGCATGTATAGTGTTCTAAAAGTAAAAAGAACCTTAACAGGTTAAAATGTAGGAATAACTAAACTGGCTTTCTTTAGCCAGACAATGGAGTAAATTGCAAATCTAGACTTAGTCTAGGCTAGTCCATATTAAAAATAAATTGAAAAACATTGCAGACATTGTTAATTTAGCATGAAGGCAAAAACATTGCTGAAAGATTACTGTAATGGAGTATAGTTAATTCCATTCAATGCTTTTTCATGGTTCTTAAGGATAGGTCAGAATAAATATTAAATCCACAGGAGATTTATTGCTTCCTTGGAAAATCAATATGCTGTGAATCAACATTAACATGAACTTTGGACATTCTGTGTGTTTTCTTTCCTGGGAAATTTTTTGTAAGTCTGGCTGAATCCACGGATATTCTCGCCACGACTCATGAAAAGCTGTATGCAGCATCATGCCAGCTAATTGTGATTAATACATGGATTTAGCTAGTTTTGAGGCTGGTGAGATCTGAGAACATTCTTAACGAAGGTGGAGAATCGAGAGCTAAGCCTCGAACACAACTGAGCTTGGTTTAAACTGACTTAAAGTCACGGTCAACATTGTGCCAGTGAGTCAGACTTCACCAACATGTTAAACACAGCCAACATTTGTAATGGATACTGCCCCACCTGCCCAGCCTTTGCTAATATGGCACATAATTATATGTCATCAATATTACCGCCCTCCTTTTCTGGTATCTCCCTCTCCATCTACTCTTTCTGTCTGTTGCCATCACTGATTAAAATTTTGCTTAGCTGTTGTTGGAATGTAGGTTGGGTTTTTGTTCAACTCCCCAGCACTTTGTACAAGGTTGGCATACACTGGTAACCTGTTTGGACTAAAAGTCAGGGATCTGGGGCAATATTTCACCTGGAGTGAGACCTGCCTGAAGCGTACTATTTAAATAAAGTTTGGGTTTGGTTCTGTTTGGTTGTTGGGTTTTTTCCCCTGAAAAATCATCTGCCAGAGGTCAGTTCAGTGCAAGACTGACGTTGTTCAGCTTTAGATTCAGACACCTAAGTTTAGAGGAGCAATTATATGAACATAGACTTGACTCAGTTGCCCACACAAATATTTTGCGACATTTGAGATATATGCTTGTAGGCCTTGCATATTTTACTTGGGATTTATAGGAGACCATCAGGCCCTCTCTGGCCCTTCCTGGTACCCCAGGATATCACAAATGACAGAAATAGCCCAGGGTTAGGAAGGTGGACCACCCGCTTACATTTGATCAGTTGAATCTCTCTCATGTGGACAAAAATAGGAGTTTAAACACCAGTTGATATAGACACCTGAATGGAGACACCTAATTCGGGTAAGGCAGCCTGGAGTCGAGATATTCTTCACCTGGGCTGGTTTTCATTACTTAAATAAAAATGCGACCCTGACACTTTCCTGCCCCTCTGTCTTCCCCATCTTTTCCAATCCAGATACCAGTCCATACAGCCTCCATTCTTGTTTCTGCACCACAAGGCTGGGCAGATTTACAGACCTTCGGCACGGCTGATGTAGCCCACAGGCTTTTTGATCGTGCTACAGGTGAGCACTCTGCAAATTGGCTCCAGTGGGAAGAGGTTGGATCTTTGATTCTTGTTATCAGAGGTAATGCACTGAAACCCAGCAAGTCCGATGAGGTTCCTGAAATAATCTCACTGTTGTATCTTGTTGTACAGAAATGAATCATGTTTAGGAACAGATTTACTTGCAGGTGAAGTGAATAAGAAGGAAAAGGGAACTGGGAGATATTTAGCTCTTCTAAATGACATCCCTTACTCGACCACCAGGACATTGATAACACTCAGGTTCCTAATCCACTGCAGTACAAAATTTTCAGGTGCCCTCACACAGCTACAAGGAGCTGGGAAAAAACTTCTTATACAACCAATGCCAAGGATCAGTCAGGGGAGATGGTGGTTCAGCCTGGTCATCATTCCCCACCTGAAACCTTGGTCACCTTTTCCTGCCCCCGAAACCCTCCTGTTTCTATATGTTTTACTTTTTGATTGTGAAACATGTCAAACTCATTCAGGGTTAACAAACTGATTATGAAAGAATTATTGGCTTGAATGGGAACTAAATAGAAACTGTTTCTATTTCAACTAGAATGGAATTGGAAAGTGCTTTGCTGAAACTCTCTGGGGCAGGGTTTACCTCTTTCCACTGAAATGAAAAGTCATAGAGCAACTGGCCTTCAAGGTGTGTCCACATTGCAAGTAATGGTAAAAATAATAAATACAATGATGCTGATGTTGACAGTATAATAATGATAATAGAAGGTATTATGGCATTAATTGAGAAGACCCACTGCCTGAAAGTACAGAGCATAACATTCCAGTATGATTTTTATTTTTTAATATAATTCAACATTTTTATAATTACTAATGGCTTTTTGGTTATCCATCAGCACATGGTGGGTGGAAATAACTTGGAGTGCAACTGATGGAGCTTGTTGGTTTTTGTTTTTCCTTTTCTTTTTTTCCTTCTGAATTTCTTGATGTGCATGCTTTTCCACGCAGATGGCACCTTTGGCAACAGCCTACCTGGCAGGATTTCAGGGCACCATTAATCTATCAAAGCAATGCTAATGAAGTTGGACTCTTAACAGTTTACTCACCATCTGCTTCTAACCGTCATTCTTCCCTGTGCTGTCCCTAATGCTCCTCTCGTGGAGGATGGGTACCCTGAACAGCACCAATTAATGTGTTCTACTGGTGTAACTACTGGCTTCCTGTAATGTTTTTGCTGAAAAACAGTGTTAAAAAGTCAAAGCCGCAGCTTTTGAACAATTTTGCAGGAGCCAAAGGTCATGATTTAGAACCCCAAAACAGCCAAAATTGCCTGATCCTGTAAACACTTAGGTTTCCATAAGTTTCTATCTTTCCTTTGGACTAGATAACACAACAAAAGTTATTAAATTTAGACTAGAAAAAATTACTGTACTTTGTTATTTACATGAAATATTTCTGAGTTTATTGCAAGCCTAAAAAAAAAAAAAAGTTTGGGGCTTATTTGTCTAAAACACCTACCTGTTTTTTTCCAGTGATATTACTTGGTGTAAATAAAGATACTGACTGTCCACAAACCTCACCTCACATTATTTCTCCAGACCAAAAGAGTTACCAGAGCCACCATTCTTCCAGTGAAACCCTCTTCTGCAACAGGCTCACGTTGCCAAAGCGTTCCACACCTATTCTCATTCCACCATGGACTGGATTTGCAAACTAGGTGGTTTCCCTGCCTATCTGGCTCACAGGACCCAAGCCAGAAACATTCTCAGAGCACAGAGAAACACATCCAAGAAAAGGAGATTTATAACCCTCTTGCTGACTCCTTTATATTCAAAACTCTCATGGCTTCACCTGGAATGGGGCAGTCCCAGGTGCAAGTTTCTCTTTCTCCTGAGGGGGTTTGAAACCACATCTCTATTTTTCTACCTCCCAGGAGAATACCCTAACCACCAAGAGATAGTCCAGGAGATTGTGGGTCTCACAATCTCTTCCAGTAAATCTGTTCCACTTTAATTAAATATTCATTGTGCTTTTGGAAGAGATAATAACTCCAGACACAGGCAGAATGGGAAAACTTGGGTTTCTAATCCCATATCTAACAGATATGCTCAGCATGATGCACTGGGTTTGTTAAACTAATTTTAGGAGCTGCGTACCTTATTCCAGGAGTTTGCCCAGGGAGAGCACAGACTCCCCCTTGAAGCTACGTACACAGTCAGCAGCCAAAATCAGACACTGCAGCAATGAACAAAGTTCTGGTATTTCTGCAGCTCTAGTGGATAATACATCACTACCTGAATTATTTGCTTTTAATTAGAAAAAGGAAATAATAACAACTCCCTAATGTCGTAATCGTAGACACACAGTGATTTATTAATAACAATTGCTGCATACATATGGGCTAAGCAACTTAGGACAGTGAGTAAAACCATCAATTATGACTGCTGCAACATTTATAAGTCTGGCCAATGACAGTGACATGTGCAGCATTGCAATTACATGATTATCAATAAAATGGTGAGAAAAATGGTAGAATTCTGAGCCTAACTTACTGTCACCATCAGAGCAGAGGAAAGCAAGGGCTTGGTTATGGAGAGCAGAAAAGTTTGAGGCACCAAAAAATGCTTATAATAAAAATAAACCAGAAGAAAAAGAAGACAAACAAATACGAGGGATGTGATAGAGATCATAAAATTGGTTGTTCCCAATTACCCCATTTCATATTACAAGAATAATGAAGCATCCTATGGAATGGGATGGCAAGACATTGCAAGAGGATAAAGGGGAAGACATTTTTTCACAATAGATAATTGACCTGTGGAACTGATTGCCACACGATAGCAGCAAGTCCAAGAGCTTAGCAGGTTTTAAGAAGGATTAAACATGTATAGGGATAATTAGTTCATCCATTATTAAACAAGATAAGTTTTATTAGTCACTAGTTATATTAAACAAGATAAAGACCTTGTGGGAAACTTTAATTCTCACCCAGTGAGAAATTCCTGAATATCAACTTCTGATGGCATTTTCAAAAATAAATATTTTTCTATCCTGTTTCATGGGAAATTTTGCATTTTAGTTTCAAAAAAGCAAGCATGCAACTGTCTAATATAATTTACAAATAATGTGATTTCATCTTGTCTTAAAGATGGATTAGCACTGACATGTCCTGGCTAATAATTGGTATCTGCACTGAAGTAACTCCTATAAGATGAAATGGATATCAGGGTTTTTCTGCAGAAAAGCAAGAAGGAGTGCTCAAATGTCTTTTTTAAGTGTTCCCAACTGAGATTAATTTTAGTTTCTAGAAGGCATTTCTACCCAAAGAAAATCACATCCTGTATGCTTTTAGGGTAATTGGATATCTTGCATTCTAGAGTGACAGTGCTCACCTGGGGACTCCACCTATGCTCAATCAACCACTTTTCTTTGTCACTCATTCTCAAAATACTCATTTTTTCCTGGCTCAGGTTCCATCATATGCTGGAATTTACCAGAAGCATCTGCAGGAAGGGATTCCTCCTTAGGTCTCCAGTCAGTGGAGAGAGTGGCTGCATCCAGATGGTGGTTTCAAAAATCATGGGACCACAGAGACACCTAGGCTAGAAGGGACTTTTGGAGGTCATCAGGTCACAGCAGAGCTTACAGTGAAATTGGATCAGGGTTTGTAGGCCTTTTAAACTTCTGAATCATGCTATGGAAGGCTGGTTGTCTCTCTTCCTGCAGAAAACTCTGGTGACAACAGAAGGAATCTGAAAGTCTAAATGAGCAGCTTGATGTAAACAGCGTAAATCCAGGCCATTCTCAGAGTTTCTTCTCTCTCTCATATCATACCCTTTCCACACTCCTTGCTCACCTGCCCAAATATATTATTAACTCCTAAACTGGCATTTTCTAGTAGCTACAACAAAATAATGCTGTGTCCTGAAACGGCTACCATCTATCTTGCTCTATTCCATTCTAACCATGCAAATAGATTTCAGCTCATTCCTGAATAAATCCTTTCCCTTGTACTCCTTTTCTCTCTCCCTCATACTCAGCTGATCATATTTCCCTCTCTTTATGTCTTACACAGCCTATTTCTCATGACTGAGGCTAAAATAGGTTTGAAAACTACTTGTACCAAAGAATGTTCCTTACAAGAAGTAAGCTATTATTGAGGAACCATATTTTCTTTGGTACTCTTCCTACTAGAGTAAAATTGTTTCCATAATTTTTCACCTTGGTAATACCTTGCTTAGAGCTCTATGTCGAAGTGGTTAGATCAGTACTCTGCTTAAATCTAACACAGGTATCTCAACGCTGTACTTGCTACTAAGGTGTAGACATACCTTAAACACAGTTCTTGATGGCAATCTTGTCAACCATTAATGTAAAAGAATCCAGAATCCAGTTCCAAGAATTCATGAGATTGACATCAAATTGTTTCCTTCATTTGGCTTTTGATTATTGCGCCCTTAGGGTTATTCAGGTACAGGCATATCATCAAGCTTCATTTCATTTGTCCTGTGTTAATAATTTTTTTATGGTAGTCAACTATGCCATAGATTATTGGAGCGCTGCATGTTTTTGAATGTATTTGTCTTCACATCACTCCTGAGGAAATCAAGTGCACTCATTCCCATTTCACAGATTAGGAACTGAAGCACAGAAAGGAAAAAACAACTTGATGAACAATTGCAACCATGGAAAAGCAAGGAATCCAAAAACCAAACCCACACTTCAGGGATTCATTTCTATTGTACTGAAATCTGAGGTCATTCCATAGTCAATGCTTCCAGGAACTGAGACAAAGTGCAAACTATAACAAAAATTCCCCTCAAAACTAAGAATTTCGGTTTCTGTAGGTTTCTAGGTCTCTATAGACTAGAACATATTTTTCAATTCTCTTTCTGGTCCAACTCAGTATTTCCTTGTCCTCAAGACATCAACAACAAAAGGTAGACTCTCTAAAAATGGCTGTGTACCTCAAAGTGTCACTTTTTCCCCAATTCTTAGTCTGACAGCTCATTTTCACAGAGCCTTACCTCTTGTTCATACTTATTGCTTTATCCCATACAACCTCATCACCCACCTCATTCCTTGTTCTCTTTTTCCCGTTCCACTTCTTTTCTTTATCCCCCCTTCCCTGGCCTGTTTATCATTTTGTTGTACTTGTAAGGTTGTTTTTTGATGGTTTTTTTTTTAAACTCACACTGCTGTGGTTTATTCCCACAAGCTCTGGAAAAATCAGTCACACATTACAGGATATGTGAGCAAACTGGCCAGGTTACAGAGCAGCAGCTCTAGGTGAAGTCACAAAGTGTTCCCGAAACACCTGTTAGAGTTCTCCAAAACATTTCACTTGCAAAAACTTGCTGCAACACATAGAGACCTTTCCAGAAACATGTTCACCTGGGAACTTCCTGGTGCTGGTGCTGTGGCTTGTCTAAATAATAACCAGCAATCTGCAATGCTAAACTATATCTCTGAATGTTTCGACAGTGATGCACAATACTAAATAAAAAAAAAAAAGAAAAAAAAAAAAGAAAAATACTAAAAAGGCTGAATTCTGTCTTTTAGTTTTAATTTATTTTTACTATAGATGGGCTGTGGATAGTTGGGTTAATCTGGAGATATCTCCAGGCAGCTGGTAATACCAATTTAACATGGCTCTGTCTGCATTTTATCTCAGCTGAGATGCTAAATTAAACATGCATTTAAAAATAATGGCATCTGAACGGGGTGTCTTATTCCATTTTAGCCGGCTGCAGTATTTTGTTATGTTTGCATGTTACTCTGTAAATGTTTGTGTTCCTTATCCTGATTACAGATGCAATTTTACAGCCTGTTTATTGATTTTAAAACTTTAGAATACCATTGACATCGGCCATAAGGAACCTCATTTGTCTGGCAAGAGATTGCAGAAGGAATTTTAGACCTGATTAATTTGGTCTTGTGTCACTTTTCCACTTGAACTTGTAATAGGAAGGCTACGTATTCATTGTGTTGTTTGTGTTTGTAAAAAGCCAATGCATCACACTGGTGTATTTAAACACATGCAAGATTTTTTTTCCTTTCTTACTCATTTTAGTTATCTTGTATAAACAGTTTGAAATAAATAAGTGTACACATGAAAATAGATAAGAATTCACAAGGTTCTGTTAAAGAAACACACACAACTAAATATGTACTGTATTTCTCCCTTTAAATAACAAGTCCAAATAATACTACATTTTTCATATTCAATCATAACCACAGGAGTTAGGTCACTTTAAACAGCACCAAAATATATTTAAAAAAAAAAAAAAAAAAAGAGGTCTTTCTTCAAGGACACCTCTCAGGCTGGAGTCTAAGCCAAGAATAACAACTGATTTAGACTTCACAGCAATCCTGTGGACTAAGAATCATCCCACTTTATAGAGAGGAAAGATAAAGCCCCACAGTTAAAAACTCCTTAGACAACACCTACAAATTCATTGTTATCAATGAATGAATGAAGAATTCATAAATTCTTTACAGGGGCCACAAAAGCAGCAAACAGCACATCATGCCCAAGAAATTGGTCCAATGTTAAATTGTCATTGCAGGGTATTTGATACGATGCATGGCAAATAAAGATTTATCTGGAAAACTTTTATATTGTTTTACACACATTATTCTCCAAGCCACAGGCTAAACAGCAGCAATATTAAAGGCAGATAGAGTTGAAAATTCATTGATTCAATGATTGACAATATTTCCAATTAGCATTACCTAGAAGTGTTTAAAATTTTTGTATTAAAACTGACTGATATGTCAGTCATTATGAAGAGAAATAAAACTTTTGTGAAGGAAAAGAAGAGGGAAGATTCAAATTATATCAGAAGCTGAAATTATTGTAGGAATCACTGGAAAACTTAGAAAAACATTTTCCCCTTTTATCTGAGAATAATCATTATTTCTACAATGTCGTTCCAGAATTCAATCTAAAATGGATCGGTATTTCCAAGAAAAATGAAAATTTCCTTTATTACTCTGTAAAGTGAGTGTGTTCTCTTTGATTATGGCAAAGAGGTAGGAATCCATCTTTACATGGTCTTAGAAATCTGAAGATCATTCTATTGAGCAGCAGTCCAATGTGTCTGGTTTTCAAAGATGAGATAACCCATGCTTTGACAGCAAGAAAATCATCTCATCTGATGAAATCCTTACCCAGTGAGCCTTCCATGAAGTCCAGCTGGAGAGCAGAAAGGCTGGAGTGATCAGCTCTGTGCAAAGGGAGTTCATAGACTGAGGGGTCTTCTGTTTTCCGATGCCTGTGCAACCTGATTCAGCAGCAAATACAACACCGTGTGTTGATTTTCTGTTTTCTTAAGTGACAGCTTTAACAAAGGGTATAATATGAAAACTCAGGGGTAGTTGGAAGCTAATATTCTCATTTTGTCAACAATTTCTCTTTCTTGACGGATCCATGTATCAACTTCACCTTGAGCAAAGAAGATCTCTTTGAATGATCTCAGAAAGTCACCAGGTTGTAAACAAGGGTGAGCAAGGTGCTACCAAGCAAAACATGAAAAATTACTCAAAAGGAAAGGGGGAGAGCCACAGAGACTGATAGCAAAGAATAAAATGGTAAATAGTGGGGAGAAATATATTCCAGTGCTGAAAACTAAAACTAAGCTGAAGGCTCTCCTGCATAAAATACTGGGCAGAGTAGAATAGTAAGCAGAGGAATCCTCCATAATTTGGAATATCTCTACAAGCCTAGAGAAAGGCCTACAGCAGCAGAAAGATGAAAAATTTGGGTTAAGGTGGTCCTTAACCTTAACCCAAGTGTGGTCAAAAACACATCAATGTCAAAAGGGATCCAGAGGTTGTGGAGTCTTCGTCTTTGGAGAGAGTCAAAACCTGACTAGACACAGTCTTCAGAGTTCTGCTCTGAGCATGAAGTTGGATGGGCAATTTCCTCTCCAACATCAACCACCCTGGTCTTCTGTGATTGACCTGATAACTCAACATGTGCTACTTTTGTTTCCCATCAAGACCAACCTCTCCACACTGAAGACCCACATTCCCTTTGGACAGGGCTGTCCATTTGCCTTTAACTGCATGGCCAGGAGGTCTGCATTTCCTTTAACAGTCCAGTGGCTCTGGCAGCACTTATGTGGATGCACATTTTGCATGAATATGGGCTCTGGAATTTGATCAAGGTGTTCTACAGGCAAGCTTGGCTTCATTCTGCTCTGGAAATGGTATAAGTGACCCCGGTAGATAACTATCAGGCCTGGCGTATTTTCAAACACTCTGATAGTGATAATGAGAATGTAGTATAACCCAAACCTCCTGGTATAACTTCCCTGAAATCAATGAGATGTATAATAGAGACATAATCCTGTGAGGAGGAGCTTCAAATCTGTCATGTAAGTTAACATTCCTGACATTAGGAATTAAAAGAAATGGGTCCATTTTACCAGAGCATCACGGGAAGAGCTTCCCCATCACAACCACAGAGGATGTTTCGCTGAAGGTGACGTTGGACAGGACCCACCAGAATGCTCACATTCTGTAATCCTGGTTCAGCTTTCAAATGAGACACAAAATAATGCTGCTGTCTCCATGTATTTGCTGTCGTGGTATTCAAACATCAGATCATTTCTAAAAGGAGATACTGCTACATTCCACATGATGGCAGGAGATCTGTTTTTCTTACTGCAAAACCAGAGCTTACAGTTTAAGATTGTCCTATTAAATATAGCAAGATAAGCAATCTCCCATATTCTCCAAGCTGTTTTATAATAATGTGTTCTCAAGACATGCTCAAAAGGGACAATTCTTCTTTGTATATTAAAAAACCCCCAAACATACTGAAATAGTTTTGCAAAGTTTACCTAAATGATTGAATAAGTGCTTTGTAAAATAATACCTACAAGTCAACTGGTATTTCAGGGCACATTTACAATGCTTACCTTGTTTTTGTTGTGCATAATCAGGTTAACTCACTATAGGATTTTCTACATATTGTTCTTTATTATGTCCTTGTTTTTATTAAGAAAGTGGAAATTTCAGGAGCAATTTAGTAAGACTGATTTAGATTTTTTAAATAAAAGTATGTTCTGATTATTTTTTTTAGCTGAAGAAATGCTGGGAACACTAGAACTGTTTGTTTGGTTTTTTTTCTGGAGGTTGAGGGGCTTTAACATGTCTTTTCTGGAGTGCTTTTGGAGCACTTTAATTAAAACATCAAACATGGGATTTGTTTTAAATAGATAACAAAGATGTTCAAGTGTTTAGTAGGCAGTGGAATACCAAGAAATATTGTTTAAAACCTTAATTTAAAGTGTTTATCTTTCAATTTCTTGAGTTTGATTAAGCTATTATTTCTTTTTATTCTCTACCAGCCATCAACTATTTACATTTGTGAAAAATAAGGACAAAATCAAAACTAAAATTATATACTTAAAAACACGCTTCATTATTTTCTCATATATTGTAACAAAAAAAGCAGGAGAAAATCTCCCATGATTTCTTGTTTTTCTCTTTTCTGTAGCTCATCTTTAAGCAATATACATGAATCATTAAACACTTATGCAAGAGCATGTTCTGCTAAAAAAGTGCACCAGGTTCATCCTGTGTTTTTCTCTACCAGGGAGTGCCCTATTCTTTTGGCACATTCCTCCTTATTAACTTGATTTTAGGGCCAGAAAACAATCATAATATGATATCTTGATATCACTTCAGGCTCTCATTACCTGTACTGAGCTGTTTCCAAGGCTGGTTAATGAGACAACAAAATCAGATGATGGGCAGCCATTGGCAGAAGTTATTTAGATATTAAAGACACTTAAGAGACAGGTTAAGTACATAATTCCATCATTTTCATGTATGAAATCAATTTTCATGGGCTTTCTTCTGCTTCAGATATCAGTCCCATATGTGGCTGAGCTGAAGCCGTGGGTGCAGCAGAAGCAGTGGAGGTTCCACAGCTCTTTCTGACACAATGAGGGGGAGGAGCAAGTTTTCAGCAAGTGTCCAGGTGAAACACCCAGAATTCATGTCAGCAGCAGTTTGGGCAGGGTGGCATCCCTCCACCAGGAGACAGAGCCCAGCCTGGGAGCTGTGCTTGGCTGTGCGTTGGTCAAGAGCTCCATGGTGGTCACTCCTTCCCTGTGGCATCCCCAGCTTTAGGCTATGATGAACAGAGTTCAGGGGATTATTTGGTGCCTTGGAAAACGTAGAGCCAATATTCTTAAAATTTACCTTTAATGGCTCTAAATCTATCCTCTCAAATCCAACAAAAGAGGAGATATTCCCCCTTGGTTTTATAATGCAGCCAGCAGAGAGTGAAGCACGCTGCTTAAAGTATAAGTCTATCAAAGACTGGCACCTCCTTGCTTAATAAACCTTTCTCTTTGTATATTTGACTCATCCTTGATCATTTTAACTGCATTTTAGTACTGTTAGCTCTGGGGAGACAACTCAGCTTTTGGCTCAGAGATCAGGAACGGAACTGTAAGATAATTTTCAATTATAATATCTCTCGTATTGATGATGAATGATACTCAAGAAAGAAAACAAAAACCTGAGCATGATAGCATAGTTTTAACTTGTAACCTGAACAGATGTGGTCTGTGAACTTTGAGACTTAATAGCAATGGAATGCCACATTATTATTTTCCAATACTTTCTGAAGAAGAATTTCCCTGAATGAGTGCTGATGACAATTTAGAAAAACATTTTTGGACTGATCAGTGCTTAAAATGCAGTATCAGCTAGCCAAGCACATTCACTTTGTAACTCTTCCTTGTTTGGTGCTCTGTAGCTTTCTTTCAGCATGTCTTTTCTTTTAGGGGAGTAAAACAGTGATTATTTTCATTTTAATATCTAGTCTGTTTCATGTCCCTACACTCAGGAACTACTACAAAATTTCTGTGATTAACTTGCAAATACTTGAGGGTAATATATAATTTTGAACTCCTTTTATTCCCGCATCTCCTTTTTTTATATATCTTAATTAGATTCTACTTTTGAAAATCAAACCAAAAAAAATTCCCCAGCAAACCCCTAATTTTTGAGCAAAAGTAGTCCCAGCCATGTCCCTTTAGTAAAAGTGAGGGTGAATTTTGAAGAAACTGGAGCAGCTGCTTCTTTTTTCAGTACAAATGTGATCTGGAAAATCCACAAATCAAAATGCTTATCTTGTGTTGGTGCCAGCACATAACGCATGACTCCTTGGTAGATGAATGTCTACTGTAGGATGCATTATTAGTCTATTTAGCCTCATGTGCTGTGCTGACCTACTTTAACTTATTCTTAATAATGCACAGCACTGAAGCAATATTGACTCATATACTCATTTCTCATATACTACGAGGCATTAATAATACATTGGGGTTTTTTTCCTCCAAAGCAAAGATATGGTTAAATCAAATGGATCCTAATGTGAACATCAACAAATGAAACAGACTGGCCCTTGTACAAGCAAAATGATGTTTTATAAGGAAGGTATTTCATTCTGCTTCCCCTGACAGATGTTTCCTTAAATATGCTGCTGCTATTTTTATGCTGGGCAAGGTGGGGTTTCTGGTTTTGTTAGGTTTTACTGTAACTTTTCATAGTAGTTTTTTCTCACCTGCAACTAGAAAACAAACCAAAATATAACAAAAAAATGAGCATGTTTTAAAAAGCATTGACATATCCTCCCAGGAAAAAAAAAACAAAACAAAAACAACCCTACAAAAACCCCTTTAAAAAATATTGTTTAAAAGGGACTATATGACAAACAGGAGCCAATTCTGAGAGAGTAAAAGCAAAAATCATCATAATTCATGTAAAATGAATAAAATACTCCAAGGAGCTTGATACCTCCTGAGCCTAATGAAACCAAATTCCTGATGAAGCAAACTAAAGAAGAGACCAATGAATATAACTGTAAAATTTTCTTTGTATTTATGGCAAACTACAAAACAAATATTTTCCCAAATTAAATCTTGTAAATGAACTCGCTTATTTGGGTGAATCATTTAAAAAACCTCCCTGCCCCTTGCAATACTGCTTTTCACTATTTTTATTTCCTAGGGTGAGCCAGCAGATTCTTCTTGATGACTGGACACATTGCAGTGCTGAAATGTAAGAATTCAGATAGTTTCTGCTTTCCTTCTGTATCAGGGTAACTTGCGCCTGAAAAACAGCAATATAGCCCTGGATATCCAAAACTAAATTCAGACATTCACCATATAACATTTAACTTATGATTTTTTTTAATTTCAAAGCAGTCTATGCTCATTTTGAAGACATAGACTGAAAATGTCAGTAGCTGCTCTTCTTGCACGACGAAACGCAGATGTAAGAAGCTATATGAACATTCTTAACTCCCATCTTTTTATTATTTTTATAATTTTGAAGCACAATTCACTCAGGTAAAAGAGCAATGTTACACTTGTTTCAAATAAGAAAGCCTGGGATAAGAGTCAACTCAGATAATATAAGTTTATATTGACTTATTTTAAAAGACTGACTGCTTTATATAATTAATTAAATGGTGCAACAGTCCTGCTGTACTGAAATAATTAACAAGCTCTGTTAAAAGTTAATAATTTGGCCTTTTTTACTAAATTAAACCTTCTCCAACTTTACAGCTTTAAGCTTTGGATAATACTTCAATTTGCTGTGGAGTTTCAAGAAAATTAGCTAATTAGTTTTTCAGAGATCTAATCAGTTAGATATTGGCCTTCAAAAATGTTTGTACATGTGCTATCATGACTTTTAAGTCTTTATTAGTTTTAAAAGCCATCAGTAGTAGAATTTTTATTTTTTTCAAATAGCAGAATCAGTTGCTGTTACTGAAATATGGGAAAATTTTGTTAATATGCAACCAGGAAACAATATTTCTAGTATTGTGTGAATATAAAGTTCGTAAACAAAGGGAAAAGACTTTGGCAGTTTTCTCCAGCACAGTATAGAGAAATGTTCTGAATGTTTTAGAAAGACTTAATTTTTTTTTTCTGACCTGTCTTTCAGTATTTTCCAGCACTGATGTTTAAGGGCATAAAATAAAGATTTGTATGATTTCCAGGAACTTCCAAGGGGCAGGACAGGGAATTTATCAATTATCCTTAATTTGACAAGACTGTGCCTCTGATTCAAATGCCCAGTTGCTGAAGTAATGGCAAAAATACATCGAGGTACCTGTGCTTGCACAGCTTGCCAAGGGCATCTAATGAGTCAGATGAGTGGCCATTCTCTGATCCTCTCAGCAGACAACACTCAGGAGATGGAATCCTCCTTGAGATTCAGTGCCCTTCTTCCAGCGCCCCATCTCCTTGCTCAGTGGAACCAAAAGTCAATAAAAGTGCACGAATGTCCCTGGTGCTCAAGGAAGGGCTGTTGCGGGGGACTTATACCAGGATGGTATATATATCCAGCTCTTTTCTTAAAAGCAATTGAAAGGCTTGAATCTATTCTGGTGTTAGAAATCTGCAGCCCTATGTGATTCAGAGAGACTCAGAAAAGCTTCTTCCCAGTTTATTGTTGTGGATAGCATGTGATCAACAGTCTCTTCTCTCTACTCCATCTTCCCTTAGTCTAATAATTCCTTAGACAAAAATAGCTCCTTAGGAAAAAAAAAAAAACCCACTCACATGACTTGGCACTTTTTGCACCATAAAATAACCTACTGGAAAACTTCCCAAGCAGCTCCCCCTACAGATATTCGTGCTATCAGTGCATGGATGCAGCTTATTTCATTGTGCCATTATTGACATTGACAAAGAATTTCTTATCTCTAGCCTTTAAAGATCAGGCAGACATCATCAAGGCTTCTCTCCAATGAGACACGCTAGCACATGATGAAGTTAGTTTTCCCGTTCCGAGTTCATTAAAGGTGCTGTGCAAGAAAGATATGTAGCCAGAGTTTTGCCAGCTAATAAATGACCTTGGATTTTTTACTTATTGTATATTAAATTTGAAATTGCCGCATAAATTGTGAGGATCTGCTTTCATAAGATTTAAGCATGTGCGCTCTTGTTTTCTCTTTCTAGCAGACAATATCTCTAGGTCATGCTGTGTTTCAGGATCTCACAGTCTCAGAATTCTTTGGGATCCATATAATCTTTACATTTCTCACCATTGTGATCTGCAGCACCAAACACAGGATTTGCTCACCCTGGGTTTTCACAAACCAAAAGATATGGGGAAGGCACTAGGGAAGAGAGAATTAAGTAAAAGCTACAGTATCAGACCCATTTTTGTTCACATACCTGTAAATTGGTGTGTTAGGGGTGGATTTAACTGGATATGAGGACAATATGGTTATTCCCACACGTGTCCCGGGGTACATGCAGTGCCTTGTGCCCCTCTCTACAACACTTTGAAACTGAATTTGCACGGTCTTCTAATACAAAACCGAACAAAATAAAATACTGACATTGAAAGAAGCATCGCACTTTCACTGCTCTAATATAAATATTGTGAGTTCTACCTACAGCTCAATCTCATGACCAGGAAAATCTTCCAGTTTAATGACTAAATTCATTTTTCCTTCCTTGAACTAAATGCACAGTTATTAAAGCCAGAAGGATCACTGGCAGTTTCTCCCAGCTTTCACTGGAAGCTGTAAATGGCATTCTCATCACAGAATTAATTAATGTTCTTGATGCAAAGAGATAGAGGATAGATTTACGTTCCACATGTTATTGAATAACTCCCACATGTGATATTGCTTTGGCACGTTTTATGTTTCTGGAGTTAAAGTGCACATCAATAGCTCAATGCATCAATAACCTGAGTGTCAGTGCAGCTATAAAACCTGATTCTCCTTGAATTTTGTGGTTTTCAGTACATCAGTCTCCTGGAAAGGGCTCCTTGCTGCTATGGAAGTGGCATACAGATTAGAGGAGCTGAATGATATAACCTTGTATAAACCAGATTTTTGGGGGGGTTCTTTAATTTTCTGTTTTGCTTTGTTAGCCTAATTTCATCTTGCTGAAAAAATACCTTCAGAAGGATTAAAAATTACACTTTGCTTTCATTTTTCCACTGCCTGGAGTTTGTCCCCTGTTGGCTGAACTAGCCACTTCCAAACTCAGTTCAGGTCTTTATGGGGCCCAATGACACACCACTGCTTTCAAGGCATAATATTAATGAATAGAATAGAATAGAATAGAATAGAATAGAATAGAATAGAATAGAATAGAATAGAATAGAATAGGGAATAGAATAATTCAGTTGAAAAGGACTTACAATGAACATTGAGTCCCGCTGCTGTTTTTGTCCTCTGTTCTAGTCCAAAGGGCTAGAAAGAGTGCCATGACTACTATTGCACAACCCCTCAGAGTGATATTTTTTCACTAGAGTGAGAAATGCTTTGGATAGCACAAAAAAAGGCATGTGAAGGTATTTGGAGGTGCCAGATTTGTTGGGCTTATGTCAAGGCATTACATGGGACAGATAGGGAGGTTTGAATGTGGTTTCGACATTGCTCATTTAATCTCAAGAACAGCAATTTTATATTTACAGGTTTGAAGTTAATTATTTCCTTTACTCTCTATATTTCCTTCTTTCCTTTCAAACTGGAAGATATTTTACGACTCAGCAAGCTCTCAAGTAGGCTCCATGCTTTCTCTGGAGAAAGAACAAAGATACGAATGTGCATCCAGCTCTAGTTACAGGGTGATATCATACCAGCAGAATCTCCATTCAAATTTTTGAGCTAAATGCAGTAAAACTGGTGTGTCATCAGACTCAATTCCACACTTAACCAGCCTGCTCTCCTGGTAAGATACGATCTAATATTATTTGAAAAGAGATAACATCAACTGGGAGGAAAGTTTGTGTCAATAAGCTTAGAAGGGGTTTTTCTTTGCCTAGTAGCTCATCATTTTACTTGTTATTTGATTTGTAAAATCAAATAGACTACAGTATGAATTGCAGTTTTGTAACAACAAGAATAAAAAAATTTAAAATATAGTATTTTCCAAGTAGTGAACCTTACAGTGGTAAGGCTATACTGGCACCTCCTTTTTACACCTGAGACACTGAAGAATATAAACTATAATGTGATTCATTTCAGCAGATTTCAGGCATATCCATGCATTTTTGACATCTTTAACTGGGCTTTTCTGCTCTGGCCCCCTTTGCTGTTAGGGGAGAAAAACAGGCACTTTCTAGGTATGATTCATACGACCTAATTGACAGGAATCTTTGAGAATGAGATAAATAGTTCTGGGCTTCACAGGATATATCAGCCAGATTTCCCCTGATCGTAAGAGAAACTGGATTAACTTTCACAGATGTAGATGCTTCTGTCGTCAACATATCTTTGCTCAGATGAATCCTACCCTTTTTGAGAGACAACTCAGGAAGTCTGCAATGGAACAACATTTCTCCAGGGTGAATATCATGACCACCTCTCAGAAACCTGAAAATCAGGTTTTGTCAAATGTAATGCTTGTACAACTCTCCCTCTGTACCTCCCAGCCTTTATTCCAAGCTATCCTACTTATCATATGGCCTTCAGCAGAGTTGCTGAAGGCCATACGAAATATGTGAAAGTCATATAAAATAAATGTGTTCTGGCCTGCAAACCTGCATTATTTGCTACCTCAACAAAAGGTGCTGCACCACTCTGTTGAACACTTAAAAGACCAACAGAGCCCATTGCCAGAGTCTTCATGCCAAAAGCTGAGGGCAAAAAGAGCATAAAAACAACTCCAGGTCATCTCACATCCTTCGTCTTCATGAACTTAATCTCTGTTGGAATCAGCCTGACTCATTGTTATGCATTCAGTCCATGAGGTGCATGAAGCAATGGACGAAGATGTCCAAGCTGTGGCTCTTGAGTCACAAGCTGCCCATCTGTGTCAGTTGTCATGTTGTGCCAGGGCAGTGTCATGGCTGAGCGACAATTTGGACCTGGGGCAGGAGTTTACAAGCCAAGCCAAGTTCTTGGATAAGGGAGGAAGTCAGGCAGGGCTGCTAAGGCAGGATCACACAGTCCACATCCACTGGGCAATGGCGTGAGATGGACAAGTCCAGCGTCACTCCCTTGGCTGTGAAACATGGCAGGAGTTCCCTCCATCGTTGCCACCCCATGCTCCCTGCCTCTCTCCCCCTCACAGGGATTTTGGAATGAGACCCACAGAACTGGGGAGGTAGGAGGAGAACAACACTATCCAAAGAACATGGGTAATTGCTTACAATTAATACTGACAATTGCACAATCACATGTGAAAGAGTTGCATTACACAATCTCTTACATAACGCCTAATCTTAACCTAATTCTGCTCCACTGCATATGCCTTGTACTAAAATACTGTTGTCATTTAGAAGGAAGAATATCCCCATTTAAGTAAAATTTAAAAATGGATGTTACAGCTCTTGAATTATTCAAGAATCTGATGAAAAAGCAACATTTCTGGTTTTACTGAGGTTTATTTTATTTAAGACATTTTTGCCATAATATCATTTGCTATCTTAACTCCTGGGAAACTGATGTAGATTATTAAATTGTGCCAGAAGTAATTTTGAATGGTTCTAAAAGGAGGCAAAAAATGAGCTTCTTAACAGAAAATGACAGCACATTTCCCCTTCCCTACTCTTTGATTTTCTTTTTCAACAGCATATTCCCGAATGACTTAAAGGCATTTTATATTTCAACAGGCACTTTTCCCAGTTTCAGCAACCTCTAGGGTTATCCTACTCCTGTTAAGGAATCTACCTCAACTTTAAGTGTTTTCATGAGCCCCAAATTCTGTGTCCGTGAAATATAGCTGCATGTTTTAAAACAGCTGAACGTCTCAAAAATACGTGTTGGGTTGGATACGAGTTACTGTTTATTATTATTATTATTATTATTATTATTATTATTATTATTATTATTATTGAGTGTAATTTTTAAAGTGTATTATTGCACACATTTCATGAGCACTCATCCCTTAAGATCTGGAACCACTTATCTGTTTCTAATGTGTATCATGGAAACCAAGGTTGGCTCTAACTTCTGGTGACAAATTATCAAAGGTTATGAGGAAGAGAGGTAGACTCCTTAAGAAATTGCCCATATGTCTCCCATAAAGAGGGAGCTATTGAAACAGATTTGTACACGGTCAGGCTTTGCCGAACTTCTGCTGGGAAGCCAGTTTGTAGCTTTGGTCTTCAGATTTTTACCCCATGTCCTACAAAATGCAACTTAGAGGAATACCAGAGCATCCTCCTGAAGGGCCCTGCAATATCCAGCTTCTGCTCCAAAGTTTAGGGGAGGCGCCCAGAGGGACATTGGATTCTGCAACCTGGGATAGAGCAAACAGTCCTTCCAACGCTCTTGCCAAGGGACAATAAGCGTGAAGGCTTGGGATTAACAGTCTCAGTGTTTGTTAGGCTGGATGTTGATTGCCCTAACAGGTTAAACTTCTCCCTGGCTATCATCAGATATAATTTGGCCTGGAAGTGATAGCAAGGCAGGTCTTTGTGGCTGCAGCACCCTCTTCTTTACAGTTATAGAAAGATAACGCTGTTATCAGCTGAGGCTGGAAAATTTAAGGAAGTACTCAAGCAAATAGGACTCTGTCTTGGAAAACAATCTGCTGATGATGATTGTAAATTATATATTTATTAATTGTATGTTCCTTCAACTCTACATTTTTTTCTGTTGCCGTAGAACTTATTGCTGCAGGGCGTTTTAAAGGAAAAAGAGATAAATTAATCAAATTAGCAGAATATTCTATCAAAGTTACCACACGTTATGCTCCAAACAGCTTCAGCTAACGTAATGTAAATCACTGATTATCAAAGCACTAATTATTATTATTCTCTTTTCCTCAAAATCTTCTACCATTCACTGTTAAAACAGGATTCTGGGAAAGGTTAATTTTGATCTGATCCTGGATAGTGGACTCATGTTCTTGTGCTTCAAAACACTACCATCATCTGAGAAGATGACAGCAAAAAGAAAGGGGTCCTACATACTGGATAAAGCCATAGAATCAAAGAATGGTTTGGTTTACAAGGAGACCTTAAAGATTGTTTAAAGACCTTAAACCTTGTTATGGACAACTTCCACCAGACCAGGTTATTCCAGAGCCTCATCCAACCTGGCCTTGAACACTTCCAGGGATGGGGAATTCACAGCTCCTCTGGACAACCTGTTCCAGGGCCTCAACACCCTCACAGGGAAGAATTTTATCCTATTACCTAATCCAAACCTATTCTCTCTCAGTTTGATTCTTCTTCAGGGGAAAGTGCACTTCAAAACAATACAGCACCCTGCCACTTTTGGCTTGCATTAAAAAAAAAAAAGAGATATGAGCCTGGGATGCTACAATGGCTTTTACAGTGGAAAAATAGCCTTACATCAAATGTGACAAGTGTATATTGCTCAGCTCTTCTTAGATGAGAGTGTGCTAAAGGAGTACCATATCTTCAGAGTCTTGTGCTGGCCATCATCACTTCCTTCACACTTATATAGCTGCAGTTGCCATTCTCATAAACATCTCACAACATCTACCAGAGACCCCCACACTTTCCTGAGCCAAAATATGGAGCAATAAGGATCCCTGTATCAATATTTTACCAGTAACAGAGTCATCATTGGAGGGCTGAAAATTATACTGGACATTTCTTGGTTAAATGTACATTCCATGACTTATGCGAATATATGTTTATTTAGTTTCATTCTGTGTGAATTTATGTGACCCAGTTACAGGAGTAACATAGACTTTGGTTAAAAAAAAAAGGATTGGGACAGCAGCTATTAAAAGACACATACTATCTCTGTGCCTTGTAGATTTTTCTAACGTAAAGGCAAACTTCAATTAGCTCAGCATGATATTCAGATCAGAACTGTCAGAACGAAAGGATGAATCATTTTCCATTTCAGAGAGAGGGTAACAAAAAGTGCCTGTAATCGGTGACGTGAGTTCGACTTGTTGATATATTGAGACGGACTTTCATTTGAACTGTTTAGGTTTCAATCAATTTTATTTCTTTATTAATCAGACTAAATCAACTTTATTACCCTGCCTTTTTAATCACTGCAATTCTTATGGTACCTGTTGATGGGGGCCATAAGGGAGGGAGAAAGGTGATAATTACAATATTTTTTTTCAGTAACGAGTCCTGAAATTATTCAAACCGTGTTGCCAAGCTCTGGAAATTTGAATTCCCAATGCTTCAAGAAATAGCCACCCTGTTTCACTGTTGTAGGAGAGTATGAAGACACTTTCTGTTGTTGCCTGGAATCGCTGAAGTTTCCACCATTTGGCAATAGGGTGATCATGCACCGTTCCCTTTACACCAACAGAAGAAAGGAGGATATGTTGTAACTCTGAATTAAACCCAGACTTTCCCTTTGTGAAGGCGAGTAGAAAAATGCTCCTTTTCAGCATGCAGTAAAGCTCCTCTTGCACTGAGGTGCTTCACCTGCCACTCGTGATTAATTTCCCATTCTACCCAATGTCTCACTGTGATTATTAATGATAATGCTTTGATGGATGACGGGTGTCTGCTAAATACTTTATTGCTAAACAGGCAACAACGCTCTTGTTCAAACAGATACATGGTGGAGGGGATCGGCGCAACAGGCAGATGAGCCCATATCCTCTTGGGCAAGGGTTTGAATCCAGCTCATGCCAGGATCTTTACCTTCCAGCAGATGCCTTTGGTGGCACCTTTGGAATGGGCTACAAATTCCTCACAATAAGCAGGAATGACAACCATAAAAGAGCTCATCTTCAAAGGCAATGTGTGTGGTGATGTTCCAGGAATATCAGACCGGAGAAACAACTGATAGCCACCTTCCCTTCCCTCCTTGAAACACTTCAGCATTGTTACCAGTGGATAGCTAATACATGTTAATTTTCCCACCACAAGGCACCGGTGGGACCAGGCATTGCAATTTTATCTGGTGTTAACCAAGGCGAGGTCAGCCCTGGGCTGGAGGGAAGGGAGGGGAGAAAGCTTAAAGTGCTGACCTCATTTAACTACTTTGCAGAAAAAACAACAGGTGTCTACTTTCCAATCGGATTTTACACGAAGATCATTATCACACATTAAGTGTATAATTACTAAAAAATAAAATGTACTTTAAAGGCTCCTATCCAAAAGCTAATCGGTATCTTACTATTGCCTCTGCTTATCTCTGATGTTCATTACACTCTTAACTTTTATTTTTGCAGAAGAGCCTAGAAGCTTAAACTGGGTCGTACTTAGGCATTTTACAATATACACAAAGTAAACAACGTACCATCCCCACACAACTTGCAATCTAGAAGGCAAGATGCAACAGGTGGGTGAAGCAAAGAAGCAGGTGGGAGTGTAGAAATCATAATGATAGGATGTGTTAACACTTGTACAGTTCATAGATGATTCATCAAAATAGTTGAATTACAGCTGTCTTTCTGTCACAGAAGATGAATATTGGAATTAGTATTCAGTCTTTTTTGGGTTTTATTCAGAAAAATGTCCTGTACAGTTCAAGAGTGGATTGATTTAAATGAGGCGTAAGCCTGTCCAAGGAACAATAAATTGAGAACTTGCAATGGATAGACAAGACCATAAGACATATTTCCACACCTTCCTAATTCATCTGCCTTCGTACAAGGATTCTCAAAGCTGATTAATTATTCAGCATTAGCTTGGTGAAGAGCTGTGCACTGCTCCAAAGTGAGAACCTGAAACTATGGGGAAAACCCAAATCTCAGCAAGTCTTAGAGGAGAGGGAATCCGAGTGTCCATGCTTGTTGGAGTATCAGACATATCTCAATTTCATTAATTAATGCTGCTGGTGACCCAGACACAGAGGACACCAATTCACTGTGACCAGGAAACAGAGAGAAGGATCACAATGAATAGATAGGTCTAAAAAAATGGGGAAATGGCAGGGAGAAGGGAAGGGAGCCTTGGCAGCTGAAGAGCTCTGAGAGTGAAAGGATTCTGCGGAACCTTGAGAACGTGGACGGAATCTGATAAGGGAATTATTGTTGGTGTCGAAATATGGCTCTGCAGAGAGACATCTGACCACATACAGGAAGCGCTTGGGGGATTTGCACCCTCTTTTCTCAGCACAGGGGAAGAACCCCAGTGCCTTTACCTCCCTTCCACCAAGCAGTGAACATGGGTAGGATGTTCCTGGGTAGGATGATCCTCATGCCATAGCTTTTACAGGCACTGAAGAGAAGCAAATGTCTAAAGGCCAAAGCTGTCCTGTTTATTTAACCCTGACTTCACTGTTTCACTCACCACATTTTAGTGTAGTTAATCCGTTAATGTTGTAGAGTCTTTGTTGCTCAAAATCTGTGAATCAAGAAGTAAAAGGATCTGAAATGAATTTCCCTTTGACACAGTTACAGGGTGGATTCTCCAGATCATGCTGCACCCAGGGTAAAATCAGTTAGTCATCAGGGGGTGTTTTTTGACACTTTGTGGTGTAGGAATACAATCTGTTCCCATAAATAAAGACGAAACTTCCGTGGCTCCCATTGCATTATCCATGAAGCAAAAACTGATGTTTGTTTCTGTGTTTTGTGTTTTACAGCTCTGACTTAGCAAGCAATGTCTAACAAATAAACCACTAAAAAATGCTTAAATTAAACCTTACCACTTCCCAGATAAACAGTTACAGTGGGGAACAGGGAAAAATTTGGGCTGAGATTATCATAAGGATCCTCTGGGACAATAGGGTTAGCTGCAGCTCAGAAGAGCTCTGCAAAGCAAAGAAATCCCCATCACATCACCTAGACAAAACCCTTTTAATTATGCTGTGGCAGATGATGTCTCTGTGGAAATCAGATGTCCCATCTTTGGGTTTTCATCTTTTACAATGAACATGTCCAGTGTGAGAAAGATGTGGGTTTGTGGGCATTCGTGTAATGAATGACAGACATATTAGAATTGAAAAATTAGTCCCCCAAAATGCCCAGTGAACCACAGAAGTGCATAGATACATTTAATAAATAAGTCTTTTGTAGTTATGTGTTGCTATAGAAGGAAACTACTCATGTCATCAGAATTTATAAATGCAGTGTTCAGAAATGGGTTGTAAGATTTGAGATAATTTTTGCATCTCAGAGGAAAATAAATTCTTTGAAACTAACCCACAACTTAGTCCTACCCTGATATTCATATTTTATCGACAATCTCACTTGACGTACATGTTTTTGCTTGGGATTTTGACAAAGATAGTTATCATTCTTGCAGCAGGCTTTGTAGACCTTAGTGGGTTTAATCTCAGTTTGGCATCTTGTGCATTGAGCACATCTTTCTCTTTTTGGGTCTGAATAATCACGTGCTTCAGAAGCAAAGCTCTAAGCAGTGTGGATATTTTGGGGCCAAATGAAGCTGTATTAGTGATTAAAGGTTAACCTGAAAAAAAGTTCGCGTGAAGAGTTTTAGGGAAACAAGGCAGGTAAACTTTGTCACAGCAAACAGTTAAACTACTGTCATCCTCGATATTATTGATAAGCTTTCATTGTCACATTTCATATTTCAAGGATTAAGTTGCAAATATCTCAAAATAATAAAGAATATTGGTAAAGCCTTGCAATATCCCAAAGAGATACGATGTGCACTGGTCTCTCTTCTTCAGAGCTGCCAAAAGTGCTGATTGGGGTGTCAGAGACAGGAAGAACATGAGAACAAAATCACAGTATGGAGGACTAAAAAGAAACAAAAAAAGTTGAAAAATTGCCACTGTAAACTATGAAGAAAATAAAAACATGCATGAGGAGCTTATTAGTAATTCAACTGAAAAATATGAATGTCACAATAACCTGTTATGAACATTTAACACCGCTCGCCGGGAGAACATGGAGGATATTTTGATCCCACGTGAGAAATGATCAAGTGAAGTCACATATTCTGGTATTTCCCAGCTATTTACTCCAGCTATGAGTGCAAAAAACTTTAGTCCCAAAGACTGCTCCAGCTTCTCTGCTGCTGAGAACTTTGGTGATGGATGGTGCTGAGCACCAGGTAGGCATCTCTGAGAGCCAAAACCACCTCCATAATCAGTCTGAAACCAGGCAAAATACAGGAATAACCTCCCCAGTTTGCTTAATAAGGTATTAAAGAGTGTATTAGGAGCTGTTCTAAAGACGTCAGAGGAAAATGTTTATGTTTGTTTGATATACTGAAAAGTCTAATTTAAAACTAACAATGCAAACCAAATCCAAAGTGGGTCTGTCTTTGAAAGCCAAACATTCTGGCTGAAAACTGAAGAAAATGTATTTTCATAATAAAATGAGGTGTTTCCCTTTAAGGACATTGCCTAATTGTAAGCATGTTTTCACATCCAAGCTTGTTTTGACAGAAAAATTTTAGCCAAGTTGCAATTTAGAAAATACTTTATCTCACTGAGGCATAAATCCTAAAAACAAATGAGGCAATTAATATCATGAGGCTTCACTTTGTTTCAGAGCATGGTCTCCCACCTCTCAACAGTTTCATCAAAACTTTTGAATGAGCTCTAGCCTGGACAGACAATCCTCGTGGCCTTACTGTACACCAAAATCATCCCATTGCCAAAAGCCACCCAAGGTAGGTCAGGAAGGAACAGCTGGGAGGTGACAACTGCTCCCAAAGACCACCTGCCCCTCCACCGTGGGATGGGACTGGGACAGGCAGTTTGGTGCATCCTGGGACACCTCAGACTCAGCATTCCTGGCTGCTCACTCTTGTTTGCAGAGCTTGGCCAAAGCCTGTGCATCAGAGAACATATAAATGAGGGACCTGTGTTCAAGTGCATGGGTTGCAGTGTAAAGCTCATAGTAAAGACTGCAAAAAACAAGTGAGGTTTCACTCTTTCAGTAGATTTCTATGAAATACATACCAATGAAAGAAGTACCTGTATAGCAGATATTTGGTTTTAAAGTAGCCAAGGCAATGTTTGTGGACAGATTTATATTTTGGACACAAAACAGCCTCCATATATCCTGGCTGCATCAGAATTAAAACTCTCAGACATAAGCTTTGTCAATGCAGGGGACAGTATAAATGACTGTTGATTCATATTCTTTTAGGCCTGTAAAGTTATAACTATGTAATATGAACACAGGCTCTTTAGGGTAGTTTAGAGCCAACCTGGAACCCTTCCAGCCTGCATTGAAGGATTTAATGGCATAGTTTTTATTTTCTGCTTAGTGCAGTGTACCATTAATTGAAGGTAATTGTCAAGAGGAGACTGGCTTTCAAAAACTACATAGCTCTCGACTGTTCTGGTGCAGAATGGATGCCCTGAGTTTAGGATCACATTTCCCCTGTGCTCTACATTACATTTGTCTTGTCACACAATTGTGTGATTGTGTTCAACTAAATAGTTATTCCCTGCTATTACAGCATTTGAAAATGAGGACTCAAGTAACACTGCAGGGAAAGACAGAGAGAGAGGGAGAGCCAGGTTTGTGCCGGGACGAGGACTTGTCTGCTTGAACTAAACAAAACCCTGAAAGGTATCACGAGTCTGAAGCATTTAATGGAGCAGCTTGTCTGATTTCCTGAAGGAGGAAGCAGTTTGTGGCAGAATAGGTTAAAAGGAAGAATTAGCTTGTTTGCAGTCACAGAATGTGCTTGTCTGGCAGTGTTTCCTTGCTCCCAGAATAACATGTGAACTTGAGCCACTTCTGTGCACCCTCAGCTTTTCTTTGCATGAGGAGAGGAGAAAATCATGGTGAGCTCTACTGTGTTCTCCAGCTTGGACAGTCAGAAGAGCAGCACCACAGGTCACTGTACAATATAGACACAAACTTGGCCTGCTGACCCCAGCTCCACTGCTGTGTGTGAAGGAATTACCATCATTTACTTAAGGGATATAATATTGCTTTTATTATCTTTACTGCAGCAATCCCCAGGAATCTCAGGCACAATCCATGAACCACATCATGCCAAGCACAGCACAAATGAAGAGGAGAGCCCTTGCCCCAGTCTGGAGGCCATTTGTATCTGAGGGTGTAACCTGGCCCCAAACCTAGAACTTAATTAACATTGATGTTGATGAGGTGTGAGGGAGAATGGAATCTGGTCCATCCTTCCACAGCTGCATCAGCTTTGCAATGTGAAAACCCAAGATGAGCCAAAAGTGATTAAGAAATTATTTTTGAAACTGGAGTCAGCACATGTAACCACAGTTAGACAACAGGGATCAGCAGATCTGCAATGTAAGGAGGTTTGAGTCTTACAAAGCTGCTTTAAAATAAAGTTCCCCTGTGAAAGTCCCTCCCGGTTTTATCAGCAAATTTATCAGCAGCATCAGCTGAGGAGTGTGATCAGCCATGGGGGAAGATCTGCTCTCTTGTCTCTCTTTTCTTAGAAATCATTTATTTGGGTTTTGTAAAAAGCATGTTGTTTCTCAGAGACACTCCTTGGATGAATGTGGGGGTAGTCATTTGATTACAGATAGTATAAATGCACCTGTTTCTAGCAGGAATGACACATACCATGATTTATCTAAAAATATGCATGCTCTCCATTAAAAATCTGACTGTGTGAGCTTCATAGGTGGTCTCTGTGTTTGTGCATGTACTGGTAGCTAAATCCTGAATAGGATCAAAATGGAAATTCCAGTTGATGTTTTCAAACACTACCTGAGTGCACAATTCCTCTTTATATAGTCAAACTTCTTGAACACATCGGGAAAGAGCGTTTGTGAGTGTGTGTGTACGTATATATATATATATATACACACATATGTATTAAAATAATTAATTTTATGGGACTCATATATAGATGGTGCACAGTCTGTAGTTCATTAAGGAATAGCCTCCCAAAGTTTCCAACCTACTAATGACAGAAATAATACTTTACCTGGTCAGGGCTATCCAGAATGGAAAGAAACTTTTTTAATATCTTTTTGAAAGCAAGAAAAAAATCGAGTTATGCTGGGTGAAATATAAGACTTCGCTGTGATGATTCTGTTTTCCCCTTCACTAGACTCACAATTTCACTCCCATTACAAAAATATCTGAACTACTATCCAAGGGTCCCCCAAAACCCATTACTGATCAAGAATGTAGAGCCTATGGATGCAAACAAAAGATTAAAGGCACATTTGCAATCACATATCCCACCCAAACTCAAGACACTCATTAGCTTCAGAAGGGTTTCATCTACCTTGGGTGAACAGTTGGACTTGGTGGAGCAGAGTCTGAATCTTTTTGGGGGGTTTTTTGTTGGTTTGTTGGTTTTTTTTTTTGTTTGGCTGGGATTTTTTTTGTTTGTTTGTTTATTTTTACATCCTAAAGCTACAGCTCTCAGTCACTTTTATCGGACCTTAATAGTAATATTCAGGCAGGATATTCCAATGCTTTTATCAGACCTGAACTCACAGAGATGACCACGGGACCCAACAGAGTGCAGTGAAGTTTCACACAGCACTGATCTCCTTAAACTTGACATGAAAGAAGGTTTTTGTGTGATTGCATGACTGCTCTCACTCATAGGAAATGATACTGCAATTTGTGTATGTGTATGCGTTTACATGCAAAATTATCACCACCAATACATTTTCTAGACACATCCTGTGCTATTCTGAAAACACTTGGATAAAATTGTACCTTCAGAACTGTTCTGACCACTTACAACCATGACACTGAAGGGGTCTATGTGAAAATAGCTTAGCTCTGTAATGAATTATTTAATACAGCCTCATAAGTCATCAGTGATTGAAAGATGTTGAACTTATTCTGGTATATCTTTTAACAAATTACAAAAGCAAATCTCCATTTCCTTTGGTGCCCTCAACCAAAACAAATGGTGCCAACCAGTAGCTTTTAGTAATGTTTAGAGCTGCCTATCGTTTGGGCTCTTTGGGTGATTAATCGAAGATATAGAAGTAGGTAAACACAGTGCTATTAGCTTGTCTCCTATTCTGAAACAGACCAAGCTTTGCATAACCCAAAGGACATGAATCTCTTAAAAGTTCAGTGTTTGGGAATTGAAGTCGTTGAGGAAAGTAATAGCTAATAACTCTAATGCATTTTGCTACTTGTCATGCACTTTTGGGGAAAACATATTGAGAGACTGGAAAAATCCTCAGAGAAAAAAATGTAAGAATTTGTATTGAGGAAGAAAGAAGGAAAGGAGAAAAAGTGGTTCTTTTATAAAGATAATAGTCACTGCAAGCTTTTATACCTATAATTGAAAGGGAAAAAAAGTAGTAAAATGATTTAACAAAATGTTGCAACTCCATTCTGACTTGCTCCTCTGTTGCATTTATGAGTTTATAAAACATACAGGTTATGAAAATAGGAACTCTTGTGTGTCTTTATAGATGATTCATTTACTGTTTCCAAAGAAACTGCAATTTATTCATAGATTATGTAGTTCATTTACAGAAAGTTTTCACATTTGTAACCTAACAGCCTCTTTCTCTGAAGAGCAATAATGGAAATGGAAATGTAAAAAGAACCAGTTAAAATCAACGGAGCAGAATCAGAAAAAATGTCTGTAAATGTATTGAAATAAGAAACAGAGAAGATGCATGTTTATCACTTTAGCCGGAAAGAAACCTATATATTTGTGGGGGGTGTATATATATATATATATGAATAAACATTTCTTTATTACTTTTTTTAATGGAACAATGTGGAGACATCCAGTGATTTGTGCTGATATCATAGTTTTGATGATGTTTCTTTTCAATACATCATTTTACAAGTTCAAATACGGACTGAACACCTTCCTTTCTCTTGGCGTGCACATGATCAGCCTTGGGCTGACCCCCGGACCAGCTCTTTGAAGAACTGGGCTGTGTCTTCAGCTCTACTCTTTTGTGAACATGGAGAAGCCTCTTCAAACACCATCATCTCAAATTTACATGGAAAAATTTATATGTAGTCTCCAGTTAAACTCTAATTTTTTTGGACTGTGAGTGCCCAAGAAGCAGAATTCAGCTTTAGTGGACTGTTATCTGCACCCTCTCTATCTTGACTGAATGCAAAAATGTGGAGAGCCAAACAAGTCCTTCATTGTCCCTTTTAACTTACACCTCCCAAGCTCCAGATTATTTTCTGGAGATAAACATTTAAAAAAATATATGTTTTCTTTTGACATCTACTGTAATATATTACTAAGCAAGTGTAATTATCACACCCTGGTAAGCTGATGAGATGCAAACCAGTAAAAAAAGAAAATAAAATGGAAAGGAATTGGAACAAAAGAGAAATAGTGGAATAAAACCAGTATAATGCTACAAAATGTAAGTAAATAAGTTAGGCTCTGGAAATTAATGGTGATCTTATTTGTCTAGGTCAAAGACTGTAGGAAATTATTCTCATACTTTAGCATTTTGCTGCTCATAACCAAACATTCCCAATATTGTTGGTAGTGTGAATACACAAAACAAACAGTTTCAAATGCATTGCTGAATTGGACTGAATTTAATGAAGTGTGGGGAAACTGTAGCAATGGAAAAACTGACTGAACAACTAACAAAATCAACAAGACAGACAAAAAAAAATAAATATCTAGATGTAGGGTTTCCGTTCGCTTCATTCTCAGAAAAGATGGAACATCTGTATGAAAACAAAATTCTTCGAATTTTGATGTAAGGTCTATTGTAGGGCTGATCCATAGTCAGTTGGGGTAAGTAGGAGCTTTTCCACTGTTTTATATAGTTTTTGGAACGAGACTTAGATGTTCAGGTATGACTATAGACTGAAGTATTGCTAAGGCAAAATGTTTGGTGTCCACGAAAAGAATTGACAAAATTGACAGGTTAGCTAAGAAGGAATATAGCTGGCCAAAAAAAAAGGGTGATATGAACAATATAATGGAAAGGGTCCCTGAAGAAATTTTCAAACTGTTCTAAAAAACAATAATTAAGTCTGTGCAGGATTTCGAATGAAATATATATTTTTTTAAAAGAAAATAAAAATCATCTGGTATATTTCAGATATTACAGCCATTCTTGAAGAAAAATGCATATGAATCAGGGCCTGTTCTCAACTTAATGTGAATATATGACTCCCACTGGTGATAAAAGAAACTTCACATGCATTCCAGAAGGAAATCAATTGCTAGTACAGCTGTGAAATATGAAAAAGCCCCTCTGATTCCATACAACAGGAATAAATAATGGAAAAAATGTCTCTTTCTGATATCATTAGCTCAAAAATATCTTAGTAGATTGGAAGTAAAATTTTCTGAGTCATTAGTAATGACTTGAATTAGTAGAGTACCCAAAATGTGTATTTATCTGTAAGAAGAAAGCACTCTGGGAGAAAGAATTGAGAAGTATCATAACATCTTGTTGTATGGGAAATACTCATCAATTATTCTTCACGTACCACTGCTGTTGCTAAAAATGTAATTGGAATATATTGTGGTTCAGGAATGGCATTCCCCAATTTAGTGTTCCCACTGAAACACTCCAAACCACGTTCTGCTCACTCACTCCCCCCTCACCTTCCCCTTCCACCTGCAGCAGGATGGGGAGGAGAATCGGAGGCAGAAAAGGTAAAAATCATGGTTTAAGATGAAAAATTTTATGGAAAAAGCAGTGAGATAAGAAAACGAGCAGTGACAGCAGCAATGCTAATAATGGAGTGTACGAGAAATGAGCAATTAGCAATTAGCACGCGAGTGCTCATCCCTGGCAACACCCGACCACTCCCTCCGCCATCTGTCCATCCCACAAGAGCCTCCCTTCCTCCCAACTGGCTGGAACCAGGACAAAGTGACACTCCCCATCCCTGGAGGTGTTCATGGCTGTGCTTTATGGGGCTCTGGTCTAGGGGAAGGTCTCCCTGCCCATGGCAGAAGGTTGAAACCAGATGATCTTTAAGGTCCCTTCCAACCCAATTCTTTGAATCCAAAAATTCTTATTTCCATTAGTGGACACAAATATGAATTTAGCACTCCAAATCCTACATTAAGCTATCACTTAGATGTAACTAGATATTAAAAAGCTGCATAAGGAAGCAGGGATTCACTGAAGTGGGTGCAGAGTGAGCTCTACACACAGTAACTTGCTCAACACACGGGGGAAAGAATTCATGACAAAAACTTGTCAGTGCATTGAGAATCTGATTTTCATCTTGTGTGTAGCACTGCAAACCTTTAGTAAGATGGCTAAAATCAATGGATTTATATTGGGGTGAGAGCATAATTGGATTTATCCTCCACAAATGTGCTGCCTGCTTTCCCCCACCTTAAGAGTCTCAAAAACTTTCTGCTCTCCAGTTGATTAAAACTAAAACACAAATTTCAAAAATGTTAATGAAAAGTCCATCTGAAACCAAAACAAAACTCCACTATAATCTTGAACATGAACACAAAATATTTGTTTTCAAACACTACTTTTCTTTTTTTCTTTTAAAAATGATACAAATCTTATCTGTTTTGTAGCTATTTTTTCTGTTCCAGTGTTACTGCAGGGAGAAAATTCAATGCATGCAAGCAAGAGTTAGATGGATATTATCAAAACATATTCTACTCATTCAAGGACAAATCTAAGCTGATATCCAACATAATATTTTTTGTGATCTTTTCCACACATTTCATTCTTTTTCTCTCTCTCTCTTTTTTTTTTAGATAAAAGCCACCACATCTATTTCACCTATTTACCTGCTCTTCTTNTGTGTTCCCTGTTGTAGCTGTGCTTCAAACCTACAGTCTTTCCCTCACTGTTCATCATCTCTTCTGGGATTTCAAAAGAATGGCAAAAATCATTTCAGAAGGGAAACTGCATGGAGACTTGCTGCTTGAGAACAAGGAAAGATGATCACTCATAAAACACAGGTAGGAAATGAAACAGGAAAGCTACCAGATCCAGACTTCCTCCATGAATAGAGGTTACCAAAACAAGCGCTCCAAAATAAAAAAGGAAATCATTGACATTTGGTCAATCGGGACTGAACTGGCTGGAGCTGTTCCGGACAGAGACTGAGCTGCTGTGAATCAGACACCAGGCAGGAAAGTTGCTGAGGGCCAAATGCCAGCAAAAACATGGGAAATGTCCTACTCCACTAAGGAAAAAGAAACTTCCCACCCTTGCTCCCCTTCACTGCTCCCCTCTTCCTGGTGAAACTAGACTTGGGCAGTGGCAGAGCTCTTCAGATGGCTCCTACTGAAGGCCTGAATTTTCCCTCCTGCCTGGCTGTCCCTTCCCATCCTGCCAGCCTTACTCCTTCAATCAAAAAGACACTTTTTCGGTACCACATCTGCTTTCCACCATGCCCACGTGGAGAAAATCTTGCCTAATTCCCCCTTCTCAATTCCACCACACGACTTTTTTGGTGTTTCTAGGACTCCTTAATGGAACAAATGAGACAAAAGGGCATTAAGAGGCCAGGCCAGGGTGAGGGCTTCACCTGAGCACATTAACACCCACAGGGACTATTATCATCACTTCATCTGACTTCTGCCTGATGCTGTTCATGGAATTTCAGCAGTGATAAGTTTACTGAGCTCCCCTGAATTGTCCTGAAGCTTGAGGGTATTTTTTACAACAATATTTAGCTGAGATTTTACAAGTGAAAAGGGTTGAGACTCTACTCCCCTTGATATATGGCAAAAATGATTAATAACTCACATGTAAAAAAAAAAAGAAAGAAAAAAGAAAAAACTCTACACACACCCTCACATGGCTTATAGGAGGAATTTTGGTGTTCAGAAATTCATCTGAGGTCATTCCTGTGTAACTCCCTTAGTCCTAAGAAACATTTGCGGATTATTTTAAATCTTTCTGTTGCAGAGTCCAGCTTTTTTGTCTTTCTTAAATTCCCTCTCAAAGGCATTAATATTTTGATGATATGGAGTTTGAGTTCTGAGTTGTGTGACTACAGTTTTATATAATCAACTAGGCATTGACATACCACTTACATCCCCACATTTTTACCACACAGCTCTTTTAATTAAAATTATAGTGTTATTAATAACACCATACATATATATACTGTATACTATATATATACTATATACTATATATATACATATACATACTATAAATATACATTAATACAACAAAGTAATGTAATGTTTGTAATGTTCCTACACCAGTTATGATAGAGGAGTTTTGACTGAGCCAGGATCTCAGAAAAAAAAACCCAGAAATGAGAAGCAAAATGAATTTTGATACAGATACTAAGCAATATCAACAAATCTGAAGCTGGAACAGTTCACTGAAACTGATTCAGATATTAAAGCATGCACAACAGAGTTAGAAGGCATAAGTAGTTGATAGAAAGAGAACACTTTTAATCTTCTCTGTGACTATGGTTTTAACATAGTCATTGACTCACACTTTCCTATGTATGTGTTTAAGATCCTAATCCTTAAATGTGGAATGCAACCAGAGAAGGGAATCAGGTGAAATGCATGTATTGCTATTCTGGGCATGTACTGTGCATAAGTGCATTCATAATAAAGGGAGTATACAAGTTTGAGATAGATAGATACATAGATATACAAACAGATAAAAAGTGGATTCTCATTTGCAGAACTCCTCAAATCAGTGCATTATTTAGTTCTCTTTTATCTATTCACATATCTCTCTTCAGGAGGGAAAAATTGCCTAGGAATTCATTTCCTTTGGAAGTTTAACTCTTTCTCAAAACTTATCCAACAAGATGAAATTTGACAAAAGGTTCACAGGCTGCTATGGGCATCTCACAGATACACAGTGAAAGGTCACAGAGTCCTCGTGTCCTTACAAAGTCAGGCTTGAAAGGCCACATTCATAAATCTTCCTACCAAGCTGACTCAAAAGTGAATGGAGCAGAGATCAAGGAGAGTTTCATGACCCAGAGAGTGACTCCAGCTTTTGAGGCTGCAGTAAGAGATAGGGACATGGCTGTGGACCTTTTTCTCCATCTTTGCCATTGGGATCTGACCATACTTTCTTCCTGTCCCTGGCAGCACTGGGCATTGTGTTTTTTCCCCCAGAACAGTGCTCTAGGAACAAGATATTGTACTTCATGGATGTTGTCATGTCTGCCACACTCCTCTACCTAAAATCATAGAACTTCAGCATCAGTCAAGATTCAAGTGACCTTTGAAGATCTCCAGTTCAATCTCTTGCTTCCACAGCAGGTTGCTCAGAGCCTTGTCCATAAAAGTTTTTTAAATCCCTAAGAATTTAAGAAGATCTCACAGCCTCTCCAGGCAAACTGTTCCAGCTCTTAAACACTTCCACAGTAAACATAGTTTACATTTGGCAAGAGTCTGGGTTCATCTTTTCATACCATCCTTTACGCAGTGGAAGATGATTTTACCAAACCTCCCCTGCTCTTAAATAAGTTTTTTTCTCTTTACTCATGTAATACTTTACACCCATGTGTAAAGATACAAGATAGAAACACAGAGCCAGCACATCACAGAAAAGCCGTGTCTGACCATATTCTAGGCAGTCATGTGGTGTGTTGATCCTTTCATAGAGGAGAAGAGGCCATCCATGAAGCTGTACATGGGGAGTGCCCTTTCTAATGGGGTTCCTCCCAATGCGAGATCCCACTATGTGCTGTTGCACTCACTTCTGTAGCCAAAAGTCAAGCAGAGCTAATTTGTTGCCGCCTTTCCCCATGACCAAATCAGGAGAAAATACAGTGTACACATAAAATCACTCTCTCCTAATGCCACTTGTCATATGGGGACCTATGTGACTCTAAAGGGTATAAAAGGAGCCTAAGTCAGCTGATCACTTGGAGCTCTCTAATTTCAAGAGAGGGAGAAAGAAGCATGTGCAGATGACGATTCGGATTATTGAAAAGCAGCCATCTGAGTTGAGCCACAGAATTTTCCCTCTAAAAATATCTCTTCCTTTCCACTGAAACCCTGTGGTGATCAAAACAAGTACAGGGAGAATCTTCTGGAAATTCAAAGTGTTTGTGAGATTTTTTTTTATGTGAAGACATTTTCATCATAAGGAAGTTCAAGAATTCTTGAATCAGAAGGACTGATTTACGTACATCATCAGAAAGTCAGCTTTGACAGTGGCTCATCTGGTCTGTCAAAAGACCGATAGCAGCTTCTCCCAATACTTTGTGCATTTGCTGCAAAATATATGCTGCAGGTCCTTTTAAGCCAGATTTTATCTCTGACAAAACTGTTAAATTACTGTCCATGGTTAAATTTTTGCTGTGTTTTGAATTTTGAATGAATGGTTCAAAATGTAAATATTTAGGTATCATGCAAACAAAAAACCCAACTGTGATACAGCATTAGCAAGAAATAAACCTGTCCATGAAAATAATAAATTAAAATAGAAGGTGTTTGAAGCAAACTTAGGAGAAAATGATTTTTAGATAGCTGAGCTCTAGAAATACTCAAAACTTGCTGAAAAAAATGTGGCTTTTCTTCCTGCAGTTGGAAACAGAAAGGTGTTTCTAAAAAATAGAGTAGTTCTGAAAAGATACTGAGATGGGCTTTGAAGAACTAGAAGCTTCGAATATTCAAAAAAACTCCTGAAACTTCAAGGTTTTGCCTCAGCCTGAATTCCTGAGCCATTTGAGGGTCATCACTGACTGAACATCCTAGAGGTGGCTCTGCCCAAATCAACAGTCCTTGGACACAGAAGTCCAGGATCTCTTTGAAACAATGAGCATCATATCATTGGTGTGAGCATCGTATCTCCCATGGTGTGGGAGAACTGAAACGACTCCAAGAGGTCTTGTCACCCAGCACCAAGCTCAGAACCTTGCAAAGCATGTCCATAAATCAGGAGGGGACAGTAAATTTTTAACAGTGTGTATTCTTAGGCATGAGCAAGAACCCAGTTTCTTTTACAGGCATGATAACAGCAGCGAAAAATGCTGCAGTGATATGGATAACATGGTGGCACACCTGTAACCTCCAGGTCTGAAAGAGAGAACTGTTTGCACTTCATCATTCCAGGAAGAAAAAAACTCCCAGACCTCCTGCCACAACACACCCTAAAAGGAGCCTTACTGTCCCAAGGAAAAAAACCCCATAATGTACAAAGTATACCTTGTCAATGTTATTCTCAGTGATTATGTACTTCCGTGGTATGTGGAAGTTTTATAGAGCAATTACATCCATTGTGACTTTGTAATTACAGTATTAGGAGGTCACAGACAGAGAAACTTTGCCAACTCTATTGATTTTTAAGGCTAGCCTGAACAGGATATAGATTTGCACTGGACTTGTAACTTTTCAATATGTACACAAAGTGCTGTATGCTCAGGAGATGAGCACTGGTAAGTGATGTTCATGCCAGCCATGGGCCAGAATCTGATCTCTAGTGCTCTTTCAACATAAATCTGCATGATCACCCTAGGAAAAGAATGTCTTTGTGGAAATAAATAATTAGGGAGCAATTCTAGACATTGAGGAAATAGTTAAAAGTCATTTAGCACTAAAATCAACCTTCTTGGTTACCGGCATGGTTTGGATTGTGTTCATGCACCTTAACTATTTACTTTTTGACTTTTTATTTTTTTTAACTGTTTGCTTTTTGAATCATCCATCCTACAGCAAAAATTCCATTCTGGACAATGGTGTATCAGAGGAGCCGATCGATTTTTTTTAAGCTCTACAGTGCAGTTTCACTAGAGAAGAAAAGCTAAGAAAGAAAGAGTTTTTATCAAGTAAGTGACAAAATTGCTTGAGTTATTGAACTGAATAAGGTTGAACTGATCTTACTTAAGCAGATAAGAGCTGTGTTCACAGAGCATGGTGGATCCCTACCACACTACTGCTTGTGAGAATAATGGGAAACCTCAACGATTACATGGAGCACACATTCCTTGGTAAAAATTAAGAACAGTTTCTTGTCAATAGAGGTACCTGCATAATTAATTTTCTGAAAAGTGTAAAAAACTATTTAAACAAAAATTGTGGGAGTTGGTGGGGTTTTGTTGTTGATGTTTTTGGTTGTTTTTGTGGGTTTTTTTCAGGGCATTAAATAAAAATTAAATAATTTATTTTAAACCAAAGGAAAATGTTTTCTTAAAAAGCAGGGTCTTCAAAGTGTTTCCCACTCATTCTGATATGATGCATTCTAGATTTCTTCCAATCATGAAAGGTTTCTTCCACATGCTGTCTTTAATAAATATGCGGAACATTTATAGAAATAAAAAAATGAGCTCTCTGAAAAGAACATTTCCATAGAAAATATTGAAATTTAGTTCTCCATTAATGTAGTGATAGAACAAGGGGGAATGGTTTTAAGCTGACAGAGGGCAGGTTTAGATTGGAAGTTAGGAAGAAATTCTTCCCTGTGACAGTGGAGAGGCCCTGGCACAGGTGCCCAGAGAAGCTGTGGCTGCCCCACCCCTGGAAGTGTCCAAGGCCAGGCTGGATGGGGCTTGGAGCACCCTGGGATAGTGAAAGTGCCCCTGCCATGGCAGGGTGGTTGTAAAGAAATGGTCTTTAAGATCCCTTCCAACCCAAACCATTCTATGATACTCTAATGGGATTTCTGTAATACTAACCACAATCCTTTTTTTTCCAATTGAATGAAAATTTGGCAAACTGTAGGTAGGTGGCACCATTGAACATTTTGGTACAACTGACTGCTTTTTCTACTGATAATGCTAGACACATTCATAAAGTGTGTTCATAAAGTGTTCAAAGTGTTCAAAAATATCGATGTTAAACTGTTATAAAGTCCCAACAGCTACTGAGAAACTTTTACTGGCCTTTTGAACAAACGTCCTTCACAACATGCTTGTGACAAATCTACCCTTTTTTAAATTCTGTCTGGAATTTTTTTGGATTGGTGAAACTAGGATCAATCTCCCTTTAGTTTCCTATTGGCTTCGCATTCTGGCATGTGCATATTCTAGATCGATCTGAAAATTACTTCTGCCTAAAATCTGACCCAAAGTGTCCCATACAAATGGATTTTGAAGTTGTTTGAAAAATATAAATTTCTGTCAAGGAACAGAAATATCACCAAAATGACAAATGAAATGTCTTTCTTTAAGACAGCAGAGTGTAGGAGACAACCTTTAACTATGGACAAGACTGCCTTTTACACCAGGGTTACTGAGCCCTGCTCAGTGTAATATAATAGGGACAATTAAATAAGGGTAAGTGTAATTAATACATAACATTAGTAAGAGTCAATTTTCATTCTCTTCTTGAGGCCGACTGACACTATCATTATTTTATTTTTTAATTTCCTGGTGATATCGCCTTTCTTTACCAGCCTTCTCATATGACTGAGATAAGCTGTTGCGCATTTTGATTTCAAAGAAAGAGGAATGGTAATTAAGTAATTTGAAAATGAAAAGAGCTTAATCAAAGGGGATTGTACAGTATGAAACTGTGCAGAACCTCCATCTACCTTTGAGAGAGACCCTTGTTCAAAATCTCTCCTAGCAAAACAACCACATCCTCATCCTGGTCTCATTTATTTCAAGAGCAAAGCCTCCACTGACATGTCTAACATGACACCTCAAAATATCATTATTTCAAGGGGTGAAAGTGAGTGTTAAATGTGTAATTTAGGGCTTGGAATACCAAAGAAGCTCAAGTCACTCTGAATCCAAAGTGTGGATTTGATCTACAGGGCTGCCCAGGCACACCAGGTTGCTCGCTGAGTTGGTCACATCTCTCACATCATCCAGTCTAATTCCATGATCTTAACAAAGAAGGCTTCAGTGACTCTCTGCAACTCAGTAGTAACAACACTAAAAAAAAAGGAGGGGAAATTGGATTTTGGTTTTAACTCCATTGAGTTTGCTCACCCCATAACTTGAGAAAACAATAAATGATAATGAGCCACGAACCAAAACTCGAGATTGTTTCCTTTTATTTGAATGTTATGACACTCGGGCCACAGACAGAGAATTATAGAGTTCTCACAGCATGGACCCCTAACTCTGTTCTGCATAGTGAAAAACCTATGGCTTTCTTTCTGTTCTGATATAACCTGGTGATTTGGCAATGCCTGTGGACAAAAGATGATGGAAGTTTGAAGACCCTATGCATAAAGAAAAAATGCCATTTGGGTCACCCACACCCTGGATAAACAATCCTGTATACATAAAGCCTAGATAAGGGAGAAAAGAACCAGGTCATGCGTTTGCTTTCCAACTAATATACATGTGTATGTGTGTACAGTGAGATACAGATTGTCATGGCCATTTTTCTCTACAGATTATGGTAATGATTAAATGAGCATGAATACGGACTTCTGAAAATGATAACAAGTAGGGGAAATTCCATCCTATTTTGTATCTCTATCTTTTCTGTGAACATTACTTTGTTATCTGCAATATGCAAGTCTTTGAATAGGTGCTATTAATTTAATATGCATTTATTCTTTCTGATCTCTCTTTAATTTTAAATTAAGTGAAGTCAATGATCAAAGAAAGGCCAGAATAATAACCCTGTAGGATGATTTTTTCAAATTTTTTTTTAATCTTTTCTTTTGGTCACAGAAAGCAGTGAGAATTAGCACTGTCTGTTTTTTCTGGGCCAGTTCTGCAATATGTACCTAGGTGACAATGTGGCCTGCAGTAACACCACAGTACATGGGAGCCACCCAAATAAACAACTGCCAAGTAGAGCAAAGGCCTGTGATCGAGCTCTAAACACCCTTATTTACCTTTTGTGTTTCAGCAGTTGCTAAGAACCACAAGCTTATTGCTCCAAGCCATTAAACTTGGAGCAGAAAGACTACCCTTGCCTGAAAGAATTTACAGTAATAGGTTGTTTAACTCTGTATAACTTAATCTCCTTATGAGTGAAAGACATATAGTCACACGCCCAAACTCTCTTCAACAGAATATTTAACTATGTTCTTTAAAAAACATGACAAAGATCGGAACCATCCATGAGCTACTAAATTTCTTTGTCATTCGACGGAATACAAAGTCATGTCCATAACAGAATCAATGCCCAAACATTTCTCAGGAGGAAGTGGGCTGAGAACTTACTAATTTATTTCTTGTAAACTACAACGAAAGCAAATTCTTTTCAGACAGACCCCTCTAACATGTCTACAGTTTTACACATGAAGATAAGCTCTGCAGAGAAAATACAGGTTTTGATGCTCTAATCTGTATGGCTGGAGAACAAAAACAACAAAAAACCCAAGCTCTGAGGCACAATGGGGCTTCATGCAGCCAAGGGCCTTGTGCATCAGAAAGACAGGGGATATATTTAACCCTTTTACCCTCACTTAATTTCATCATCTCTTTCTTCAAAACTTTTCTTACATCCATGGACAATATCAGTCAGTAATTCAATGAGCTGTAAGATGCCCAGTTGCAGGACACAACTCAAGATTGGATCATCCCTTTGAACACAGGTTCCTCCTTGCCACCAGGAGTTAAGCTCTGGCCCGTGAAGAGCAGAAGCAAGTTTAGAAATGTGTTGGAAGTTTGCCCTACCCTTGCCTTGCCAGTCACCTGGCAGTAAAAGGCACTAAATAGCAAGCCCTAAGGTTTTGGTTCTGTGTGTTAGAGCAGCTAAGGAGGCCAAAGGTGCTCCTTATCCAATCTGGACAATTTGGGAGGGGAATGTCATAGTGGATATTAAAACTTTAGAACATTCTTTTTAGATTTTGAGTTGTGACATGTATTAGCCAACCATGTCCAGTTCCAGTTTTGCTAAATTGTTCTGTAGAGTGAAAAATAAAAATTTTGTTGAATTCCTTATGGGCTTTCATGATTAAAAGAAACCTTTAGTATAAAAAATACTGTTCCTGTTTGAAAAATTTTTAAAAATATATTGTTTCTGGGCAACCTTTTCTCTTTGGCTTATACCTACCGTGGTCAGAATTAGTTGTCTCTACTATTTGGACCAGCCAAATCTGCATTACCATTCAGCTCATTTAGCCTCTAGTAGCACCTCTGCCACTATCAGCAGGACTTTTTTTTAACTCAATGTCTGAAATCATAAAAAATTGTGCAACAGTTGGGTTTCTTCTATTTAGTATTTCCCCAAGAGGTCTTTTTTTTAACCACTGTGACATTGAGGGCAAAGCTTTCGTGCCTTGGGTTATGCTACAGGGATTGTTGGTAGGGCTTCAGAGTGGTATCTTCTCTGTTAAAGACCTGAGAAGGTGGAGAGAGATCTCTTCACATGGCCTCCTCTTCTTCCGCCATGTAAGGAGAATCCCAGGGGTTATCCAGCTGCAGAACCGAACTGTGTTACTCTTCAAGCACTGTTGCATTTTTAATCTGGGGCCACTTAGAAATTTAGCAGAAAATTGGATTTTCTAACAATTCAGAAGACTTAATTTCATACTGAACAACGGGCAGAACTTAAGTGCTGATAGGTACAGAGATATATAAATCAGTTTTATCCTTCCTCACTTAAATGCATTTCTGGGGTGGATTGTGGGAGCTGCTCATTCCACTGGCACAGCAGGTTAAGATGAAAGGCACAGGTTACTGTTCACATGGAAGGGATGACCTGGGCAAGTACAAATTCAGGCACGAATTTCCATTTCTGGAAAGCGCTATTACCATATGGAAAATTTGTTGGTTAAATCACGCGCGGTGTGCAGATAAACATCATGTCTTGATATCAGTGGAAATTATCCCCAGTATCAACAATAAGAGCAATTACTTATGGAGAGAATCACCTCACCTAAATGTACTTATCTACAAGTCAGGCATCTAATCTCAGGTAACCACCTAAGCTCCCTCTGTGATGAACAGACAGAAACAGGCAGAGGGAGAGAAGGAAACTTGTCCTATCCCAAGATAAATGTCCTGAGATAGGTAGACTGAATCACCTTCCAGAAGTGCTTATCTCTCCTTATTGACTACAGAAGGAACACAGATAATTAGCCATGACGAGACGCCTAATTTTTAGATGCATAGACACCTAAACTTTAGCAAGATGAATCAGAGACGAGTGATTCCCGCTAAATAAACTTCCTCCTTCCCATTCCTCAGTGAGAGAATGTCTGACGCGTGAAACATAAAGCTTGGACTGTTTCCAAAATCATCTTTTTCCTTTTCATTTAGAATTCTTTTAATTCTTTTCTGTATTGCTTTACCTCATATTACCTCATTTTGGAGATATTCAATTTGCTGCTGTTAGACAATACACAAACTGCTATTTTTATTGGAATACCCACAACAACGCACTTTCAGAAAGGAAAACGACAAGGCATGATAAATACATATTTTAAAACATTATAGTAGAATCATCTGTATTTTATTTGCTTTCCTTTTAAATCTGGTGTAATTTTATGTACAGCTTCTATTTCCCACAGGATTTAAAAAAATTACAGCTTTTTAAGAAGATCTGTGCCTACAAATAAATCCAGCTTCGTGTTATTGCAGTGTTTGATATAATTTGTATAAGTTACAGCCTAATAAAAGATAGGGGAGCAAACTTCAAGCTACATCATCTGTTTTTTTCCCCCCAGTAGAGATATAAAATTATGTTTGTTCTGGTTCTTTTTTTGTGGTTCATCAGATTAAGAAATTTTATTAGACCTCCTACTTCGGGCTTGTAACAATAAGATGCTTCCCATGCCAATAAGTGAAGCTTAGAGAAGTTCTGATGCGCTTATAGGCAAAGTGAAAAATATAGGCTGGAAAGGCATCTTCATTTATTTAAGCACATACTTAGAACAAGATTAAAGTTATTTGCTTACATGCTGTCCTTAATATGGATAGGCTTAAAGGCATTTCCATGTATTTTCCTGAATGGGAAACATATTCTCAGATGTGCAATGAATTTTCATTATTGTTTATTTGATATTAAGTATCTGAACGTTAGATGTGATAATGCACACAAATGGAGGTAGACCCTGGTAAGCAAAGTTCACAGGGTGCAGTGTAGGGGCAAAAGGGCTGAATAACAGATGAATAAAAAAATCATACCTTTGGGCTGAAATTTCCATGTAAAATTTTGCTCACATTTGAAATGTAAGCAGCACATACTTGTTACTCTGGATTTTAGAACATTTTGCCTTATCCGTGTCTATACTTGGCAAAAGAGATGTTTAGGTAGGGGCACATGTACCAAAATTTCTCTGAGATTCACTGGATGGCATAGAGAGCCATATGATCTCACAGGTCTAGACTAATGTTTTCCAAGTCTTGTGAGAGGAAGCTATTTTTTTTAAAGGAAATCTGGAAAAATTAAAAGACTCAACAGCAGTGTAGGGCTTTCACTGCGCAAATTGCCTGTTCAACCACAAATAGGGTGGAGTCAAGCAGACATTTTACCACTAGCCAATCAAAATCATTTAACCCTCTGGAGTTCTTGCAAATATGGACATTGAGAACCCTGGGACAAATCACGAAGGGAGGCTCTAATGGATATCACATTTGAAATTATCACAGACCTCAGGGAGTTAGTTTCTGTCTTGCCAGCTTTGAGAACAGTGAAACCAAACTGTGAAATCGCTATGATAAAACAAGGTGAGCTTTCTTTTACAGACAGATGGTTATTATTTTCTGTTTCTGAAAGGCCTGAAATATTTTCTTTCACATAAACGGGAAAAAAAAAAACCAAAACCAAAAACAACAAAAACCCAAAAACAAAACAAGAAAAAACTGTGGATCTGTAGTTAAGGCACTGAATTCAGACAAGGCAGTGCTGGATCCTTTTCACAGCTTTACTTTAGCATGAGGCTGGGAAAGCCTTTTACTTTTCAAACCTGCAGCAATATTGGGGTGCACACCTGAAGCTAACCAAACCAAGATCACAGAATGGTTAGGGTTTAAGAATCTTAAAGATCATCTAGTTCCAATCCCCCTGCTATGGGCATGGACACCTTCCACCAGACCAGTTTGCTCAGGGCTCCATCCAACCCGGCCTTAAAAAGATCCTGTGGGTCATCCCAGTTAGGGGGATGCAGGACCAAGACCTTAAGTTCTCTGTGACCCTCACAGATGTGCAAATTTAAGTGTAATATACTACTTTTGTTTTCTTTTTCTATTCTCACTGTATATTTAAATGAAACCTGTGAAGCAGCCCTTTGGTTCTGCTTGGCTTGATTTGAAATGCAGTTCTCAGTATTGAGGAAATTGGATTAAAAAAGAGGTGAGACAGGCAAGTGTCTGGAGAAACAGCAATATTAATGGCACAGTGCTGGAGGAAAGACAGCAAAACAGGGGCTTGCTGAGGGTTGAGAAGGGAGGAAATACTATACAGAATCATAGAATCTTGGAATGGTTAGGATGGGAAGGGACATTAAAGATTATCTAACTCCAGTCTCCCTGCTCCCTGCCATGGAGGTTTGGAACTATCATTTATCTGCTAATGTAAAAAAAAAAAAAAAAAAAAAAAAAAAAAAAAAAAGGGTGAGTGAAAATGTAATCTGCTCCCCTCTTCATTTATCAGCCGGACAGGGAAGGACGAGTTGCACTGGGTGATCCTACCCAAAGGCCCCTACAGCCCTATTGTCTGTGTTTTCTAAGATGGCAAATTCTGTCTGGATGCAGGATGTTATCACAGTCAGTCCTGAGCTTCACACACACCTCCAGTGCTACCGCAGGATGGAAAAACTGGGCGTAAACAAACATCTTTGTGTCACGGTAGCTTTTGGCCAGAGTTTATAAGAAGCCATCCATCAAAGAGCAAGAACGCTTACAAGTTTTGAGTTGAGAAAGTGCAGCGGCAAGCTTTTGGGGGGATTTCACAATACTGATTTCTTGGTTTGAAGCAAAATACATTTACAAGAGCATCTGCTGGTGTGAGTCTCTTAAATATGGCATATACTCCATGTTACTGCTTCATCATCATGTATAATTGGCAATAAACCTATTTAGAATTCAAGATGCATAAAACTGAAAGTCTTTGAAGGGAATAGCTGCTGAGATTATATTTATTGTGCTTTCCCACAATATTTTTCTATGCATAATGTGATAAACCTCCAAGGTGGTTGTAGGCAAAGCTGAAATATTCACAAGTATGCAGTTATTATGAATTTAGACAGGTTGTAAGACATTTTGATATCAAACTCTTAATGAATGGCAGTAAACATATTCTACATTACTTTATTAAAATGCCTATTAAAACATACACATCCTCAGAATGATCACTGGATGTGTTTACTTGCAAGCAAAAAGGCCATGAAGAAAACAGCATGGAAATAAATTTTCTTTTCCTGCACCACTATGATAAGAATTAGGGCATGCATTTAAAGTTCATATTATTTTCAGTGTGTTCACAGCACATCCAGATAATCAGATATTCAAAGGAGGATTCTCAGTCGGTTCCAATATGCCACGACTCAGTAAATCGAGTTGTGCAAATGATAGTTCCATATCCAACAATGTTGTTTTGAGATTCCAGAAAAACTGCTACACTCCAAAACAACAAAAAAACCCAACCAAACAACATCTAACCAACAAATACATTCTTGTTATCTTGATGCTTTTCAAATAAAATTTGACAATGTTTTGTTTCTATTTGTCTAAATTTTATTAGCAAAAAATTAAAACTAAAAAGTCCTGTTGAGATAGAATATGGGGATTTTTTTTCCTTTTCAACTTTTCTGAGTACACAGTCTGAGGGGAGGAAAAATTCAAATTATGGGTTGAAAACATATGGAAATTTATTCTTCCTGAGTAAGATTTTTATTTCCTTCGCAAAGTCCTGATCAGCACCCGTGACAAACATAAAAACAAAAGTCTCCTGTAACATGCAACAGCAATTCCCTTGCTCCATACCATGCTGTTAATCTGGAGCTGCTCTTAAGGGGATTGAATATGCCACATTTTCTGTAGGCAGTGGATAGGAACGGTCCTTCTGATGGAAATAGCTCTGTGGGACATGTCCCTGCCCCAGTGTGAAATAAGTGTCAGCTAGACAAAAAGAAAAGTGTATTGTGTGAATGTATTGTGCCATACATTCACCCAAACATGGCTTTAAGGTGAAGTGTGTGTTGGATGAGCAAATGGTGCCCTGGGAGTGGAATGGGGAAGGGCACCATGGCAGAGTTAACGCCTCCCTTAGGATAGCCCGAGCAGAAGTTAATGCCTGGAGCTTTTTGCCTGCTACCAGAAAAAGAGAAATGATCTTTAAATGTTGGTGTCTTCCTGACACAGGCAACTTCTGTAGTTATTTGCCCTGCAAATACTGGTGTGACCTGGTTGTGAGAAGGTTTGTATGCTCATAAGCACAGCCAGCTGCTGCATTCCAGGGGTCATTGTGGGAATTGTAGGAGCTACTTTACCATGAGACCAACTTATTCTCAATTCTCACAGTAGCTCTATGGTTCGAAACAAGCCAGAATTCATAAACAGAGACAGCCTGTCTCATGTAGGTGGTATTTTTCCAAGATGTTGTTCTGGCTGCAGGCAGCCAATGATATTGTGGGGTAGTGAATTGAGAGCCAATGGATGTGTGACATGAATGTCAGAAAATATTATAAAAAGGCTCTGGAAAATAAAGAGTCACTTCTTCCTTTCCTCTGACCAAGAAGCTGCTGTGGTGAACTTTTTACTTGTCGTGACCATCTCGACCTGACAGGTCATACCATGGGATCTCTGTATAAATGATCAATAAAGTGGGATAAAATCTTGGCACAACAATAACCAGCACACATCCTTCTTCCTCTTTGTCAATGCAGCTATCTTGGTCTTGCTAGAGCAAGGTGGAATGGCTTCAAACTTAAAAAATGTGGGTATAGATTGGATATTAAGAATAAATTCTTCCCTGTGAGGGTGCTGAGGCCCTGGCACAGGTTGCCCAGAGAAGCTGTGGCTGCCCCTGGATCCCTGGAAGTGTCCAAGGCCAGGTTGGATGGAGCTCTGAGCAACCTGGGATAGTGGAAGGTGTCTCTGCCCACAGCACTGGGTTAGAACGAGATGGTCTTTAGGGTCCCTTGCAAATGAAAAAATTCTATGATCCTTACATTTATCAGTCCGCAAGAGAATCCAGATTGGTTTTATAGGTAAACCGAGTCTCAGCATGATGAATTAACAATGGGAGATGCTTGCAAAGCAAGGACCTGTCTAGGTCTCCTTGCCTTTGCCCAGAAGCAGAACTCCGTGGAAGAAACAAGTACAACACTGAAAAAATGTCCTGAGGGAGTTTACTACTTTTGTATGCCATGATTATACATAGCACATTCCCACCTGCCTGCTGGAAGTATTTTCTCATTCAGAAATGAATTTTTTGAAACTCCTATTTATACAGCACTTCTGTTGTTATAAGAACTTTTTATACAAATAATTAACATAGCCCACAGTGCAATATATTTCACTTGCCTAATGCACTTTTTGACATTTGATGAGAAACTCCGAGCCTTAATCCCCAAGCCTGGGTTAAAATGACGGAGAAATGTCCCATCTAAATGAAAGGCTGTCATTGTTCTTGCTGGAAACAGACACGCTTATTTCCACGTCTGGCAATGATATTGTTTTAAAGCAAACTGTGAAGAAGTTATCCGAGCTGAGTCAAAAGCTGGAATATGCATTTAAACATCCTATTAATAGGCTTGGAACATCACATTTATTTAAAAAAAAATTGTTTTATGAGGAACTCCTTTCCTTAAGAAAAATCTACTTGACATGTCTTTATTTACTCTTGAAGCCATAACACAATGTTGTAGCCGCACTGATATCATTGATAAATGCATTATGGGATGGCAGATGGACAAAGAACAGAGTAAAAACGGAGAAAGAAAGGGAAAACAAAGAAGCAACAATGTCATGTCACTCTGTCTGACGCACTGGGAGGTCAGCAGCCTCCCTGCCGTGAGGGGTGTTTTTATTCTCAGCACATCATGAGAAAGGACTTTATCAGGAAGGGTTTGAAAAAAGAATATGTGACAATATGATTCCAGGTGTTTCCCCCAAGAACAGGCAAAGGCACAGTGGTGCTACAGAAGAAACAAGGAGAGGCTGGAGGAGATGTGTTAGCAGTGAATGGAAAGAGATAAGCAAATTCCACTGTCATGGAGCCATGAGAAGCCACTACTCTGTTGTGCTCTCTGTGCTCTCCTTGGCTGCTCCACACTTGTACGCAGAAGTCCCAAACCTTCCCAAAATTCCCAAATCCCCAAAGATTTACACACTAACAGTACAAAGCCAGCAACTGCTTTTAAGGATTTCTCAAGGCAACTCAAATCCCCCCTTTATATTCTTTTAGAGCCACCACAAAGGCTGATGTATCCTAGTGAATTTACATTAAAGTAGAAATTTTTTTATCCCTCAGGAATGGAGAAAAAGAGCAAACTCTTCCCAGTGTCCACATCAGTTACATATTTCCCCTCTTCTTTCCACCCTTCCCCCCTGTCTCCAGCACTGCTGCTCAAAGGAGAAAGTAACAAAGATATTTGAGATTATAAAGGGTTTTGGATGAGTGAACCTGGAGTGAGTAAAGCTCTTAGAAAAGAATTTAAGGGATCGCCATGGCATGCAGTCATGTTATATAAACATATTCTGAATGGTACCATCATACGCCCAGCCCTGGCGCCACAATTGCATTAAGTGAAATTTTATACAGAAATTGTGAAAGTGCACCGGGGTTGGCTGATTATCTGCTCTTTCTGTTCCCTTTCAGACATGAAGCAAAAAGCCAAGGTGCTGGAGAAGAATGTGGACAGCGCCAAGAGGTTCCTGACCTAATTTAAATAAAAGGTTTTCTTTCTTTTCTTTGTTTCTTGTTGTTCTGTTTTTTCATCTTCCTCTCTCTCCTTTGGTTTCCTCCACAGGGTTCAAAGCTGTCACTCCTTAGAAATAAACACCTGAAATTGACTGTCACTGGGATTTAAAATTTTCAAACACCTAAGGAAAGAGAGAGAAGAAATTGGAATAAGGTCATGATGTAAAAGCTACTTCCTGAAGTATCTAATGAATATTTCCCCTGTCTCCTGAAAGTTTTAAAATTTATGTGGAGGGGGGGAATTTACAATGCTATTCAGGAATTGTTTATTCTTGCCAAAATAAGTTAATTAAAATGAGGCTCTGATTGAAATGAAAGAGTCTGGCTCATTTGAAATATTAATTTAGGCCTCTATTTCTGCAATCTGCCTGCGAGGGTCTCTGTGCAAGAGCAGGGCTATGTTTGTTAAGCAGTAGAGCATTGTTGCAAGCAAAGCCAACCTTTTATTTGCTTTTAATGTTGTCTGATCTCTTTCCCTGAGTTAACCTGGGTCTGTTGACCTTTGGGGCAAACTGCAAAGCCCCACTTTTACTTGCACTAGGAATGAGCATATGGTTTGTGTTTGAAGGGGAAAGGCAGTTGGGAGAAATGTGTTGTGTGGGGTATGAGGTAGATTTGTTTGGAGGTTATCTTTCCTACTGATGCTCTTACTCAACCCTGGTACTACCACTCCTGTAGGATTTCCCCCCATTAATCTGTGTTACTGACAGACACTGCACCAGCAATGAGACACCAGAGAGCCTCTACCCAGCCACATAGGAGCTGGACTGCAACATTTCAAATAAAGGACTTTGATGTAATTGCTAAGATTTCTCCCTCTTCCCCTTTAAATAAAGTAAATTTATTTTTCCATATAAAATTTCCAGTTCCTGAGATATGTGCCATTCTGAATTAAACCCTTTTTCTCACTTCTTACATACACAAATTAAAGGAAAAAATAAAAAAAAAAAAAAAGAAACTATACCTCCCCTTTTTCTTTCTATCAGTTCTGAGTATAAATATGAATATACGTGCCACTCTAGATGAGGAATTCAATACTGTGATAGAACATATCCCAAACAGCAGAAGAGCCCAAAATGTTCTGTCAGGGTTAATGTCACAACCCTCTGTCTGTTTAAGGGTTCCAGGACTCTTAAACAGACAGAACCTTGGAAACCCCTTCACCCAAATTCCATGTAAGGCATTATGGATGAAGAGCAAAACTGATTTTTCCTATGCAGGAACTTAAAAACTCCACCAGCCATGTGAAATATGTGCTTTACTACCAAATGAACAGACACATGGCATAAAATCCGTGCAAATCGTGTTGTTTTACCGGCTACACTGACACTAAACCAACTAGCAGAGAATCTCTTAATTTCCTCTGGCCAGCCCTGGGTAATGCTGGTGGTTCAGTGCATTTCAGAACTCTGGAGGATGTCCCATTGTTTCCATCCTCACCCAACAGTGTCTGCTGCACTGCAGATCCCAATAGAAAGGGGAAAGTTTCCATTTGCTCTGCTGCAGTCACTGAGCCACGGAAAGCTCAGATATTAGTCTATTTAACATTGCCTCCTTTTCTGTTTGCCTGCTGACCTGAGAAACTCAGATACAGACTTTAAATCAGGCTGTAAGGAGATGCCCTGGCACAGTAGGGAAGCAGGTTTCCATAAACAGAGACTGGCACACTTTAAAAACTGATATTGCCAAAACATTCATGGAACAAAAGCATTTTATCCAAACAGCCATTGGGTTAAAGCACAGCCACAACACCTAAGGGGTTGCCGAAACTGTCTCCTCTTTTCCATCCCTGAGTGCCCCATCAGAGCTTGAGTGAGGATGCCCCAAAAAATGTCCTTTCTCCAGTGCCACATGAAGGGTGGGAATTCTGTGGGATGCCACAGTGCACAAACTGAGCAGGCAGCAAACCAAGGCACCCCCAGCACTGTGTCCCTGTGTTTCACACCTTCACAACTCCTCTGCTCTTCAGCTTCTCACTCCTTGCCATCCCCAGCTGCATGCCCTATAAGCCAGGGCAAACCTGCAGGTTGGCTTAGCGCTGCAGGGAACGATATTTTCTACAGATCTGTCTGTAAACAGTAGGTACTTTATCCTGATTCAAGGCAGATTGATTTTTTTGTCCTGTTTTGTTTTGCTTTATTTTGTTTTGTGCTCCCCCCTACACACTTGGAGCGGAAGATCATCACAAGAAGTTGTGAAGACCATGCTCCTGCAGTAGGCTCTTTGCTGCTCCTTTTAGGAGGAAGAGGGCCCCAGAGGGAATAGAGCCTTCAGGTTAGAGGCTTTCAAAAATGACCAGCCAGTAGGGAATATTTCAGCTCAAGAGCAAGATATACACAGAAAAATTTCCCTATGATGTGTGCAGGGAATCTAGTCTGTCATCACAATCAAGAATGTATTGGGTTTACCTGCTCCCACGTTGACATATAATATTGATTTGGCAAATGTGAGAAGGATGTGGAGGACAAGTTCTTTTCTGTAATAACAGCTGGAGACCAGGTGGGATGCTTTGAGGCAATTCCAAGTGGCTTTAGACACCTCTGCATGGACAATCAAATTTGTCCCTCAGCGTGTTCAGGGGAGCCTATAAAGGTAATCCCTTTCCCCAAAAATAGGCACCAAAATGTTGTTGATTGAATTGTCCAGCAGTCTCTGTTCAGTTACCCAGTTATCGACATCTACCACCCCAATATTTAGTCTTCTACACCAAAACACTTAAAAGATGGTGTGTCCACCCCAGACTCCCAAGGTTGAATCCCAGCCCTGTACTTCAGTTGAGTTTACTTATGGATTGAGTCCTAGAAGCCTTTATCAAGAGCACAGAGATAACACTGCATTGTTAGGAGGACACTGCTTAGACCTGGGGCCATGGAGCATCTTCCCCAACAATTACCAGGCATAGTCTGGCAGTCAGCACAGACCAGGAGTAATCCCAGTTATCAGTTTAGATGCAGCTAGCCTGTTTTGAAGAGTGAGATTTATACCACATGGATGTGAGCCACACCATCTTCATCAGCCTCTGCGCCACACAAAGATCCTGCCATGTGCTCCTGCACTCTGACCTGTGCATCATGTGGCTGAAGGTCAGCTAAAGGGGATTTACTGGGATTACAATTCTAGATTTAGGTTCCAAAATCCCACTTTATTTATTTTTAATACTTAGATCCTGACTAGAGTTGGAAAAATAAATCAGGTCTTGATGGTTTAAGAATAAAACTAAATGTCTATCAGAAATTTTTTGCCTGATTTATTTCGGGGAACATTACTTTAAAATTCCATTATGTCATTTAATATTTCTGTGAAATTCTTCTATTTATACTTCTGTTAATAAGAGTACTGGGAGCAATGGAGACCCCAGAGCTGGCAGGATTGCTTGGGTCAGATAAGATATTATTTATACATGGGTTTATATGTGGATCTGATACCCAAACATCTGGTTGGAAACGAAAATTCCCCCTGTGCTTGCAGAGTTGTTCATTCCACCTTCAAGTGAATTTCCAGGGAAAGTTAGGGCTGCATCTTCCTCCTTTTGGCAGCCCACGTTCAGGGGCTGAGCACGAGACAGGAAAGAGCAAGGTCCCTCTCCTGAGCCTAGCTCAGCTCACCTGCTTGGCCTCCATAATATATGTATTCCCTTATCTATATTTCCCTTCTGAGAATGTTTATATTTATTTTCCTTATACAAAACATCCCCACTCAGTCCATACTTGCACTCCATCCCCATTGGTGTGGATCCTTCCTTCTATTACAGTGCAGGCATTTGGCAAAACAAGATAACAGCAGAGAGCTTTGTTACAACCCAAAGACTAAAATGAAAAGCCTGTAAGTGGGAGTGTTTTTCTGATGGAAAGTGGGGCACCAGCTGCTTCTTGGGGCTAAAACCTTTCCCTGAACCAGTACTTCTGTGCTTGTGTTACGTGGCTCCTCTCCTTATATCTCTTTTAATTTTCATTTACATCAAGATTGTTTTCTTAGAGTTGTCTCACATAGAGAAGAGGAAGGAAAGCATGAATAGACTATTGATGGTTCTAGCTTCATATATAATGTATATGGCACTCTTATCTGTGGAAAATATTATCTTTATAGCAGAATATATTTCAGAGGTCAGAGCACTCGGTTTGTTTTGGCAGGAGAGAGGATTAAGGGTGACTGGCCACACCCAGCAGTGCCATAAGAGCCAAGGTGCTCACGTTGTGTTTTCCCCTTTTCCTGTGTTACCTTAAGAAGTCACAGGGGTCTTCTCTGCTTCTGCATGTTAAATATCTATCTCCAGAGCTGCAGTAGCATGTTCCTGCACTCACCCAGAGCAGTCTGTTTTCCTCCACACAAACCCATGTGGATGCCTCTCCTCTAGTTTCACAGGAGGAAAGAGAGGGATGCCAGCCTCGTGGTGCAGCCATTTTATCTCAAGCTCGTAGCTGCTTCTTCCAGCTTTCCCACTACCATTTTAACCTCTTACAGGTGCCTTTGCCATTACAGGGCTGACTTTGCCCGAAGTTTGGGCTTCATTCAGAAGTTAAAGAATGGTGGAGAAGGTGCTGTTCTCACCTTGTACAGGGGTTGTTCCTTCTGCCAACGAGAAGTGAGACAGTCCCACAGCACATGGTTGTGGGGTAGAGATGGAGATAATGCCCACATCCCCAGACTTGCCTGCCTCCCAGTACACAGCAATGCTCCTGTGCTCGAATTCTGTCAAATCCTTTGAGATTGGCAGCTGAAAGATAAAGCAACCACACAGCTCTGGGTCAGTGTGAGTACAAAGGAATAGGATTCTCTTCACAAAAGCTCAGTAGATTTGTTGTTTTTGGGGTTTTTTTCCCCCACTTAATGGGAATTTCTAAACTCCATGTAGTAGAAACTGTTGTGGTGTGCTGAGAGATGTTGAGCCAAATATCTTGAGAGAATTTATCTTATCCATATAAATGCATCCAGAGGCAGGTAGAGAGGAGAAAAACCTACTCCTTCCTGCTTCATAGGCATTGTAGTGAGAGTAACAAGTGAGACAAAAAGGGAGGAGAAACTTTCAGAGATGCAACTGAGATTGGAGTCCCACCGTGACAAGTAGAAGCAGTTCCTGAATGAAAAGGTAATCCCTAACCAGGCTCCCAGCCTGAACCAGGAGCACCATCAAGCAGGAAGGGAACCAAAGCAGAATTTTGCAGATTACACACTGCATGATCTGTTGGACGGTATGCCAGTCATTTCCAAAATTGAGTATGAGTAACCTGAACCTCCGTTCAAACACAAGACCACAGCTGCTCTTAGTACTGACAGAAAGTCTCAGTTTGGCTAAATGAGGAAAATTATCCCTCTTCATCTCTCTTATGTGTTGAAACACAGTCCTTCAGACCAAACCAGTATGGTTATTGGCACTAAGCTGTTCGGATTCCCAGAAGACACGAATTTTCAGCACAGAGTACTGGCATAGCTACACACAGATGAAGGATAAATTCACCGTAGCTACTCACCTGATACGCAGGATATGCAATTTAGCAGGTTTGTGTACCTCTTCAGCAGCTTGTTGATCTTCAGTGGGGCGCCTACTTTGAAATGCTTGAGCGGTGGTGCACATCTCCTACATTATATCCTGCACAACAGGAACTTTGGTACTGGCAAAGGAAGGAGAGGGAAAGCACATGGCGAGAGCTGCTCGAGCTCCCTTCTCAAGAAAGGGATTCACAAACCCATTTTGCACAACGCCGTGTATTCCAAGGACAAAAGCAAAACAGCTCTTCAGAAATTTCTTCATGAGCAGGAGATAAAAGTAATCCCTGCTAGGGATGGTTTAGCAGTATGCATATATGGGGGAGGAATTTCAGAGGAAGGGAAATACCCCTCCACCCCATCCTGAGTTTTCAATAATACTTTGTAGTTCTGCCCACTTTTGAAGTAGCTTAAAAGAAATGGAAGTATTTGGAATGTTTTTACACAAGAAATACTTCCTTTTGTATAATTAAAATTACTGTGGTTGGCTCCTAGAGTGAGAGGCTCATAAATTTGTTTCCAGTAGCAATCAGTATGGTTAATACCCATCCTATCAAACTGAGTAAACTCGTGTTCGTTTTGGGCCTCATCCAGAGCCTATTGATGTCAGAGGAAAGAAACTATTGACTTAAACGGGCTTTGGAGTAGACCCTACAAGCTGAAAAGAACAGATAATCTGGTTATTTCTGCCACAGAGAAAAGGGATATCCAGTGAAAATAAATAGGTGAAAGTCAAAATAAAATAATAATAAATTTTTAAAAACAAATTGAAAACCAGACAAAATAATCCCATGAAGAGGGTATTTTGTGAGACCCAGAGTTGTTATAGGGAGAGGCAGAGAAGCTCATGATCCAGAAGGTGGCCACAATAACTCCTAGAAATCAGGAGACACAGTGAGAAGAAGGAAATTTGCCTGATTTTCCTTTCATGGCTGAAATTGTAGAATTAAAACCTGACCAGGCTAAGTATTACATGCGATAACCTTAGGCTTTATGTGTTCTGGCCAAACCTGTGATATCAGGTTTTGAAGTTGTCCAGTTCAAAATAGAGATTGCAAAAATTACATGAGACAAAGATCCTGAAGGACACACAAACTTAGGGAAGGTTTATAAAGAATCCAGTGGTGTTTCTGGCCATGCTGGATGAATTATCAAAAGCAATGAGGATCTCTGAAATGAGTTCAGTACCCAGCAGGTTTCCCATGAGAACAGGCATCTGCAATGCAAATTCCGTGCCCAAGCCCTGCAGCGTGATTGCCAGATCCAAGCATCAGAGTGATGAATAAATCCCCTTTTCACTACCCTTACAAATAATGAAAATATAAGGAATAAAAAATTTGAAGCCTTTTTTTATTGGCTTGATGGTTTAAGGAATTTGAGTGCTGCTGGCACTCTGAAAGCTCCTCTTTCCAACTATGAGTATGAGAAATTACTTTAGTGTTTAAACCAAGGATGGGGTATTCACTTCCCTACAGGTCTTCACTTAGGCTCCCATTTGGCTTGTCTCCTTCCTGTTTCTATATTCTTTCTTTGATTTCTTTCCTCCAGACCATATTTCCCAAAACATCCTGGAGGTGAACTTTTCCCCTACAGTGAAACCATTAGTAAAATATCCATTGAATTCAAGAGGGCCAAGACTGTGTCAGTGACAACTGGCTTCACTTCTTACTTTGTAATTCTATTTAACTGTAGTTAAATCATTCTGTGAAGTTCCCTGCTCTGAAAATTTCCCCAGAATTAACAGACATGGGTTTCCAGTGGTCAGGATGCCACAGCTTCCCTGTGCAATTCCCCCATCCAAAGTCAGACAGTATTATTAGTTAGATGTCCCTATAATGCCATTCTCATCCCAGTTATAGCTGCGGAGGCACTGAATAATTTTGTGCACATGACATTGGATATTAATTTATACATGTCACCCTGTGTTTGCTTTGTTGTGTTCCTTTCATAAGGCCAAGATCATGCTTTACATATTGGCTTTGTGTTCTGCAGATTTTAAATAGATACCGAGAACTGTGCCATTCAAATGTGAGTTTTAGTAACCCGAAAGATCATCTTAAATCTCCAAGGACAAAGAGCTGACATAAAAGTCTAGTCTTCCAAAATCTTTCACAAATCTATAAAATTCCTGTTAGGCAACCTGATAAGTCACTTGACATTTCCATACTTTGATATCTCCAATTCTGAACTGAGGTAACACTCTTATCTTTTTGAAGGTAACATGAGACTAATTTTTCTATTGACAGATTATTCTGGGGACTTCTGCCAAAGCAAAGCTCTACTGAAACCTTCCAATGAACACATGTCTGGAGGAAAAACAACACAGAGACATGAAAATAAGAGAAGACCATAAAGGGTCTAACCTCAGTTGACCATTGTCATTGTATATTTATGCAATTTCCTTGTTGCGAGATAAAATCCTTAATTTGTATTTACTGATCTTGGCCAAAGGACAAGGGTGTTGAAAGAAATATTACAGATTTTTCTTCTGTGTGAATTTTTAAGGAATAGCTCCTTAGTTCCACATGTACACAACCAAAGCAACACCCTTTTCTATTACCAATTTAAAGGGTGATGCGTGGTTGCTATAGCTGAAGGAGGTAAATTACAACTGCTTGAGAAAACAAATAGAAAGCTGTTTTAGTCATCACATTAGGGCTAAAAAAAAATAAAAAAATAATTTTGCTATATGCCTGTATAGATGCAAATGGAGCAGTCATATTTACACATATTACTCTGAAGGAAGTTTTCCTGTTCATTTGCATAGGGGAGAAATCCTTTCATTCCTGCGTTCAAAAGTGAGGGAAGAGGCCCCATCTACAAGCAAAATTACAGGAAACAAGAAGAGAAGTGAATGTATGTTCAAGCACTTGGAGAAAAGTGTTGGATTTGCTCCAAAAAAGCAACACTATTACTGGAGCTGATACACTTCCCTAAAACTGTGCAGATGATTCCCCCGATCAGAAAAAGGTCTGGTGCTGCAAAAACTCTATTAGGGCTGTTGAAACACAAACTTTTGAGTCAAAAATTGTCCTGTACAGTCAGGAGCAGATATATGCCAGGCAGAGAGAAGCCAAAGAGCTTGTACAGTGGTTTCCATGTAAGAAAAGTTTAGCTTGGAGGAAATATATTTTTGCAGTTAAAAAGTTTTCACAAACACGCATAAAATAAAACAATAATAAAACCAAAACACTAAAAAAATCTGCCTTATTTTTAACTGGTAAAATGGAAGAAAAAATTTAAAGCATGATAAAATTCCCTATTCTTGTACCAAGAAAATCAGAAATATTTGGTTTTGACTGCAGGTCTTGTCAGCCAATCTCACCAGAAAGGAATATCTTCCTGGTTTTACCAGGTAGTCTAGAAGGTAACTGGATTTATGATTAGAATGTCATCTGAAAATACAATTATGTAACATATTTCCTGTACTTGCGATAAAATTAATTTCGGTGTGGTAATAAGACACTAATTTTATTAGCACTTCAACATTAATTTGCAAAAATTCACTTTTTTCCCCCCAGAAAGGTTTTGATGTAATAAAAATGTAGCAAGCCAATTGATCTTATTAACCAAAAGACTGAAAAATATTTTTTTGTGTCTACTCAGGCTCTTCTGGCAAATGATCCTCACTTGGGCTGACATTGCATTATCTTAGTTCTCATATTAGGTGTATCTTTGTCATCTTTGTATTTACATAGAAAATCAAGTTGAGTTCTCCTATCTTCAATTGGAAAAAAGTTAGTTACATAAGAATGTCAAAGGCTAAAGCCAGTGCCTTCACCTGATAGTCTGAAATGTGTCTCAAATAGATGAATCATGACAAAAATAATTGTGTTCTTCATGAACTGCAAAGGGAATTGAGACGTTAGCTCAGCTACAGTCTGATTTGATTTGATTCCCCTGGTCCACAACAGAAAAGAAGTGGGACATCAGCAGAACCATTTATTTTGTTCTAAAAGAGGCAGCACCTATTTTCTTCTGATGCTGCAGACCTACCTCTCTTCATAACATATAAAGTGGGCTTTGAGGACTTATCTTTAGACAACAAAAGTGAAAGAACATAAACCCCACCACAATACATAAAGAAAGAATTCTGTTACCCCAAAGTGGACTTTTTTTGCATTTACAGCAATGTAAATAATGAAAGCAATACAAACTCACTAACACAAGCTATTAAACCTTTCAGGCCAAATATGTCCTTCAATATTTTGTTGATATTAATGTTCTTCTACACCAGACCAAAAGATCAAATTTTGGACTGCATTTGCCAACCAGCATCCAGACAAGTCAGAGACCAATCAGTTCAAATACCATCTTGTAATCAGTATTTGTGAATTTGCTGTTCTGAACACACAATTCTGTATTTCTTTAAAAGAACTGCATCAGACGTAGCAGCAAATATATTATTAAAGAAACTCAACCTAAAGCTTGTTCTAAGGTTACTCAAAGACACCCATTTCTTATCAACCAAATCACTCAAAACCAAGATTAACACCAGATATAGCAACATTAACCTCAGTATCTACCTCAACTCATATCACAACCCAAATGTGAGAACACCCAAAAAAAACTCAGCTCCAGAGCCAACTCCCTTCAAGTGCCTGTTCACAGCTGACCAAAAAAAGCCATCAAAATTACATCCCTTATTCCTCTCTGGGGCTGTTCTTTAACTTAACCATTTTATTTGCAGAAATAGGGAAAATCTTGAATGTCTGAGCAAACAGCGGAAAAATGAAAACCCACATTGCCATCCTCTTTGCTCTGTGGGTTGCATGAAAAAATAGGAAAAGCCACCTCTCTTTTAGGGTGTCAGATGCCTACAGATGGCAATGTGGCCCCTTTAACCCTCCCCACAGCTCATCTCAAGAGCACCAATGGTTATGGGTGCAAGATGCACCCTTGACACTGCAAAGATGTGACTTGAAAAGTGCAAAGCTAAAGGCCTCCAATAATTACCCTCAGGAAAAGTCTTCCTTGACTGACAATGGAAGGAGTCTAAGAGCAGATTTCCTGAAATACATCAATAATTTTTTTAAATGCAGTTAAATATAAGGCTTGCCTATTCTAATAAATCACCTTCTCTTGCTCCGCCCCCAGACATTTCTGTTTGTAGATATATTTTTGCATTCATGAAAAGAATTCAAAGGAACTCCAGTATGTACAAGAAAGAAAGAAAAGATTCCACTCCTTTTGTTTAGTAAATGAGCTACTGAAAAACAAATCAGGTTTGTCACTGTCCTAAGATGAAGCATCGAAAAATCTTGTGAAAGAAGAACTTTAAGGTTTCAAAAGCCACTCAGTGCTTTGAGAAGGCAGTTTTATACCGTTTCTACAAGCCAAATCATTATTAAAAATATTTTGAAAGATCTAGATGCCCAAAAATACTGAGACACTGGCTGTACAGCATTTCAGACTATCACTGCTAGGATGAGACACAAAACTTTTGCTTTTGTTTATGAAGGGGTGCCCTCACATTTTAAAGATTCCCAATGTGGAGGCTAAAAGGAAAGCAAGAAAAAGTATTGAAAAGCGAACAGGAAGGAAACCCCTCATTTGCCTTCCACAACAAGAGTAGAATCTTGTCAGACAACTCATCCTGGGCATGGGAGACCAGATTCACTGTTCCCACCTCTGTATCCATGCACACAGTACGGAAGAAAGGACTTTACTTGGAAACCTACAGGCTAATTCCTGATGGACTGAGTGATGATAACATCTTTCTTCAGAAACTGTACCTGCAGAAAAAAAAGCAAACAAATATACAAAACCCCAGCAAAAGCCCATAAGATTCATTGAGCAGCAACATAAGAATATGATTTAAGAGCCCAGTAATTATACAGGTTCCCTGTGATCAGAAAGCAGCCCAGAAGCTGGTGCATATTCTATATGTGACAGTCACTAGGCAATATGCAGAAAACAGTCTCCAGCATAGGAACTGGCATGTGGGACTCTGCCCATTCAACTTAATCATTAAAGAGGGAGTTTTCCTTCAGGCTTTCTTCTCAAAAGAATGGCGGATCATTTTTTTAGACATATTTATATGGAGAGTACAGAGCACTTTAAACTCTCTACAGAGATAAAGGAAAGATTTAGATTACATACTAGGAAGAAATTCTTTCTTATGAGGGTGGTGAGGCACTGGAGCAGGTTTTCCAAAGGAACTGTAGCTGCTCCATACCTGGAAGAATCAAAGGCCAGTTTGGACGGGACATTGAGGTGCCTGGTCTAGTGGAAGTTGCCCCTGCCCACGGCATGGGGGTTGGAAAGAGATGGTTCTTAAGGTCTCTTCCAACCCAAACCATTCTGGGCTTCTGTGATTCTATGATTAAGACCTTTCTCAGGGAAATGGAAGCTTGGATTGTGCCTCAGCAGGAACCAAGCACATATTTAGAAGTGCTCTAAGCACTGCACAGCAGTGAAGGTGGACTTGTCTGCTTAGCTAATGAAAGGGAACATGCTCATCCCACTCTGATTGTAGGCCAGGCAGTGGGAAGTGAATAAATTCTGTTTCATAAATCCTAGGTAAACCATATTTATACTTATTCATCTTTCACTGCATCGACACTGGGGATGCTTCCTCTGCTTTGTCAAGAAAGGACTGACTTGGGGTCGTGACTGGATGGGACAATGAATTGATAATCGTCTTCAGGTTTAGAAATGGCAGAATGCAAAGCAAAAATTTAGTGTTCCACAATGTTTTAGTGAAAGCAACTACTCAGATCCCACTCTGTGGCAGGATTTCATAAAACACATAGAGAATTTTTATGTTGCTTATACTTGTCAAACAGCTTAGTGCAGTCCCAAAAAGTCCTCAAGTGGTTAAGTAGTAGGGGAATAGAGGCACTATACAAATATAATAAATAAAACTATACTTAGGCCAGGATCTGTAGGAGACCGTAACAGAAAGTAGCCCAATTTCATTAGAAACCCATCGTGGTTCCCATTTATGCTGGTGCAGAGACTCTGAACACAAGTGGAAATAGAAATGAGCTGCTGATGTGAAAACAGAGCAGCCTGAAGGTAATTTCTTTAAAGCTTCTGCGTGATTGTGAATTAACACTGCAGAGGACTGAATATAGGTGCAGTTTCAGGACAGATGCAGGGGAAGAAGTTGTTTCCAGAGAATGTAAAGCAACAAGCATTGTGGAAAATGAGCTTCCAAAAATTTTCCCGGCTGTTATGGACTGAGTTAGACTGATATGCAGTAGGAGAGGACACTGCATTTCTCCTGGAAAATGAGAAGCACATGAGAAATAAAATTGTCAGAGTTTTTGCTTGGAATTGAAAATTGTTGAAGACTGAAGTCTTTAATGTTGGGGGTTTATCAACAGAAGCAGAATCTGTGGTTTCTATCTGAGTAGCAGTGAGGTCTGCAAAAGGTACTTCCTGCTGATGAAATTATATAGCTAAAGATTTCAGTCCAGATTTTGTACTCAGGAAGCCCTTGAAAACTTGTTTGCCTCTGCCGAGCTGTGGGAATTAATAGATTTAAAATTAACTACTGACATATTTTTGGGGCAGTCCAAACCTGTAGCAGCAAAGATCCTAGTGCAAGTGGAATGGAGAAGTGTCCCTCTGCGTCACTGTGGGCAGGAGAATGGGCAGTGCTTCAAGAAGCAGCTGACCAAGCTGTGGCTTTCCTGGGCTGGAAGACAATTCCAAGATGGCCCAACGTTCTTTGTACCACCATATCCTTACCCCACCTCAAGGGAATAGGTCACAGACAGCTCATCGTAATTGTGACCAGGATTTTCAAAAATGTCTCTTGGTTTTCAGGGTCCACACCAGTGAGGTGTCTCAAAAGCATCCAGTTATCAGATTCTGGGGACTAAAACACAAATCATTCCCTTTTGCAATGACTTGGCAGCAGCATCAAGTAATGGAGAAATCCCAAATCATCCATTCTACAGAGAAATACACAAATCTCTACTTTTAGGGTTTTTTCATGAGGATGATGAACGTTATGCTACTGTTACTTAATGGCCAAAACCCAGAAAGTAATTTAAACTGTGCAACTTACATATAGGCAGCAATTGTCTCTTTTTCACTGCTGGACAAGGAAGGGGAAGATTTGAATACAATAGAAGGAAATGTAAATAGAACTAAACCAGAAGTGCTGAAATGAAGGATGTCCTTGAAAAAGAAGTTGTGAGAATAAAAGCAGTAAAAGCATTTAACACCATCAGAATGCCTCAACAACATGAACATCAGCTGTGATCTTGCAGTCTGATGTGGACAGCCATGAAACATGGCTTTTTTAAGTGCCCATCACCTCTATGGAGAGTGGTAAAAATGTTTCACCTCCCCAAATACATCTAATTGGGGTCTCAGGACCAGCAATGAATATGACAGCCTGGGAAAGAGAAGATCTGTCAGGGAAAAAAAGATCCATAGAGAGCGTGACTCCTGTGAATCAAAAAGCAGCTCCCTCTCCTTCCTGGGTGGCATAAAGCAGCATGAGAAACACGAAGGAAACATTTTTGAAAATGTAATCCTAATGCTGGGTGGAATTTTTCAGTTCCTAAAATAGCCTGAGCTGTTACAAGTGCAGGTAGGAGTTTCTGGTTCCAGGAAATTGCTTTGCCTTTCTGAATAGCGCAAATGTTTCTCCAACAAGTAGGCCTATGAAGATGTAGAGTGCTCCTTTAGGGCATGATTCTGTCCTGAGGAAATCAATGAGAGCGTTGCTATTAACTGTTTTGGGAGCAGGATATGGCCCATAATCTGATTAACAGATGCTTTGAGTCTGGGTAGACTGAGTTTTCAAAGACATACACAGATAAAAGACTTTTACTTTCATGTCACACTTATCTTTCTTTGTTGTAGCGTAAAAGTCTGTAAAATGTTACCTTACTCTTAACTCATAATACAGCTGTTTTACTTATGCTCAAAATATTTCATCCTGCCAGGGCCATCATGGTGGATAATCTAATTATATAGTTAATTCCACACATGCATTGTGGCCTTCAGGGAAATGACAATTTGGGACTAGATGTTTCACTTCAAGCATGGCTAAGTGCTGACAGAGAAGTGGAGCAGCAACATCCCTCCTGAGTAGCAACAATATCAGCCTGGCATTTTTGCTGTTCTATTGAGATTTAGGCAATCTGCTGGGAAGGGGAGACTGTGGTTTATCTGTTTGGGCTGAAGAGAGTGAAATCCTTGGTGGGGAGATGGACAACCAGTCCTTGTTGGGTTTGCCTGGCCAGGTTTTGATAGTGGGGGGGTTACAAGGGTGGCTTCTGAGAAGCTGCTGGAAGCTTTCTCCATATCTGGCAGAGACAATTCCAGACAGATTTAAGGCAGACCTGCAGCTAGCCAAGGCTGGGCCAGTCAGAAATGGTAGTAATACCTGTGTAATAATATATTTTAAAAGTTAAAAAATGTTATTGCACAGATGGAATTGCTGCTAGAGAAAAACAGGATGAGAATATGTGAGAGGAACAGCTCCGCAGACACCAAGGTCGGTGCAGAAGGCCCTGGTGCAGTCCATGGTGTGGCAGCTGTGTCCTGCAGCACATGGAGCACCAGAGGGACACAGAGATCCACCTGCAGCCCGTGGAAGAGCCCCACACTGGGGCAAGAGGATGCCCAAAGGAGGCTGTGATCCCACAGGAAAACTGTGCTGGAGCAAGCTCCTGGCAGGGACCTGTGTACCTGTGGAGAGGGGAGCTCACTCTAAAGCAGATTTCCTCTACCACTGCTTTTGAAAGCTCTTTCTCCTTCTGTGAAAGATGCTGAAGCCATGGTGTGGAGAGAGGAACAAACTCTGCTGTCCTTTGTGTCTAGGTTTAGCCTTGTCTTCCCAGTTGCCAGCCAGGCATGTCATAAGGCCCAGCTTACCCAGCAGCACATTAGAAAGTCCTTTCCAAAGCTTAAAAATGTCAGCCTCATTTCTTCAGAGATGAACTTTTTCTCTCTATTGGATAAAATTGATTTTACTCAGAAACCATGCTTCTTACCTCTCTATCTAAGCCCTACAGGTCTCAGAGCCCAGTCCTTTTAGCTGCTGTGAGTTTTTCTTCTCTCTCCTAACACTCGCAGTCTCGTTCGAAGTCCATCAGGTTTGGATCTCAGTCACAGAGCCTTACACTACACCTAGAAATATGTGGGAAATAAAAAAAATCGGGCAACTTAGTGCGTGCCAGAAATAAAACTGAACTTTCAACTTAGAGGTTGACAAATTCCACTTGCCCTGAATTTACTCCTTTATGGCACTGTGATGTTGGAATAAGGGTTTCTTCTCTTCATTGGGAAGGCGGGTTGAGACTGTTCTAAGGTGAAGGTGAAATGTGTCTTTTTTAAGTGGCCGACATGACCTTAAGTGGTTTTGTTGACAGTTGGCGCCCACCCTAACCCCTGCAAAACCCTTCTGCAGATATTTTTCCCTTTCTGCCTCCCAAAAAATCCACACAGACTTCAAAGAGCAGCAGGGCCCACTCCCTATAAGAGGAGTACAAGAGGAAAAGGCCTCGAGCTGCACCAGGTTTAGATTGGATATTAGGCAAAATTACTTCACAGAAAGGGTAGTCAGGCACTGGAACAGGCTGCTCAGGACAGTGATGGAATCACTATCCCTGGAAGTGTTAAAAAAAAAAAACCAAACATATAGATGTCGTGCTTAGAGACAGAGCTTAGTGTTGGATTTGGCAGCGCTGCATTAATGGTTGGACTTGATGATCTTGGAGGGCTTTTCCAACTTTACTGAAAGGGTTTTTACTGCTCAAAGGGCTGTTGCAAATTACAGCTGACGTTCCACCGTATGGACAGCTCCAGACTTTGCCCATGATGAGTTGCAGAGGACACTGAGGCATCACAAACATGTATGTTATTTATGTCTGTCTCTAGCATTTGGATTAAAGTCCATTTAGGTATTTCCTGTGCAATTTCCTGTCCATTTTCAAGGCCAGCATGGGGCATCTTGCTGTTTCCTGATAGATCATCTCATTTATCGTTGGTTCTACCACAGGAGTGGGCAAAACAACGCTTATATATTCCTTGGCTGATCACAGGGACCTGGGTTTGCCAAAATCACTCGTTGAGGTAAGATTGCTCCCAGTGATGTCAGACACTGTTCAGTCGCCTGCAGCAATGTGGAGACAGGTGTGCACCTCCATGCAGCCATCCAGGCAGACAAATGAAAGGAATTTGTATTCCCAAATCCCAAACTGCCATCCTAAAATCTCCCTAACACGAGGAGTCACTCAGCCTCACCTCACTTATTTTGGTTTAAGTTGTCCAGGCACTTAAGGCTGCATGTGCACAGAACTTCTTTTCTCCTGGCAAGGCAGGGTGGAACCACCCTGGCTGGTGTCTAGACAGCTTCACAGTGTACGAGAAGCTGCTCCTCTGCCTGGGTCTCATGGAGAGGCCAGACTGCCAGGCATCGTCAGAGCATTCCTGACATGAACCAACAGGCTCAAAAGCCCTGAAAGAAGCACTGCTGACGACTACTGCTTCACGACTGGCAGAATCACCTTGGCATTTATACCATAACCTTTAGGCTACATCGCTTGTCTAAGCACCGGAAAATGTAAGTGTTCATTTCCTAATTTAGCTTGTTGCTACTTCCATCTCATAGAAACTTTGTCTGTATTATCTGGGCCAGAAGATATTTGGCACAGGAATGCTCTGCCCTTCTTTGTGATGTTGGACAACAACTGTCAAGCTGAAAGAAAAGTCATGATCTTAGTGCAGGGCTTGTGACTTTCACCTGGGAGAAATATGCTGGGTCCTGCTCCAAAGTCTCTTTCCAATATCACCTATGACATTTAGCACTGATGATCATTTGCTTAAGGACAAAAATATTCCAGGATGCATGAAGCAGGAAATAGAATTCCCAATTATTTCTCAGAGTGCTGTAATTATGATGCTGGAAATTTAGGTTCTTCCTGCTTTATTCTTTATTTCAGTTTGTCTCTCCAACACTTCAATTTGTTCCCTCTCTGTCTCTCTGCACAGCCTAACCACACTTCTTCCACAGGATGGGAGGTTACTTTCTCACAGAATGTGATACACACAATAATTTGTATACCTTCAGGTAGGGAGGGGACATTTTCCTTGCATAATATTGTACATATAGCTACCTTGGGCATCTTTAATATAAACTTCTGCATCTGGGCCAGTTTCCTCAGACTTCATTGACAAGCAATGGAGTTAACTGGGGTTTTTTGCAGCTATTTTTGCATGTGAAAAATTGTGCCCAAATGCTTCTTTTATTTTCTCAACTCAGTAAGGGCAGCTGAGGGACATTGGCTCATGTGTGGTTGTGAACACTACCAATATTTAAACCTTGGTGCATCTCACCCTTCACATTTTGCATGACCTTATTTTATAGAACTATTTGCAGTGACCCAAGACAATCAATCCATGTACCTCTGAACTGAGGAAAAATTGGATTCAAGAAAAGATCAAACTTGTAATTCCTAGTCTTTAGATGTATTTTCTCATTTTCTTCTAGGAAGTCTAGTCAAGATGCCCCTTTTGCTGTTTCTGCTGGTGAGAGACTAAGGCATGATTATGATTGATGACTCTCTTCTCCAAAGAAGTAGAATTGCTTCTGCTGAACTCCTGCTCAGAGGAGGACAGAGCTCATAACAGGCTGAAAGCCTCTTCAGGAATGCTGACACACGCTACACTAATTCACAAGAATGTGAAAGCAATCTCCAGGACATGACAATTCAGTGACTGGCTGCAGTTAGCAAGTGATTGGGAACATGATCTAAAACTCCAGCCTCTCATTTATCTCAGGCTAACTGTTGACAAAACGCTTCTCAGACTCTATGAAACGCAGACATGTTGCACAGGCATTTAGGCAGGAATTTCTTGGTTTTAGCCCTTGGATAACCTTGTAGTTAAATAGTTAAAGAAAGTGGGTCAGACAAATAAATAGCACTAATTATTTTTGGCCATGCGTGTCTGTGCGTGTGTAGAGAAAAAGAGAAATATGGTTTTTCATCTGACAGTCTGATGTCAATTTAGCTACATATACCAGAGTTTGGAGTTTTCGGTGACTTTGCTTTCACCCAAGCCCACTCTGCTAACAATTGGTTGCATGGCCATGATGGCTTCATAGAAATAGACAACCATAGAATTGTGTAGGTTGGAAAAAGACTCTGAAATAATCAATCCAATCATTAACTCGGCACTGCCGAGTCCACCACTAAGCCATGTCTCTAAGCACCACATCTTAATGTTTTATGAACTCTTCCAGGGATAGTGATTCCAACACTTCCCTGGTCAGCCTGCTCTAGCACTTGACCACCCTTTCAGTGAAGAAATTGTTCCTAATCTCCAATCTAAATTTTCCCTGGTTGTGAAATATCCTTTGGAAAAGTCAACACAGGTTTAGTAAAGCATCTCATGGTATTTGTGATCTGATAAGCAAAGATGGAACTGCTGGCACGAGGAAGGAGAAGGTCAAGTGTCTCTCAGCATCCTCCCTGAAGGTTTTATTCCACCAGGGTTAAATAAAGAGGGAAATATCTAATTTTGAAAGGGAAAATGCTGCAGACCAGTAATTTCCAACAAGAAAACATGAGTTCCTTTACTATCATATCTTTCACAGAAATCTACGAGGAACTGTGTTTGGGTTGGGTGGTTTGTTTGTTTGGTTGGTTTTCTTTTTGTTTATTTGTGTGTTTTGTTTTGGGGTTTTTTTGGGTTTTTTTTTGTTTTTGTGGGATTTTTTGGGGGGTTTTTTAGGGGTTTTTTTGAGGGTAATATCACCAGTTTAAAAAAAGAAATCTAAAGAATTCAGGAAATAAAATTAATTTTGAACCATAAAACTTCTGCCACATGTACATTTGCACACTGAAAACCTGGCAAAATTATTCGGGCACAGGGTCCAAAACACAGTCATTTCAATCAAATGGAGAAGGACAGTGATGTCATATTAAAGATCTCTTTTCACTGTTTTTGGCCCATAGGTTCTCTCTCCTTACCATCCCTGGGTTATTTTTTTTCTTCACCTTCTTCCTCCTTTATTTTTCCCATGTTTTGGCAGAGTAGCCCAAAGGCTGTTCTAACCAGTGCCAGGTTGTTATTCCTATTTGCACAGGAGAGGAGCTAATCCTGTAGAGCTTCTTGATACAAAATTAAAATGAAAGCTTTGTGCTAATCATTTCCTTCACGAGCAGACCTTAGCTCTGCATAGGATATTTGTATTTTTCCATTCAAGGGTGTAAAGTAGTTCTGAAGTTTGGACCTTTAAGAGCAGTTGTGCATCTGATCTGACAAACAGAAGAGCTGTAGTCCAAACCCTCCCCTCAAATTCAACTCGAATTTAGCTGTTAACAATTTACAATTAATTCCCTGGCTTGAATTGGCTGCCTTCTCTGATTAAACAAAATAAAACTCTCTAAAGGCAGAAGAACATTTTCTATTGAGGTAAATACGCCCTTCAACACTGTTTCTGATGACAATAAAACGAAGTCAAATGTTTCAAACAAAACTTACTGAAAACTCATTTACTACGCAATTAAGGGTACAAGGTACAATCTAAACTGAGTTTTTCACTTAGCAACTTGTTGGTTTTTTTCCATAGGCTCTTATTGCAAATAGCAGCTTTTATTGACATTTAGTTATGCAGGAAATGGCTAGTTTTGAATAGAGATGTTGAGTGTGGCTGCTTCTTACTGACATTGGCACATAGTGCTTGGGCTAAGATCTTGGGGATGGAACAGGCACAAAAATGGGATGAAAATAGGAACTCAAACCCTGATCTTTTCAAAACACTGCAGTGGTAGACTGTCTGTAGAAGAAAAGACACAAAACCTGCAGTCAATAATAACTTTGGGTAATTCCTGCCTCAAAGCAGATTTTCCTGAAAAAATGTCAGAAAAATTCCTGGGGTGTGAATGTCAAAGCAGTGGGGTTTGCTCTTTGAAGGATGTGATTCAAATTTGACCTTATTTTTCAGGTGAGGCTCAGGCCATTATTTCAGCCAGTGGCAAAACAAGACAGTCCTATATGCAACTTTCTGTATGGTTACAGGATAATTCAGCTGGCAATGATCTAGTCCAACACTCTGGTTGAAGTAGGGAGCGGGGCCAACTATGACCCTCCTTTATCTGTATTATTTCGAAGTTCTGAAAGTACAGAAATCACCAAACCTTTTCACTATGAACTTTCCTATTTTCTCTGTCGCAGTCTTCATGTTCATGCCAAATCATGAACTGCACAGGAAAAATATTTGCTTAAGCAAGTGACGTAACAACTTGGTGCCAAAACTTGACACATGCTGAGCAATTCCCTATAAATCCTGCTGATGCTAATTGGTCATGAAGACCCTTTACAAATCCTTATTCTACTCTTATTTCAGCTCCTATTTCTTTGTTATTCTGATTCACACAGAATCACAGAATTGGTAAGGTTTGAAGGGACTGCTGGAGGTCATTTACTTCATATTCCCTGTTCAAGCAGGAGTGCTCCCCTAGAGATGTCACACAGGATTGTGTTCTGATGGCTCTTGAATATCTCCAGAGGAGATTCCACAACCTCTCTGGGCAAATGCATCCAAAGGCAATACATCCAAAGGTTTCCCTCTGAGACCCTCAGGAAAAATCTAATAATTAAAGAATGGGACAGAATACAGAATGAAAATATTTTCTCCATATACCTTTTTCCTAGAACTAGAACCACTGAGTGCACTAGACACCGACTATACTGCCAAATATTAAAGCAATCTCAGGTTTTGGGAGCTGGTGGGGGGGGGGCGTGGTTGGCAGCTAGGTGTATTGTTTTCTTTTGTTTTTTTTTCCCAAGTTATGTGCACTGTCATCTGCAATATCCTTCAATGGCTGAAGGAGCTTTTAGTCTGAGCAGTTTGTAACTTGCGTTTCTTTTCAAAAGGAATCTCACATGTACACAATACAAGTTGGTTCTTTTTTTTTTCTTTTTGTCAACACAATTGTAATTCAGAGGGGCTGATTTGTTGTTTTTGTACAATATTCTGAAACCATTAAGCAGCCTGCATGTTATCAACTGCTCAATAATTTTACACCGTTTTCCTCCCCTTACTAACAGGTTATCATCTTGCCATGCTCTGTGCTTTAGATTTAGCCATTGCTGGCGTGCAAGGAAAGCCTGCAGCAACCAAGCGGGGCATTCCTTCAATCTGTATTTAACAGTTAATTGCAAACCTGTTCCTTGAAGTACTGCCACAATTCCTTGCTTCGCTGCAAAGTCTTTGATATCAACCTACTGCTTTTGGAAAGATTACAACTTGTGCGCTCGGTTACTCTGGTCAGATGTGCACAAGAACATCAAGTATGAAAGTAAAATTGCTTTCTCTGGTGCGTGTGAACCCAACAAACCTCTCAATTGCTGTGTTAGATATGCTTCAAATCAGTGCAACCCTGCAGGGCAGGTGCTTTGGGAGAACGGAAATTTCCAACCAGGGAGCTGAATTTCTGGGTGGGAAGGGAGGGATGAAACGGAGAGTGGACACAGGACACAGGGTATTTCTCACATATTTTGTCAGAATTTTGTTCACACCAAATAAAGGTCTGTCCTCTTCCCAGTAGCTTAGCATTGAGTATTATTCTCATTTCCAGAAATGTAAATCCAGAATGGCACCCTAACTGTGCATTCAACAGTATTTTAATCCAGATTTATAACTTCTCTTACAGAAGAGACATGACACACACTGAAAAGAAACTTAAAATGACGCTTTCCAACTAAGTTGCTCAAACTAATAACCTATCAATAGTGACTTAAACCCATAGCACAGAGCATACAGAAGAAAAAGCTAACCATCATTTACACACAGGAGAGGTGCACTGAAGGAAATAAAAGCTTATGTGACTTGGAATGATGAGAATACTTTGGGTTCAAAGGGACTGTTAAAAGTCACCTATTTCCCCTTCCCTGAAAAGAGCAAGGACATCTTCCATTAGATCAGATTGCTCAGAACCTCATCCAGCCTGGCCTTGAATGTTTGCATGGATTGGTCACCCACCACCTCTGGACAACCTGTGCCAGTGCCTCACCACCCTCACTGTAGAAAAACTTCTTCCTTATATCTAATCTAAATTTACTGTCTTTTACTTAAAACCCATTACTCCTTGTCCTATCACTGCAGGCTCTTCCAAAAAGTCTGTTCCCACTTACTACATTGTGCTAATATTTGGAGTCCACTTAAAATTATTGATCTTTTTCGTAGTCAGATTTTTGTAACTTGAATGTCCTCAATACCTCTAGCACTTCACTAATATTTTAGTGGAGTCCATGTCAATGTTAATGCACTGCCACAAGTGTGTCTATTGTCTGGCATTAGAGATTTGTGCATAAATGCATAAACCAGCTAGGTATTGATTTGCTCTTTCTTTTGTGGAAAGAGGAGTTTGAGCAGAGTGGGATCACAAATTGCTGATTGTATTGAAGGTTTTGAGATATCTTTGGCTCCAGGCAGTCTTACCTGGGTATGGTCCAGGATTTGCACTGGTTGCAGATAAATATGGCAGTCCATGGTGATTTACTTTTTTTGCAGACTCATCTATAACTTTGAATACTGTTTGACTAAGAGGACCTTCTTACAAGTTTACAACTTCTCCACGTTCTCCATCTGAGAGTTGCACCACGTTCTGTGCAGACTGGGGAATCATTTGTCCATCCACACAGTTCACCTCCTGCTCAACATGTGCTTATACAATAAAATCCAGTCAATTTCTATTCTAGGCTAGACATGCAAAATCCAGCTTCAGTCTGGAAATCAAGGGCATGGAAGGGGGTTTGAACTAAATGATCCTTCAGGTCCCTTCTGACCCAATCCATACTATGGTATGATGTAATATGATATGATTGATATATGATATGATATGATATGATATGATATGATATGATATGATATGATATGATATGATATGATATGATATGATATGATATGATATGATACTTCTTAACTCCAATAGACCCTTTTCTGACCTTTGCACATAATCATCATCTATATTGGCTGGGTTAGGGAAAAGCTGGGTTGGGAACTGTCAGTGAGTTAATGGGCTTGTCAAACAACTTTTCTGCCTCCATCTAAGTGGGATCAGGGATTACATGTGGAATTTCTGGGCTGAGGTTCAGAACAGGAGGGGAATCAAAAATTCTTGCAGATTGTAGAAGAAGTAGCTTCTTCTGAGGATGGATAGACCATCTTCATATATCTGTACTAGAAGAACAAATGTCAGGCTAAATGATCAACAGCAGCTGTATATAAAAAAAAATTAAGCACTGAAGACGATGTTATGATCATCTTGCAGGAGTGTTTGCAGCAGAAGGTCTAAAGAACTTAACCAGTGACATTTTCAGTTTGGACTTTGAATTCAAATTATTCTGTAGTCAACAATATTTTCCAATTTGTCTACAGCCTGGTTTAATTTTGAATACCAGAAAGGCACATATTATTTCAGTGTGAGTCTTGGTGACGTCATGTATCTGAAGAGCATCACCTTCTTCATGCTGAGATTGTATCCTGCACTTTAGGAACTTTTACAGAAAGTGGTTTTATGCAGAAAATAATCTTAATTTGGTGTTGGAGCCTTTTTTAAATCACTGTTTTCCAGAAAGGATTGTAGATTGTTTTTATTATGCATTTATTGATAAATGCACTGTGCACATGCACATCTCTTATACCTCATATCTATGGATCTCAGTTCCAAATATGTATTATTTTCTTACCTGTCTGTTAACCATTATTTCTTTCCACACCTAAAAGCTCTTTCCTGAGAACTCTAAACAGGACCAAACACTTGTGTCACCAAAGCCTCATGAAAAGGTTCTGTGGAATAAACCTCCACACTTCTTGCAATTCTCCCAACTTACATCACTTGAAGAACTCATTCAGGTTTTTTCCCCCCATACAAATGAATTATTTATTTAAAGATATAAGATTCCAACAGCTGCTTTAGTAAAACGAAGCCAAGCTCTACAAGCAGTGATTCAAATAGAGCTGAGTAATTTTTGCAGTGTTAGGGGTAATATTTACATGACTAGTGGCACTTGCTGCAGTGCAAGAAAAGGATAATATTTCTTCGTTGCTTCTTATTCTCATGTATGAAACCACAAATTGGAGGAACACCAAAGAATGTTTTCATAGAGTTGCATGCACATTAATCATTTTAGAGACTTCAAACAATTGCATGTATGACATTATAAAACTGAGAACAGAAAGACTTCAACTAAAATCTTGGAACAGAACAACTTGAAGTGTTGAGAATGTGTTAAATCAAAAACTGGATCCAGATCTGAAATTTTCAAATGGCATCAGTCAGGCTCCCCAGCAAGCATAACCTAAAGCCTAGTAACAAGTCAAGCCTGAATTTAGGGAAGTTCACATGCCACTTTTAAATCTGAGGGTTTGGCTCATTTCTGGAATTCACAAGCACCAAGATGGATACTACAGGTTAAAGAATTTTACCTTTGACTTCAGCAGGAGGAGGTCTGTTGCCAAAGCACCTTTGCTGTTGCAATATTACTACAATATGGAAACCAAGTTATTGACTATGGGTTTGAAAGTTCAACTCCAAATCATGTAGTCCTCAGCTTGCCTTTCGTCTCAGGATATAAAAATAAAAAGATCTCTTCCATTACTCCTCACAGAAGAATGGTTTGTTTCTGCAGAACAACTGACTTTCCAATTTTCCACATCAGGACCTTATTCCCTTTACTGCCGAGTTTACCATAAAAGACACAAACATATTCATTTCTCTTTTGCTAGCAATTAGTTCTTCAAGACATAGGCAGATGTTACTCTTTAGCTGTAGCCTAAATATATGAGCTCCTATTTGCCATAAGATGTAATAGATCATGTTCCACATACAATTTTTAAATGACTTGAAGCCTTAATCATAATAAAGACTCAAGAGTTAACATTCCTTTCATCTACAGATTATTACTGAACATTTCTAATAATCTAGTTAAGTTGTATGAAAAGCACATAGAGAGACATGAAACAGATGTCTCTTCTCCTTTTCTTCAATACCAAGGTAAAGAAAAAGACAGATGCAACAACAGATTTTTTCTTTCCATTTTTGCTTTCACAACGAGTGATTTTCTGTAAAAGAAAATATGTTGCAAGCATCTAGGAAAGCTATCAAATGTTGTTCCTGTTTTCTGTTTCACCTGTGAAATACCACGCAGAGATTTTAATCTTTGCTTCAGTGGTTTTTTTCCCTGAATTAATTCATTTACATGGAACTAAAATTCCTTTGATACAAAGAAAGAAAAGCACAGCCACAGTTTACTTTATTAAGGGTTCATTTCATGCCTTTAACTGTACATTTAAAAGTTGTGAGTTCATTGACAGGCTGGTGATATGCCTTGGTAACTGCATGATACCAGTCAATAATTGCCATTCCCAATGACACATGTACATCCAATCCCAAGGACAGGCAGGGAAGAGAAAAAGGAGGATGAGAGCCAGGTGTACGGAAAAAGAGGAGAGAGAGGTGGAATGTGATTCCCAGCAGGTAGGAGATTGTGTAAGGGCTTTTTCTAAGTGAAAACTGTTACAGTATTTGTCCCTCCTGCTGTTCTCATTTCAGATCAGGTGACACAGGCCAACAGGTTGGATGTTGGCTCACGGATCAAGAAACTGATCCTTGAGCTGGGACACGTTGGTTCATGAGAAACTTAGCTGTGGCCAAGAACTCCAGAAAAAATGTTGGATAAAAAGCAACAACTCCTCTAATTCTGATAGCTGGGAGAAACTGAAAGCCAAAGTGACACAAATGCATTTCAACATTTCTGACCAAAACACTGGTGAGATCCTTTTCCTTTCCCCAAAATATGACATTTTGTCTCAAACTGGCTGCAAATATATGTTGACAGAGTTGAAATTTCACTGTGTGGAAATTCCAGCTTTGGTTCTGAGAATCTATATTTGGCCAGAGCCATCAGACTTTTCTTAGCTATTTATCCTTGTTTATATTCAAGATGACCTTTCCAAACAGGCATGAAAACATTTAGTCTCTGCTATTTAGGTCTTGCATCATGTTATAACTTAAATACTTACTTCATTTAAACTACTCACATACATAGAAATTATACTGATGCTTAGAAAATGAAAGTGTTTGCCCTCATCTATACTCAGTATACAAAGAGCTATTAAATATTTTATTTTATTTTATATTTATTTTATTTTTTTATTATTATTATTTTATTTTATTTTATTTTATTTTATTTTATTTTATTCAAAGTTTTGGAGGAAGAGAAGACACAAATTGAGGAAGATACTATCCTTGAGAAAGATTAAACTGGGAAATTTTCGGAGTTCTGAAAAAGACTTGAAGGGAAATAAGACTGAAAAAGTGACTGATAGACCACAAGTGATTAATTTCTACAACAGAAGATGAAAAAATAGGGAAAGGGTTGTCCATTCTTCTTCAAATCAGCTTAATTATGTCATTTGGACTCCAGGATATCTGATCTGCGGGAATCTGAGTGTTACAAATTAAAAAACAACATTTATTTCCTTTTGCCTCAGTTTCCCTATTTGCAAAATTGGCAAAATATATCTGGTGTGCTGAACAAAGTGTGTGGAAAGCCTTTGAGAATAAAAAGCAATTATAATTTTATCCCTCCAAATTTTTTCTCTAAAGAGCTGTCATTCATAGTTCTCGGTGTGCTTTTCAAGCGTCTGACTAAATCTTCTGCCCCCTCCACTCCCTGCTCTACAAACAAAGTTTTGTTGCTGCCAGCTCGTTTTACAACCAGCCAAATTTCTCCATCAGCACAAGCTCTTTACAAAGTCTCTTTTCTTTTGACCAACCCATTTAAATGAAGACATGGGTAAATAAGCCTTTGTCAGGACAAGATGTTTAGGAGCAGGTCCTGCTCTTCCTTAGGAAAACTCCTTAGAAATGAGGTGAGCCATCACCATCACCCAGAGCAGGACTCACCCTGGACCCTCTCATTTCCCTGCTTGCTAAAAAAATCCACATTTCTCCGTAGCTTTGCTCCACGGATTGGAAAGGCTGAATCTTAATGGTCTTTCTTTGCAAACTTCCTTTCAGCCCACAGCCCAGCAATTAGTCCCCAGCCATGCTTCACGACCTCAGGCTGCCTCACTGCGAGCTTTGATCACATCTTTGCTCGCTGACACACATCTAATAACGCACCATGGCACCAGCTAAGCTATCAGGTCCTAATTTATGCCTCACCCCACATCCCAGGCCAAATAGGGGGTGTAATTAGCTATTATATCAGCCAGAAGTTTGACCTGACCTCCTGTTCTGAAGTCAAGCAGGGAAGAGAAAAGAGGAAAGCTACTGGAAATGAGTTTTAGGGGTCTCTGCAAAAAAAAAAAAAAAAAAAAAAAAAAAAAAGAAGGCAATACCCACCCCTTTGCTGAGGAGCCTGGGCTGGTTTTCAGATTTCCACTGATCACGTCATACCATCAGAAGAAGAAATTTCATAATGTCTACCCGTTACCTGAAGATATCACTCTCATTTTAGTGTTACATAGTTTCTGTAAAATCATGCACATCTCCATAGACATGAGTACAGTCAGATGAATGAGAAATGTTAAGACGCCCCATGTTTTCCTACATAAATAAATAAGATGTGGAAAGATACGTCAAACCCAGAAAGGCTTTTTCTGGGTCCCACCATTTCTGGATTTCACAGTTACTTTTTTTTATATTGTTTCTGAATTTTATATTTTTTTAAGTGTCATAAAACTGAGAGGTGACAGCAAGTAGAACAGGAGCAAAGGCAGCTCTATTTCAAGTCTATTTTTTTCAGGCTGAAATGAAATATTGCAGCTCTGAACGCTTGGAAAGGATGTTTATTCTACTCTAAATAAAACTGAAGTATAGTTTTAAATGAAACATCACCTCAAATTACTTTGAAAGCATCCAAATAAAAAACATTTACATTTTTTCCAAAACCCTTTTCCCATTTCCCTACTGTTTTGGTTTTTTTCCTTCTCAATTGAAACAAATCTCTTTGATCAATATCAATTCACAAAACATTCCAGTCAACACACTTGTATAATTCCAGTGGGAAAAATTCTTATTTGGATCAAGCTTTCTGTCCAGTGCAGCCACTGCTCCGGAGACAGAGAGAGACCCGAGCCTGGCAGAGCTGAGTGGATTTTCCTGCTGCCAAGGACACACGAGGACAGTGTGGAGCCCACTCTCATCTGGCACACAGCCCAGCACGCAGATATCCACTGGCCAGAGCAGGCAGAAGAAGGTTCAGGATGTCTCTTATCCCACTTGGAGCAGGATGAATGTTCTGTGAGCACCCAACCTCGTTGTGCCTTTACTTCCAGTTGGAAAAACCTCCATATCCTTCCTGTAGGAGAGAAAAGTGATCTGATGCATCCAAAGTTCAACCAACCCATGCAGCAAAGTCCTTTTGGCACCAAATGAAGGATCTCTGGCATGGACAGATAAACGTAGGAAAAGATGGGTAGGTTTTCAGTATCTTTAAGTGCGGAGAAGTGAGAAATAAGGAGCATCATTGGCAGGGCAGCTATTTTGAGTTAAACAGCAGGTGCCAAGGTTTAGTGTCGTCTTATTCCAGCTATGCTGCAGATCACAGTGATTTTTAAAAGACACAGGCAAATTGAACTGCTGAAGAGTCTACTTGACCACTTCTCTGTCATATGACGAAAGAATGAAAACATCTATCTTATGTGTTCTCATAAAACTCTGGTCACAACTGTTATCATTCCGTTTGTGCCAGCTCAGAGAAGCCGCCATGGGTTTTTTCCTAGAATAGTCTAAAATAATCTAAGTTACGTATCAATGATACACAGAGGTTTTTAATGTGTCATTCCTTCTTTTAAAGGACTAATTCATACTTTGTTGAGGATTTTAAACATGTATTTTACAGGTTTTTGTGAATGTCCTTATAGGTCAGAGAGACAAAAAGCAAAAAATAGTAATAAAGGAAACCATGGGCACGAATGTGAAAAATGTTTTATCCTTGCATAACTGCTCTTTGTCTTTATTTTACATTTTACATTTTTGCTGTATTTTACATTTTATTTCACTTGAAAAAACTCTAATGATCAGATGTGAACTTCTATACACTGTGGGACATCAGGTTTTGGAGTTAATTCCTGCCCCTATCTGCAATGAGCCATCAAGGACATGGTCTCATAACCTCAGCTGACTTCAAACTTGTCCCATCTACTCCCTGCAAACTCTTCAGAGAGCAGCCTGGAACCTCTTCCAGGACTTCTCTGGCAGTGGTGTCCATGTCTTGGGCCTTGAAATACCATGGACATACTGCTCCTGACGTACATTGACAGTTTTTGTTGGAAGGGCTCTGACCACATGAAATCCAAATTATGTCCTCAGAACGTTTCTTTATTTCCCTTTCTTGCATTGCCCAGTACCTCCTTAGCCCCCATTTCTGGTGGAATGGACATTCCCAAGATGGAACAGGAAATCATTCGAGATCCAGTTCACGCAGGAGGTCAAAGTTTGCAGACAAAAGGTATTCCCCTGGCTTGATTAAGGTGAATTCAGTCATGCAATACCCCCAGAAGGAGCAGACAGCTGGTCTTCAGGAAATACCTCTGCCAGCACCAACAGACTCAGTGTCTCCCGACAGCAGCAGCATTTCTCTTTCAGCAGAGATTCAGCAGTCCCAACAAGAGGACAAGGTTCATCAGAGGTTAACAGAACACTCTTAAGGACTGTAAATTTTAGAAATCTGGGCTAGGCCAGTGTTATTTGTCCAGGACTAATTTGGCTGGGGAAGAGATGCGGTGTCTGGAACACTCCATGTCTCAGCTATGGAGAGAAGTGTAATACGGCACAGTGCAGAAGCCCTTGGCCTGCTGTGCAGAGGTGACTGGAGCAGTTTAATCACTAAAAAGTATCATTTGTAAGCACCGTGGGCCTGAGATGATTATTTGACATCACACTTCCAAGAAACCTTTAAGTCAGTGCTGATAAAAAGAGCACAAGAGAATTGAAAAATGAAAAAGAGAAAAAAATATGATCTGAATCATCTATTAGGGACCTGAGCAAGCAGGATGTTACACTTCACCCAAAACCAGATTATGGACAAGGAGTGGGATAGATATTCTACCAAAAATGGGTATAACAAGGCCTGAAAGGTAGAAGTGGAAGCTAAACAAACACTGACTGGAACAAATGAGAATAATTAAATACTGGAACAACACATTTTGTCACCAGCCACTTCTAAATCTAGACTGATCTCTGATGCAAAGTCAGGATCTCGTGAAGATTAAAGCAAGAATAACTTCAGAGAAGTCCCTTGGCCTTTAGCAGTTGATAGGTCAAACAAGATGACAAAATAAGCCCTTTTGGGTTTAAAAATTGCTGAGCTGATAGTCTTACCAAGACATTAACTGCTCTAGACATTTGATGAGCAACACAGCCACCGTAAAACGGATTAAATGCCTTTTTATTTTTTTTAAGAAAGCATATAATTAACTTATGGAATGTGTTGCCATGGGATGTAAGGGGAGCAAGTATCTTGGATTCATGTTAAGTACCACACACCTATTTGTATAACCACCTAGCTAAATGGAGATCCAGACAAATTTCCCTGTATCAGAGCATTTGATTAGGTAAACTTAATTTGGTTCTCTTTCTAAGCATTAATTATTTTTCTCTTGATGGACAGAGAATATCTTGTTCCCATTGCTCTGCTGGGAGATGATAATTGCTAATTTCTCTTTCACCATGCCAGATGTTATTGCAATTTTCACAGCTCCATTTAGAGGCTATTTCCTTGCTCCAAATGGTTTGGTCTCCAAGGAGGATGCCTCAGGCCAAAGGTACAGAACAAAAATTTTTGAAGGAATCCTTTCCTTGAAGACGTTGCTGTTCCATTTTACAGAACAAACGTTAATCTAGTACGTGAAAAGTGTTTAGATTCAAGACAAGATCTAACCTGCAACTGCTAAAACTGTTCAGAAATACCAAAATTTCAAATTTTCAAAAAAAAAATAAATATTGTCAACAATTAAAAAAGCTTAAATGTTTACCTTTGCTCTGGGTCTTAATTTCTTTTTAGCTATTGAAGGACAACTTACTAAAGTAGTAGTGATTACAGCTCTTGGAACAATCTGCTTTGAAAAGAAACACCATATAATATTAATTATAGGCTTCTTCCTGCCACCTCATAATCAAAGCCCTGGGAGAATCCATATTGTGGAGTGTGCATCTTATATTTAATAGGTATTTAATTTGAATATTAGTACGGTTGTGTTTCAGGGAAGGCCTTTGCTTAATACTTCTTAGTAACATCTTACACAATCCAATTTCAAAACCTCTCCCTCCTTTTTGGTGTTATTTGCCTTCAGTTATTTTCTGTCAGATTCATTCATGGCCTGAGCACCTATTTCACACTGAACCCACTATTAAAATTAAAATGAAATTTTAAAAAGACATTTAAACGGGCAGTTATCTACCTAAATAAAATTAATCTTTTTTTTAATCAGGAAAGGTATGAGCCTGACATATTTTTTTAATGAAAAGTTATTTATGTTAGGAATTCCTTGATTTTTAATAAGATACTTCCAAATGAAACATTTCTTTTTGAACTGCTGTTTCAGAGCATTCAAATTAAGTTGTGGGGTTTTGTTGGGGTTTTGGGGATTTTTTCCACATTTGAGGAAAACTGAGGTTTAAAAAGCAGAATTACCTGGAGGAGAATCCTATGTTTCCTAGAACATAGGAAAGATTTTCTAAGATGGAAGGACAAAAAGGAGAGAACAGATTCTCTTCTAGTGAGACTACACAGTCAATTTTTGAAAGTATTTCTTAATTAGAAATTCTTTTTCTTTTTTTTTTTTTTTTTTAATTCACACACACAGTACTGAACTCCTGATATTGTGTTTCTCAGTGAAACTCTGCGTGGCAGCACTGACAGGGTGTCTGTCACATTTATTTTAGGCTCAAATATCTGGGATGTATATAGGGTCACTTTGAAACGGGGTCTATATGTCTACTTGTTTTGATTTCTCTCTCAGTAAATATCCTACAAGAAAGATCTTCCCCCTCAACCCACCTTGAGAGGTTGAATTTCATTTCAGATTTGGTGAAGTGTCATTCCAAGTGTACCCCCACTTTTTTCTCCACCTGAAACAAAAACTTTACAGGGAAGGAAATTGTCACCTTTTTCTGGTCCCCTATTGCCTGTACACTAGTGCAGCTCCATCATCATCATCACAGTGATTTTTAGTGTATATTTATCATAGAATATTAGAATGGTTTGGGTCAAGAGAGACCTTAAAGCTCATCTAGTTCCACCCCCTGCCATGGGCAGAGACAGCTTCCACCAGACCAGGCACGAACACTTTTAGGGATGGGGCACCCACAGCTTCTCTGGGCAGCCTGTTCCAGTGTCAGATGATGTCAATTAATTGTACAAGTAATGACTACGAAGTAGCTGGGGAGTGAACTTTCCACACATCAGCTGCACCCTGAGCACTGCCTGCAATGCAAACAGAAAAAATGTGGAACAACTTAACTCGATTTAAGAAGGATGAGATTCCTTGTGTGTGCAGTAAGACATGGACATGTCAGAGGAGTGATACACACTGGATTTATGTGTCTACTGCTCTGTGGGCCCAGAGGCTGAATCTGCCCCGATGAAGCACTGGGTATTCCTGGATAAAACAACATTCGTGAGTTCATAACAAATTAAATATTTCAATAGACCAATAATAAAATCTGATAGTACTTTATAAATCATCACAATGGGAGAAATCTAGTGATTCAAACACTGATTTTTGAAAAATTAATTACAAGGATAACAGACTCCAAAATCTTTTCTCCGGTTTAATTTCAGCTTGCCCTGAGAGCAGAAGCAATCTTGCTGCTGGTATCAAAATCCTGCTGCAGCAGGAAGGTGCCTGATGCAGGCGAAGATGTGATTATCCATAGGAAGGAGAGATCCTATAGCTGTGGTCGTGCTGGGGCAGTGTGCTGACTCAACATAACATCCCCTGTGAATGTGATAGCTGCATGGTTTGCAGTTTTGGAAATCCAAGCATCTTTCTGGGTATTAGTCTGGAGGCTGTGGACAAGAAAGAAGCTGCAGAGCAGTGGATGAGGGATTAGCAAGTGCACAGAGGTCACGGCATTAAACAATATGTGAACTTCACAGTTTAGGTCCTGCTCTGGTAAACAGGGTTAAGAGTTGACCAGAGCTTTTTTCCTCAGCCTATAGCTGTCCTGGAGTCAGTGTAGAAAATAGTATTTGTTAGCTGACAGCAGGATCCTGTGATCAGAAATTTGTTTTGTAAATACCTCTGTGTCAGAAGCAGGTTACAAAAGAGCTCATAAGCTAAAATCAGGAAGGGTGGTAAACACAGGGAGACGTGACTCAGGTCACTTGTTCGACTGGACTGAATTTTGGGGAGAGTAAAATAGGTCGAATACCCTCTCCATAATCATTCCTCACCTTGGCTCAGTGCTTGATTAATTTAAGATGTAGGCAGGCCAGCTTTGCATATTAGCTGAAGTTGTTTAAGGAGTTACTGCTTGCTACAGGTCTTTTGTGCAGGTTTCTGCAACTGCTGCTGAAAGAGTGAGTGCTCCTGGTGCACTTCAGGGCAAAATAGTGGTGGTTTAAGCAAATCCATCTGGGAGCTTAACTTCCAGCAGTTTCTGTGCTGATGCTGCTCTTACTGTCACAGAGAGAGGACCTGAGGCACAAACGGTTCAGACTTGTCGTCGTGTCACAACTGTTTAATACAGGAACAGGTAAAATGAAGCAGTTTTACACTTTGCCATTGCTGAAGGTTGGCAGGTTTGGCAATCTCTGACTCACAATTCACATGAAATTAGTCTGCACCCAAAAAGACCAGCTCACTCTACACAAGCTGGTTCCCCACAGTTCCTTCCCAAGATAATTCTGGAGCAGCTGATCTCTTTGGGGCGTTTACTTCTGTGTAAGATAAAACACACCACTGATGTTTTAACATCTGGCCAGTGATTCTGAAGGGAATCCAGCCAGCCACATCCTAGCTGGATTGCAGGCATCTCCACGTGTCCCTTCTTTCACTCCCTCCCCAGAGTGCTGCTGAGTAGTTTGGTGAGAGTGCAGAAACTTGGTGACACAAAAGCACAAATGCAAAACCTTCTGAAAGCTTTGCCTTCTCCAAACAAATTATTGCAACCTGCATCCCCTTGCTGACCCAGCTGGATTAAGTCTCCATGACAGGAAATGAGGAATGTAGATTTATTCAGACTTGTTGAAATGGTGGCACACGTCCCAAGGAAGACAAATAGCCTTTTGTGAGATAATTTGCTAACACTGTTCCACCCTAACATGCATCTGTCCTGTTATCGCATGACTAATATGGACATAACCCTGCACACTTTTATCTGACATGCATGAATATGTCATCCTGATTTGTGTCTCGCTTGGTTGGGTGAAGAAGCCAATGGACTTGTGCCCAAGCAAAACTTGCTGAGCTGAGATCAAAATCTGGTGTGTTTTTAATTCGCTGCTCGTGCCTATTTGCAAGGAGTGGCTTCAGCTCATAGGAACATTTGCAGAAAGGCTGTTTTTCATCTGGTTGTTTCTTTAACCATATGTAGAAGGATTCACAGAATAAAAGTATTTGTCATTCACTGTCAACATTGCAGTGATTTCTGTTAGACATATTATTCTTTTGGTTAAAAGGGTGGTGGGCATCTGATCAGGAAGAAACCTGCCCTGTGAGTAATCCTACACGATGAGTAATGGATAGTGGATTAATCTTGTTCTTTTACAGCATTTTAATGAATTCTGTAAAATTCTGCAGCATTTAATGATTAACTTAATAATCTGATGGCAATAGCTTTATTACTCATCCTGCAGATAGTGAAATTGAGGTATGGGGCAAGTCTGTTTCTGGGTGAGGAGTCTTGGATCCCAATTCAGGAAAACTTCTGCTAAGTTTGAGCAGAAGACAAAGAGTCCGTCCCATATCTGTACTAGGAGGTCATTCAGAAGATTTAATTCCACCTGTGCCTCTTCAGCAGGCTTCCTTTGTGAATTCATCACTTTTGAATGATAAACAGTGATGTTGCCTCCAGAAATCACTGCTGAGCTTGTGAGAGCTTCGGGGACTGGAATGATTCTTTCTTGGGCACTTAGAATAACAGAATATCCAGAGCTGGAAGGCAACCACCAGGATCCTCAAAATCCAGCCCCTGGACTTGAATGTCTCTTACCACAAGCAAGACCTTCTCCTGACTCTGCCAACGTCAGTGGTTAGCAAGGATATTTCCAAATAAATGTTGGGTTGGAACCTTCAGAATATCTGATTTTCACAAAATCAGCCCCATTGAAAGATGAATGCTTTCCCTTTCCAGCACAGACCTGAAAACTTTTGACTGTGATTTTTTTTTTTTAATTCTCCATACAAGCAGCACGTATTATGACCTAACTACAGTGAAATCCAACCCCAAAAAAGCGCTAATTAAAATCCCAATTGATGAATACACAACCAGCTCCAGCTACATCTTGGACATAATTTCCAAAAGTACCTCCTTTCTTCAAAGGAAAACAAATCAAGAGATCCACCTAATATTTAGCAGTGTTTGTGTCTTACTGAGAGCTATTTGGGTTGTTTGTTGCTGCTTTGCTGTTTACCCACATGATGAGGACAGGCAGGTTTGTGCCAGTGTTGCAATACCACCCTTCAGAGGATGTTGGTTTTCCTTTTACACCAGAATGATTCAGCTCTTACAGGACAATTTCTCTGCATTCATCTCATTGGAGCTGGTGGCACAATTCTGTGCAGGAATTGCCTTAAAGCTGAAACTGAAAAAACAACTCTCACTTTTCCCAATTAATAAATAAAAGCTATGAAACCATTAAAGTGCTATAAAATAAAGACAGGAATATGTTGTTAGAAAGTAGATCCTTGACAAAAGCAATGAAGCAACTACTTAAAAGGGATGACTTCTTCTGAACATTTAAAAAAATGTAAATCCATCAGGTCTTTTTATGAAGTTTGGTAGGGAATAAATCCAGATTAAACATATGTCTTAGGAACTACTCTCCTGCAGAGACCCATGAGTCTCTGCTTTCCCCAGGCAAAGCTGTAGTCAGCTTAAAAATCTTCCACTCTGCCATCTTCTTCCCCTATCACAAAATGCCTTAATCAAAATAAAAGCTTTGAATACAATTATATGAAGCTGTAACTATTTCTACCAGAAAAAAAATCAATTGTATTATGCAATAATATTTTCAATTTGTTTCAAAATAACTTTGAAATGAATTTGATACAATAATGGATTTGAAGGAAAAAAAAGTATATGAACCTACAATTCAATTGTTTGATTGACCTGAGTCCTCTATCATTATTTCATTTCAGTTCCTGGAAAAATCTGAGAGAAAAACTGCTGTGTTGTGATTCAGAGCAAGGACTAATTTCCGAATGCTGGGATTTCTCTGAGAGTGGAAACTGCGAGCACAGGACAGCTTTAATCACAGTTTTCCACTCACAGCCTCTGCAAGTGGAATTGCAGTGGAAGTTGTAGAAACTATGTGGATATTCAATGTAGAATAATTTTCATCCTGTTGCACAGATTCCATTCCTATGGCAATCCCTGAATTTTCCAAACTCTTATTCCCAGCTTCTTTCCATTTTCTTTGTTGTGTGGCTCCACAGCCTGCAGTATTCACATGCTCTAAGGATCCCTGGTGAGTCAGTAGTCTTTCTACTTTTTAACAACGACACTGCAAATATTTTAATTATAGTAATAATAATATTTAATAAGGTGGCTTACGAAATAAAAGTTTTTTAAAGCCACAGGTGGGTTTTCATTGTATACTCCATGATGTGTTTTCTTATCATTGCAGTAATTTTCTTCCTATGAGAAAACCTTTTAACATTAAAACAGTATTTTAAAACCCCCATTTACCTCTGCTTGTGTTCCAGTTGTAGAAAGAGGAAATCAATGTTTGTCATTTTAATACCCAGTATAACTTAACATCTAATATATCTCAAGTGGGTTTTCCCTGGAAGAGGAAACTTGATGCTCGCTCAGCAGTACAAACCCAAAGCAACCTTTCTGGTGATCATAAGACCTCATTCAGCCTGAGATATAAATCAAGAGTAAGACTAAAATACAATAAAATAAAATAAAATAAAATACAATAAAATCAGTGGCATTATGGCTTGAAGAAGAACTAGTCTTGCTGAGTCTGCACTGCTGCATAATTTGGCAGCATTGACTGCCTTGCCTGCTGATGAAGAAATTTGTTAACAAGGCTGAGCCTGAGCAGAAGTGCTTATTTTTGGCATAAAATAAATCAGACAACGAGTCCTTCCAAACACCATTCACACCTTCCAGTTACTCTGCACTACAAGGTGACACGGGAATTTTCACCATTCATGATAAATCATTCCAGGAAGACAGTAAGAGGGCTGGGATGGGGGAGCAGGGGAGGAAAATGCCAATTAATAGACGGATTACTGTGAAATAAGTACTTTTAGTGGGTTGACTTTAATGTAATGAATAGACTCAAGTGCAGAGAAGTGGATGCAATTGAAATACATGGATTAAGGTAGACATGGAGAACAGATTTGCTCTATGTAGAGTAACTTCTGTTAGTTCATTTATGCTATATTTTCATTTTAGCTTACTTTTTGCTTCTTCCCAATGTAAATGTATACACATGCATATACATACATATATATAAAAATACGTATATATACACACACATTATACGGATATTTTTCCATGAAGCTTCTAGAAACCAAGCGCAAAATGTTGTTTAGAGAATGGCAAAGCACCTGGAACCCAAATTTACAGTCTAACACAGCTGAATCATTGTAAATTAACACATGATGTAAACGAACATAGCTGACGATCATGTTCTGGTCACCAGCTCTACTGCTATGACCAAGTGACCACCCTAATATTCCAGCTTTCTGTGGGAGTAAGTTCACTTTCCTTATTTTTAGATGTCAACATCCCACCTAATCTTCCTGAGATCCCTTGATAGGCAAGAGATATGATTTATACAGCCTTTAGTACATGTTTATTTTATGATAAGGTGAACTTTGTCCTAAAAGTGGCTATTTTCCTCCGCCAGTCACGAAGGATGTGGTCACAGATTGCGGCTACTGATGGGTATGGAGAACTCAGGTATGATCTCAGTACCTCCCAGCTGATTCCCAGTTAGCTGAAGCCACCCCACGAGCAGTTGTCCTCCAGGCTCCACAGCTGATGATTACTCTCTGAGACAGGAGCAAGTGAGGATTAGCTCTTTGGTAGCTCTATCTGGGAATTCAAATCCCTCTGACTTCAGGCCATGAAACAGCAGAGCAAACAGGCAGCCTGGTTGCTGCTGTGAAAGACGAGATCTGGCAGACAGGTGAGGCAGAGGAGAGGGAATGATGACAGAGGCAATGTCATCAGTCTTATCAAAATCCAAAAAGACTGCGAGTCATAACCCCATTTAGGAAGTAAAAGCGGTCTTGATGGGATCTAGAGTAGCTTTTGAGTTGCTGCAAGCTACACTAGGAAGCCACTACCATTCCTAGCCTCCTGAAGAACCAGACAGGAGGAAAGTCATCTCAGACCATCGTTCTGATCAGGTGTCATATGCTTGGCCCAGTGTGATGCAACCACCAAAGCTCAAGAAAATCAGCAGTGAAAAGTGCTGAGTGTGATTCTGGGTTATGTACGTGCACATGATCTGGAAAAGCAGGATGTGAGCTCCAGCTCAGGGAAGAATGGGTGGAGGGAAGAAGCCTGTAGGTACCTTTGGTTACCATATTTTGCAAAAAGGCACATGCCTCAGAGCTGCTGGCAGTGTTCAACGCTTTTGTAAGTACTTAGGGCTGCAGTACACAGAGTATCACCATGAGCAGCTTCAACTCTGAGAGCATTTCTTTGTGCGGGAAATTCCCCTGGTTTTGTGTTTTTGATGTAAAACAAAGGATGAATTAGTCTTGAGGAGGGTTATTTTCTTTTGTCAGAGTTTATGAAGCCCTCTGAAGCAAAGGTCTTTCCCTGCAGGCCTTTCCACATCTAACTATGGGATGAGTAGGAGTGAGTTATAGCCACATGCTGTAGGAAGGAGCTGAAGGAACGTCAGGGAAAGAGAAAGCAACTTTTAGCTGCACTAAACCCATAAACATGATACAATAATCTGGGAAATCTGATTAAGGACTGCTACACTCCTTAGTCCCATCACCCTTCTCAAAGTCTGCTCCCCTGTCTATTGTCTCTCATAACCATTTACCTGATTCATTCAGTCTGCCACTCTGGGACTGTGACCACCCTCAGTTCGTACCAAAAACATGGATGAATTCTATCAGGTCATCACAGGGTCTCTCTGGAGCCTCTTGCCCAAGATAAAGCTTTAAATTGAGATTAAAACATATCAAACTCTACTTAGGTTTTTATAATTTTTTTTGTATATGAACAGTATATGAGTACTGATATATATGTGCATAGCATAATATGTAATATGTAATATGTGATATGTAATAAATATGTAATATATAATATATAATATATAATATATTATATATTATATATATTATGTATTATAGAAAATATATTATAGATAATATAATATTATATAATATATTAATATATTATATGTATGTATATTATATGTATACATATCTAATATATGTATTATTTTATATTTCATATTTTATATTATATTTTGAATGTTATATATGCAGTATTATATATTGCATATATCTGCTCAGAGAAACTGTGGCTGCCCCATCCCTGGAAGCTTTCAAAGCCAGGTTGGGTTGGCTTTTGAGCTGCCTGGTCTAGTGGAAGTTGTCCCTGCCTGTGGCAGGGAATTGGAATGCGATGATCACAGACCACTGGATAATCTTTAAGGTCCGTTCCAACCCAAACCATTCTGTGATTCTATGATTCCATAATATGATTTATGACATTATATATTAAGAATATATATTGCGGTATCTTAACATGATATGTTATAGTAACATATTTATATAACATATTATATGCTATATGTGTTGATAATGTACTAAATATGTAACGTGTAATATATGTTATATTATGTTATAATAATATATTGTTTCTACAATATTGGCCAACTCGCAGGCACATGAGCACTTGAAAACCTTGACCTGTTAAAGGATGAGTGAAACACAAACACACATAAACAAACCCACGTGGACAGACGGACATGTTGCAGTGCATGATGGTGCCTAAACATTTACACAAACACACATACCCACATGTATTTGAAAATCAAAATATCAGTGATATTTACATATTTGCTCTCATCACTTTTGTTTGCCAGAAAGCCTCCTCTGGAAGGTAAGATTGTTAATTTGGGGCTGAGGCTGAGTTTAGTGACAAAGCAGCAACAGAAGCTGTGAGATTTTAGCAGACATAAAAAAGTGTCATCTAATAGTCCATCAAACAGCCCTTGTCACACAGATAAACCCTTTATCTCTCTCTCTCAGATTCTAATCAAGGGTACAGTTTGCATGTTTCTTGTATCACTGCAGCAACCAATTCAGCTGGGATTCCCTATGCCCTGGGAAATAAACTCATTTTGACCCAAATGAGCATTTCAGAGTCTTGTTTTATCTTTTCCCATTAACATGTTGGTTATTATTTGTTAGTCAAGGCAACAAGAGTGCATTTTCTCACCAAAAGGATGTGTTGCAGAGCAGACTGTATCTGCTTGTTTGGAGAGTTCAGCATGCAAAATAAAATCAAAATATGGGAAATGTGGTTGTAAGGCAAAGTTTTCTTTGTGGTTAAAAACCATTTGAAATACACTGGAGTCTTAGGTCTAAAGAGTAAAACACCAACCTTTTTATTACTTAACAATTCAGTTTACGGTTTCCAGAATATTTTCTATTTTCCAAATATAGTAACGACAGTCTAAAAAACAATTTTAAGTTTCTAATTCTATCATGTTCTTATTTCCATGGTGTAAAAAATTGTGTGTTTCAGTTTGGCGGTGCACAATCAGTCTGTCCCAGGTTTGCACTCATAATTAATTACTCACATTGAAGATAGAAACCAAGTGACAAATGTATCATTGTCTCAAGGCTTAAGCTTGAAAATACAGAAATAAAACCTTTATGTCCTTTTTTTATTGTAAGTCTTACGGCTCTTGACAATGAGTTCAATAATTTTGGGATTTGAAATTGTTTACATCAGTTTTCATTCAGCTGTTTCTAGTTTCTGGCTTAGATGTTGGCAAATAGCTTAAAAACAGAAGATCTTGGGCTATGTCTATGCTCATAAACTGAATAAGGCTTGGGGTCAAGGCTTGAGCTGGTTCCTGGATGGTTTTCACCCAGACAACCACCTCTGCTTTGGGCCATTTCACTTGCTTGTGGGAGGCCAGTAAAAAATTCCACATTTATAATTTGCAGCATTTCTTATTTTCTCGGGAATATTTTGATGCTCAAGCACGCACTATTGAACAAAACAAGCAGAAATTGGTGGAAAAGGATGAATGGTTGGATGTCACCTGCTGAGCAATGTCCCTGGAACAGGCATCAAGCACTCACCTGGTCATCCTCACTTTTGCTTGTCCACAAGGGAGAAACAGGAACTTTTTGGCAAGTTTGTGACATGATGTGTGATGTCTGTGAGGTATTTCCATGTTTTTTCCTGATGAGATGATGTCTGGTGACACATCTCCTTCATCCATCAGAGGAAAGTTAAGGCAGCTCAAGCTGGATGTGTCATGGAGCTCTTTACCTTTCCTTGCCACAAGAGGGGATTTCCCTTCTGTCCTCTCCAACTGATCGAGGAGGCTTTTTTTAGGAATTTTCTTTTCCTTAAGCATTGTTCTTATTAAAAATAGTTTACCACCTTAGGCCATAAAAGAAATTCTCTTCTGATCAGGCCTCCTGCCTCAAGCGACTAAATAAATAGCATCCGTTTGATGTAGCAAATGTGAAAGCTGCATGTTTACTTCTTCACTTTGAAAAAAATATATAATAGCAGCTACTTTTTTCTTCCCCAAGGTTCATGTTGTTGTAAAATAAACAGATGTTTGGGGGAGGGGGGAGAAATGTATACATTAGAAGTGTTTAAAATACTCCCAGTCACCCTGATTAACAAGCATAACAAAGGGTGATAAGGAAACAGAAGGTATCAAAAGTCACTGGTGTTGTTTTTGTTTCATATTTTTTACTGTAAAATGTCTGGCATTGTTAAAAAATTAAAAACTGCTTTTTAAACCAGGCATCTGTTTTCAGAGTTTTGGAGACTACAGGCATGAAATGTAGGAAATATATAAGAAAAGACCCCAGCAAAGAGTCCCATCCCTCCCACTCTCAGAACATGAAAAGCTACGAGAAAATCAAATCAAAATAAATATGGGAAACCATTCTATGAACCAAAGTTCCTCTTTAAAGCCAGCTGTTTATGTGGAATATACATGGCCCTCCACTTTCTAACCTGAGCTCATTCACAGGACTTCACAAAGACTTTGTGAGGGAATCGCTGCTCCTTCTAGAGCTGCACAGAATTTCAGTCAGCTGTGGTGTAATGATGTTTCTGTGCCTCTGACCTATCTAAGCATCATGGAGTGGGGGATTACGTGGAGTGATTAAGATTGTACACCTTATTTGCTCCTTCTCTCCCACTCTGAGGAAGTAGAGATTAAGAGCGAGGACTGAGCATCCCAGTGCAGATTCTTATTTTTTCCAGTCTCATCCAACATAAGAAATGCATTTAACATTTATATCTGGGACCCTGGTGGATCTGCAGGTGGTGTGATTGACATAGCCCTATGGATGATCACATATAGTAGTTACCTGTTGGAAGGCAAATCAGCCAAATCCATGCTGCCCATTTAATTTATTTGGGCACTGTTCATGAGGGCTGGGATTACTCTGAGGGACCTTCAAGGACTTGGTGCAGAAATCCCACTGGAGGCCAGCGGACACCACCAATTTTGAAACAAGAGCCAAGGCAGTTTCACACTCCTGTGAACAGTTGTTTGCATTTTTGTCACACATGCATTCATTCAGTCTTTTCCTAAGTCGCTGTTTTAATATATACAGGTTTGAATTCCTTTCATTGGAATTAATTTTTTGCTTGATTTTCCTCCCTTGAGTAGATCCAACTTATGTGTGGCTTTGCTAACATGCAACTTTACAGACATTAAACATGTGGACATTGCCTTTTTATTCTACAGAACAAATATACAAGTCAGGAGAGCTGAACATTTTTCAGGACAGGGGCACAATTCCGTTTTTTTCCTTTTAGCCTTATTGTTGACTTAAATCATTACATTGTTTAACTGTGTAATAAATATTTTACCAACTTCTGTATTTTACATGGCACTTCAGTTCTGTGATATGGCCAGCTTTAGTTTTAATATTTAATGTATGATTATCTAGTTATTACTATTAAGCAGTTTTGCTTCTCTGGAGGATTCAGGCTTGACTAAACAGAAAATTGTGCTGCAGCTGTAAATATTTCCCTTGTAAACCATGACTTCTTTAGAAATTTTTAACATATTCTGTGAAAATCTCAGAAAGAACTTTGAACCCTATTCTTTCCTGCTGCCTGTTTTCACCATTTATCAACAACCATGGATTTTGAATGCCCTGCACTGACAAAAGGAAAGGACCATGCATACATAGAATTTGTAGCACAAGACCAGAATAATTAAAGGAGAAATAGGAATTACTGGAGAGGAGGTGAGTGAGGACATTGGGACAGAAAATCCTTAAGGTTAGACCTGTCCTGCTTCCTTATACAAACAGAAGAAACACAAATCTGGCACCTGTCTCCCAGCAGGGTCTGGAGGAAGCACAGGACAGACTGCAGATCTGCCAGGAGCAGAGAGGATACCTGTGCTGTCCTGCTGAGGTTTTGATGATATTAAAATGCAGAGGTCCTGGAAAAGCTACTGTTTGACTCTTACAAATACTAGGGAGACCTGGAGTTAAGATTCTTTACGTAAATTTCACACACAGTTTTATGTCGATTTGTGCCCTTCAAAATCTGACACAATCAGATTTTTTTGGTAGCCAATAACAGATTACATGTTGTATTAAAAGGTTCCTTCTTGGGATTTCCCTCCTTTAATTGATAGAAAAATTATATTACCTATTCATATCAAAATATAATCTATATGAATTTTTTTAAAGGGATCTTTTTGCTTTAAAAATACCTATCTTTGTAAACTTAAAAGGCATACATACATGTGCAATACCATATATTTAAAATCTGCTAAAAATGTTATTTCCACATGCTTGATTAACTGTTTTCAAGTGGAAATCTACCTCTAGTAAGTAGTTTAGGGTTAGAAAACCAGGCTTCAAAGGAATTTGGTATGCCTTCTTCACCTTTGAGATTCAAACACTGGAGCCAGGATTGAAAACCAAGGTATTTCAGGTGTCTGCATTTAAAAGACTTTGTTTATGTTAAGGCTTAGGTCACCTTAGCAGGTATGTTTTAATGAAAACATTACCTCTCTGTGACCTTTGGGATTTGAAGGTTAAAATGCAGTCACTGGAAAAAGGAATCCTCATTGTCATGGATGAAATCTTTGGCATTAGAAACATCATTTCTCATCCCTGTGAGTGACTTAGTGCAACAATAAAGTTTGCTCCCTTCACAGAAGGGGTAACACAGAGGCTTCTAATTCATCTTCCTCCCCAGAATACACAATTTTGAAACATTAACAAAATTAAGGAATGGCTTAAAAAATATTTGAAGATGGTCCCTTACAATTGTCAAACTAAATTTTTCTCTAGATAACGAAGCCTCTTTGAGCCTTGCACTGCTCAAATATTAATAGAATTTGTGCTGATACCTGTGTTTCAAGGGACTTGGGATAGTTATTGGTGATTTATTTTCCTCCCTGTTGCTCAAGAAATAATATCCATTCATTAAAACAAAATAATGTATAGCAATAACACACTTTCTATAAGCGTAGTAATTTATAAATTCTGTCAGACATCTGGGACAGAGGTTCTTTATGTCAAATATTAAATCTATTTAGCAGTTTATTTGTAACATATTTGCAACTTCAAAAAGAAAGGAAGAAAGGAAACAGAGTGGGTTTCTTCCTACTTTTTTGCATTAATGAAGCTAACAGCCCTTGTGCATTTGCAGTAAGTCAATTTAAGTAAATGACTTTTTATGACTGTTATTAGCTTCAGTTGTCACTGGAATGTCATCAACAAGTTATTCATTGCATTTCGAACTGGATCTTTTAAGTACAATAACATCAGAATTGCTGAAATCCTAACCTTCATCTTTTCTTGCGGGGAACAGGAAGGGTGGAAAGGATCTGTCGGTTCCCTAAATTCAGGTCAAGGCAAAGTGGTAGGGAAAAAAAGCTAGTGTTTCAAAATCATCATTTTACACTAGTTTAAAAGCCTGAGTGATGAGCGAAACACATCATACTTCCACTTAAGTTCTTGTACAGACTGAAGAGAAAGATGGGTTTGTGAGCCTTTCTCATGTTACTTATCTACAACAAAATCCAGAACAAAACAGGACTCAGCAACACCTATCTTGTGGTGTGTGAGGGAGCCCTGATGTGGGAGGTGAGCAAACGGAGACCACGTTTGCCTCTGAACCCAGGCTCACGCTGTCCAGGCATTTCCCAACTTGGAGAGCAGCCAGCCCTAGGCTGGAAGTGTCACAGACCCATTAGTGCTGTTGAAAGGCAAAATGTAGACACCAGGAATATATGTCTGTGTCATCAAACTCACAGCTCCCCTGGGAGCAGCCTCAGGAGCGCTCACTCCAAGGACTGCTGTCCATAAACAGCACGGGTAACATAATACCAGCTTTGGATGTCTTCTTTCCAACACAATTCCAGTGTCTCCAACCTGCTGGCATCATTATAGAGCCATGAAATTACTAAGGTTTGAAAAGACCTCTAAGATCATTGAGTGCAATCATAAACTCAGGACTTCCACATGAACCACTAAAACATTTTCCCAAACACCAACATCTACTTGTGTTTTGTATGCTTCCAGGGATGGTGATTCCACCACTGACTGGGGCAGCCTGTTCCAATACCTGGCCACACTTAGAAGGAAGAAATTTCTCGTAATATCTAATCCAAACCTCCCTTGGCACAACTTGAGGCCATTAGTTCTCATCCTGCCACTTGTTACCTGGGGAAGGAGATCAACACCCACCTGGCTGTCCCCTGCTGTCAGGGAGCTCTAGAGTGATAAGGTCACCCCTGAGTCTCCTCTTCTCCAGGCTGAGCCCCCCCCAGCTCTCTCCGCTGCTCCTCATCAGACATGTGCTCCAGACCCTTCCCCAGCTCCATTCCCTTCTCTGGACACACTCCAGGCCCTCAAAGTCTTTCTTGTAGGAGGGGCCAGAGCTGTCGGAATTTCTAAATCACTTTTCTACACTAAATATAGGGTAAATAGCAGAGCTCTATGGAGCTCTTCACTGATGCAAACTTGAAGCCATTGTTATCTCCTCAGCAGGATGTGAAGTTTCTTCTGCAAGATTTTTGCTGTGTGAATGGATTTAAGTTGAAGCAGCAATACTTTCAGTCTCTTTCTTCCCTGTTTCAAACATTGTAACTCTGCTGGAAGAGAGGAATGGTAGGAAGCTCAAGCTGCAGTGCTTATTTGAAGGAAAGACTGAGATAGGAAGAGGGATAGAGACAGGCAGTGAGGTTTGGTCCTAGTGGATACAGCAGATGAAGAGACAAGGCCAGGCCAGAAAAGCAAAGAATCCCCCAATACAGGGGATACAGCAGGTTGGGCTGCAAGTAATGGTGCATTTGCAGTCAGAGCTTAGTCCCGTTCCCAAATCCCCACGCATGCCAATGTCATTTGCAAACCTGCAGTCCCTTCCTCACAGCTCCTGTTCTCCATCCCCCGAGACTGGCTTTTGGGTAAGAATGTCTGTGTGCTTCAGTTTCTCGATCTGGAAAAGGAACTAATTTTCTAAATTATTTTGGGTCTTGAATGAGTGTCTGCTTCTGCTGTTCCAGCACTGATGCCAGGAATAGACAAGGCTCTCAGGAAAAGCAAGAATCAGGAACTACAGCACAAAGGTGAGCTGAAAAAAGGTGAAAAGGTAAGAGAAGAGCTCAGACAAGGTTAAGATGTGTCTGTAATAAGTTTAGCTTTAAAGTAGCTTCCTCAGGCATGGCTGGCAGCAGGGAGTAGAGCAGAGTTACAGCCATGCTGCTCTGCCAGGCTTTGCAATTTGGGCTTTTCTCTGCACTCCACTGCGCACACTACCCAAACAAGTCAGTGGGAATTAGCTCAGAGGTATCTACACGTGGTGCAGTCACACCTTGTCCTGCCCTAAGTCACAAGAATGGAAAATATCTACAGCTTCTTCCTGGAATGAGAAAAATAGCCTTTCCCAGTACATTGAGGTCAGGACACCGCTGGAAGCTTGAAGAGGCAGGAAGTTTTTGCTTTGAAACTTCTTTATACAAGGGAAAATAGTTCTTTGTGTTTGGCAGGAGAACAACAAGACTTTGCTTTAATAACATTCTAATAATATGTAATATTATATACATTTGGCTAGTAAAATGCACCACAAATTGCTTTTGTTGAGCACTTGAGACAAACATTATAAGAAAGGAAGTCCAGTACTTGGCCAAATATGCAATTAGCTGCCACCCTGAAGCAGGATTTAAGATCAGTGTATTATCTTTTCAGGATTAAAGAGGTGGCAGTTAAAAATAGGAAGCCATAATTAAAAAGAAAAAGACCAGAAGATTTAAGAATATTTGTGGTGAAACTCCTCACACGTGACACAAATTAGTGTTCTCCCAGACAGAAAGAAGCAGGGAGGTGAAAAGAGGAGAGAATCTGATCTTAAATCCAGCTGGATTCTACAGGCAAAATTGCCTGACCACGTGAAGTCTTATGGCGATATCCCAGGCAGAACTGCCTCCTTCAAGTAATTTCCATGACAGTGAATTCATAAGAGCTCTCATTCTCTTGGTTGCCTTTCAAGTCAATTTTAGTAGTCCTGGAGGCTTCAGTGGCATTTGACTTCGGTGGATTTGAATCCACCAGCAATTTTGCCATCAAACCTAGTGTAAACAAGATCAGGATCTAAATCACTGGGCTAGGTTTTCAGCCAATAAAAATTGCCTTCGTTACAAGATAGGGCTGTAGCAATTCCATTTTCTAGCTGAAACAATTTGCACCATGGAGTTACGACAATTCCGCCTTAGGGGTAGGATAAATTGCCCCATATAACAATGGCATTTTTTTTAATCTGTATAAGATCTGCCTTTTGTTTTAGAAACACAGGTGGTTCTTGCAATCATATCCATCAAGCATTTTTTTCCATTCTATTTGAGCCAGCAGGGTTTTTGCCACTCACAATATCAAGGATAACATTCAGCTCTTAATCAAGTAATAGGAGAAACCATATGTTTCAAAAGAAAAAAAAAAATTCTGAGACTATATCATCAGCTTTACAAAATAATCTGGACTTTATTTACTGGTGATGTGGTTACAGTGAGCAAGAGGGCAAGATTTAAACTTAATGTAAATATTAAATTATTTTCTCTGGCATGATCCTTTTATTACCTTTATTAAATGGTCAATAAAATTATAATAATTTTTAAAAAATAGATTCTGGGAGAATAGAAAAAAAGGAGGAGGAAAACACAAACACTCATCTGCCAAAGAAGACTTATGCTTGCATGAGCTGAAGGTTGATGTCAGACAAATTTCACTGAAGAGGAGATTTATAAACATGATGTAACTCTGACAAGCTGGGCTTTGTATCTTGGCAAAGAAAAGTTTAAGAAAATACCCATGTACACAGGCACACACACACACAGACATGCATCTATGTTGTATATTGGGTTTGAACGTTTATTGCTCCAGAAAACTTATTGAAAGAGATTATGTGTCTCATCTTGTCTCCTTTTAAAAATAGAGCACTTATATTTGTTTTTTATTAGCTTGTTTTAGGATTACCTTAATCCTACCCAAATTTTTTCACCACTTCCCCCAGTGCAATTTGCAATGGTAATCTGTTTATGAAGGGTAATGTTAGAATAACTGTAAATATCTTCCCAACAGAACACAAACAATAAAAACAAAAGCTGCAGCTTAGGGGAGCTTTGGTGTGCCGAAACCCAAGCTCACTTAAGAAAACCCTGTAATGGATAACAATCCAAATCATGTCACTGAACCATGGGAAGTTGAAAGTGTGGGATAGACCTGAAGAAACTTCTGTTTGCTGGGAAAATCCTGCCCTTATTTCATTTTCATGTGGTCTCATGGGTAAAACTGAGGATGATTTAGATCCTTAAGTGGTTTTCTACACAGACATAGACACTTATCTAAAAGATGAAAATAACCTGCTTTTTTATTATTTCTTTTGGAGAAGATTTTGCAGATTTTTTTAAATTTATTTTAATATGGTCTTTATTTCATAAGCCTGGTGAAATCTTCTGTGTGTAGAGCAGGAAATGGATACAAGCATGGATACAGGTACTCTGTGTTGTACCAAAGGGTCCAAGTCCCTTCCTGTCCTGATCAGAGAGAGACAGGGGTGTGTTACACCTCCCTATTTAATCCATGAACACAGTCTTCCTTCACATGGAAGCTGGGGATGAAGGGTTCTGTGTTTACCTGGGACTCATGTCTGCTCAGCATCACATCACAGCTAAAGCATCCTCGGGGCTACTGGACTGAAAAAAGCTTAAAGAGCCATATTTCCACTTAAAACATGGTCAGAGTCAACATGTTCAATAAATAAATTAAATAGTAACTTCACCTATTTGGAACTGAAAGCCTGATAATGAGAACTGAGTTAACTCTAAACTGTCCAGTCCAAGAGCAAGGGAATTCCATTTACCTGGCTGAAAGCTGAAGTGAAGGAAATTTGTTTTGCTGGTGAACCCAATCGCTGTTCAATCCTAACCTCTTAACACAAAACATTAAGCCAGAAACAAATAAAAGCATGGGAATGCTCATGTGCATGATTAATTTTGTGTGATGAATTGCTTTGTTGTGCCTACTGCTAGCTGGTAAAAGAGTTGGGAAGACAATGGTGGGCTGGAGTGAATAGAATGCGGTAAATGCATCTTTCTTTATGGATGCGTCTGTTTTGATTTTAATTTCATTCTAGATCAATATTTAACCTCTCATTTAGATTTCCATCATCAGAGTAGTCTCTGGATCTCAATTCCTCCAGCTGCAAAGCAGAGAAAACAAATAAACACACAATGGTTTCAGGAGGCAAAAGGGATGCTCACAAAGTGATCAAGGTGTCTCAGAGTGAAAAGCAACCTCCACAGAAAAGAGGTGAACTCCAAACCTCCCCATCTGAGGGCCAACTGAAGCATGTGCATCTTGATAAAACTCCAGATGCTGATCTTCAGTTCTGAGGGCACTGTCACAGCTAGGATGGAAGTTTCCCTAGGAACTAAATGTGGGAGTGAGGATATGTCCAAAACTACCTCAATTCCCTTTGCAGGTTAGACTCAAAGAGGAGAGTGGCCTGAAGCTCTGAGACCACTCACATCAAGGGCAGTGGAAAGCTGCCTTTGGGTCGACAATGCTGAGCAGAGGGCTGAGGCTTCAGCCAAAGGTCTTTTAAAGTGAATAGGGTATTCCTGTTTAATATTTTAGGTCTTTAAGACAACAGATCTACATTCAAAAAATACACATCTCTCCTTCGCTCCCTCCCGTTTTCACATATTCCTTCTTGACCTAGGCTTTATAAATCAGTTGTTGCTGTTTTACCTCAGACCTGAGTCTTGGCAAATACTCAGTACACAGAATAAATGGTTTGGCCTTCCAGGTGCTGCCACACAGCCAACACAAAATTCTCCATCAAAATTTTCTCAGCAGTGGAATAAAACCTTTCTGAAGTGGAAGAATTAAAAATACACTTGGTCAGGGAAGAGGATGAGAGATGAAGGGGGGAGGAAAAGGTGGGCTCATTAATCTGCTCTAATAATAAATCCTTATCACTTATGCATTTCAGTTACTCCTTCAGCCTCCACGTTCTATATTTAAATACATCTGCTTCACACATGCTTTGCCAATTAGCTGGTGATATTAACTGTTCAGCACTATCTATTAACACATGGCACTGCTGAGCGGCAGGAGAGACAAGCTTGACCAGGAGAGATAGTCATTCATGAGGCACACATTTCTCTCTATAACTCCGAAGTGGGGAGATAGGAAAGCGGCACAGCAATTGACCTCGGTTGTACATCAAGGCTAAATAGACACAGAGTAAATTACAGACAAGTGAGACAAGCTACTAACTGTTCCTTTAGCAGCCCATAATGTCAGTAATTCTATTACAATGATGGCTGGTTATGCAATGCAGTTGAGATGTAAATTTTTCTTTTTTTTTTTTTCTTTTTTTTCTGTCCCTGTCTCTCTGTCTGTCTGCATTGTAAAATTTGTAGCCTAGTGATGGAACAGATACATTTTTCTGTTGCAGCAGTGGAGGGGTTTAGACTGGGTATTGGGAAAAATTTCTGCATGGAAGGGGTTGTCACGCATTGGAACAGGCTGCTCAGGGAAGTGGTTGGGTCACCAAACGTGCAGGGGTTTAAAATTTGCATAGATGAGGTGCTTAGGGTCATGGTTTAGTGGTGGACTTGACAGTGCTGGGATAATGTTTGGGATCGAGGATCTTAAAGGTCTCTCCCAAGCTAAATGATTCTGTAATTCTGCAAGAAAGGGTCATTGTTATCAACTTGTGAGAGACTCTTACAAACCACAAAAGCACAGATCTTCCTGAGCAGATTCCTGCTTTAACTAGAAAGCAACACCAAAACAGTTGGTCTGGTCTATCATGCCATAGAAAATATCACAATATTGAAATGGTTTTAATCTCTTGTAATGTGATAACATAAAGGATTTTGAAATTGAGGTGCATAATTCTGAAGCAATGATAGAATAACAACTATTCTTAGACATCTCAATTAAGCACTAGATTGGTATTATTTGTGAGGAGATCTTGGACACCTAAATCATCAAAATCACCTAAATTATGGTGTAAGCAACAACATACCCTTTCTATTGCCTAATAATATCTATACCCAACTGAAATTACTTTGGATGACCTGCCTGTCTTTCACTGCTTCTCCAGAAAAATGCGGGTTTCCCCTGAATTTTTTATCAAGTCTTGTGTAGATGTTTCAGATGCCCTATGACCTAGCAGCAACTAAACTGAATACTGCAATCACACTGGGAGAAGACTAACCAGTGTGTTTCAAAGTTAAATCCATGCTGAGCTATGGAGAAGAAAAATGTGTCAATGCATAGAAGCCGAGAACAAGAAGGAGAAATTAGATTTCTTTCCACCCCATTACTTATTCTTTGCATGCCAGTGATTGGGTGGATTCACCATCCACCTCAGTTTACTCATCTAACAACTCTGACTTCATCTGGAGGCCAGTGGTGATAAAATGGATGTGGAATTTAGTTTTTGTGATTCTCTTGTTAAGGAGTGCTTGCTGTCTCTGCTTGGCAGGTCACGAAGGGCAGGATTCATCTTTCTTGTTTTATAGCCATCCATAAGTGGCCTTGTCAGTCATTCAGGTCACTGAGTAAGTGCCTGAGGCAAAAGGACAGAATCAGCCTCTGGAAGTGCCTCTGTCTCGAGTATCTCTAGAAGAAACCTGAATTAGCATAGATGAGATTGAATAACTATATAGACAATGAAAGTAAATAAAATAATGATATGCCCTTTCCCCTTTCTTCATCTTTTGTTTGTTTGCTTGTCTCATGATATATAAGGAAGCAAAGACACATGAGATAAAGACAGATCAGGAGACAAAGTAGAGCTGAAGGGCAATCCCATCATAGCCAATCCACAACATGGGCATGCTCTGCTCAGTCTGCCTATTTTCCCCTGTTTCTAAGGTCATAGCTGACAAAAGGTGCAAAAATGCTGGACTACAGCTAGAGACAGATCAGTAATTGCTATAGGAAAAGTATTTACCCAAAAAGGGGGAATTCTGCAGCTATTTTAGCTTCCCTTCAGAAAGAAATATAACATTGAGATGCCCATAGAGATCTCTCTTCCAGTACTGATCAGTGTTAATTATCTGCTAAATCTCTTCAAATCATAAAACATTTTGCTCAACAGAGGTAGAATAAAAGCACAAACCCATGTTTTCATTTAGTTATTTTTTAGGCCCCATAAAGGTCAAAGCTCAAAAGGAAAAAGCAATGACAAAAATATTATTCAAACTATTTAATGGAAACAAAATTGGGTTCAATTCCATGGTGAATTTAAAACCAGGGAAAAATTTCTATTATTTTGTGAATTTTCACAGTGTAATTACTGACAGACCATGAAGTTACATGAAGTTACTTGGAGGACTTGGCAAATGAGAGCCAGGCTGGTTCTCATTGTTTGAGTTACTGGCACGTGCAAAAGTGATGAAGAAATAAAAACACCCAACTTCCAAGAAGAATAGTTGATGCCCTTGGATGACATCAAAGAGTCTGTTTACAAGTAGATGGATCAAGGTTGCCTAAACACAGGTGCCTGGAGTGTTTGAGCACCCTGGGGAAATTAAGAGAGCTCCATGACATGGTGAAAGATTTGGGGTAGACCTGTACCACCCTGCAGTTGCAGCAGCTGGTGATAGTGCAATACCTCATACATATGTGTCCAAAATGTCTGCGCTTAGGCAAATGAATCCTACTCAGTATGTCAAAACAAAAACCCAGCAATTATTTGGAATTAAAACCTATTCTACATACGCAGCTGAGCATGAGCGTTGTGCAATGGGTGAAGGCAAATGGTTGCATTTAGTCACACAGCATTAGTGGGGGTATTTATACTACCTGTGTTTACATAGCTACACTAGAAAGCCCAGCACTGCAAACTGTCTCTGTAGGCAAGAGAAAGTCAAGGGAATTATTCAAAAAAGGGGTCTGTTGCATGTTTAAATAATGCTCTAAGGAATCCTTTCACTCCTCTTTGCCTACAAAGGGGCGCAAGCATGCCCTTTACCTCCAACAGGCTCTGAGCTAGATGGCTGTGGTCAGGCTGACCCTTCTCTGGTCTAGAACATCAAATCCTTCATGGATGTTTATAGACCTTCAGGAGAAAGAAGGTCCTAAGTGTTTTGAAATCCCAATCCTAAATTTGATGCTGCCCCTTCTGTGCTGTGGGAAACTCACATTAAGTACCTCTTGCTGATTTGTAAGAAGAGATGACTGTGCACAGGTACCTTCCCTGTCGGGTTCTGGGAAGGATTATGGACGCAGTAACTTAAAAGCCCTTTGAAGTATAACAAAAAAAAAAAAAAAAGTCATAGAAGTGCTAGAAGTACTAAACTATATTGTTAAAGAAAGTGGTCATGGAACATGTAAGAAGAGCTACTAAGTCTTAACTCACACCAACAGACTTTAATAGAGCACATTATTTGAGCTGTGCAGCCGTGAGTGAAGGAAGCCCCCACACGTGATCTCTACTTATATGTGTGCACAGAAAGGGTTACAGGAAGCTAAAATGTACAGAAACATCAGCCCACAATGTCCTGCGTTAGGGGAAACTAACGGAGTGTGCACATCTGCCCAGCTGGCACAGCAGACACCTGAATTACATCTCGGAGTGCAGACAAGGTTGGAAAGGGGGAAAGTGTCCCTACTCATAGCAGGAGGGTTGGAACTAGATGATCTTTAAGGTCCCTTCCAATCCAAACAATTCTGTGACTATGTTTCTATGGTTGCAACTCCAAATCAATAATAGGACCCTTCTTTATCATAATCTTTTTTGCATGCAATTGCAATTAGAAAAAAAAAATGGAGAAAAGTAAGCTGGAAACAGAATGAGAGGTAGTGTTACCTGATTTCCACACATTCTGGATAATAGGGGTATACCCAGAGGGAAGTATGGCTATGTCTGTTTGGGGAAAACACTCATAAACAGACTCAGATGAGGTTTGTGATGGAGACCAGAAGAGAAAAATCACTGCTGTTTGATACCTTCAGAGACAGCAGAAGCTATAAAAGTGATAAGCGTTTGAGATAAAGTGAGAAAATTTTGGCAAAATTGAGATCCAAACCATAGTTCCCTAAAAGAGAGAAAAGTGTCTCCACCTTTAAACAGGCACATGATCAAGTTTTGAAATGGCTCTCCTTTTTGTTTTAAATAAGAGCTACTTGGACTTTATTTTCAGGCACTTTGATTTCCTGTGCTCTCTAGGAAAGGACTCAATACCAAGCCTAGTGTGATACCCATGGAAATGGAAGGATCACATTTTAAATATTAGAAACATTAAATTAAATATCAGACACACAGTAGTCTCTCGCTGCCCACTTCACTTCTCAGCACCTCTGGGCTGTGCTTAGGGATGAAGGAAGGAGCTGATTGACTGGATCTGTCATGGAGCACCTGGGTCTGAAGACCTGTGAGAACTCATGCTGCTGTGCTGGAGATGAGGATGAGTAATCCTACGAAAACTAGACCAGCTGGGACCTGTCATGAGCTGTCATGTGTTATGTGACCTGATAAACCGAATGACCCCACAGCTCCAGCTGAAGCATAGAGTGTCAAGCTCTGGATGAGAAAAAAGGAAAAGGTCTCCAATAAGCTCTGGATCAACCCTACATAGATGTGAGAGGTGCCCTGCTCTTTATTGTTCATTGGGGGAACCTTGAAGACAAATTTGAGCATTGTGAGGGATGGAGTCCAAGTCTGTTTGTAATCATCCATTTCTGCTCTGCTTTGAAATTCTTCCTGGTTTAAAATCTATTGTCTAAACTCCTTCTTTAACACATTTTATTTTAAAAAACTTTTACTCTTAAAAATGTTTCTTTGATCTCTGTTCTTCATAAAAGAGTAATTCATTATTGCTGGGGATAACACCAATGTATAATCCCTTTGTGATCCTTCATACGGGGACTGTGGGAATGACAATTAAGTCACTTTGCAGCAAGCACACCTGTGAAGCAGGTAAACATTTATTAGCTCATTTAAAAAAATTAATTAAAAAATGTTTGTTGTGTTCTGTGCAGCTTTTCTTTTCCTTGAAGGCACAGAGAGATGAAGAAACCACGACCTATATTATGAAATTAGAATGCAATTATTGCTTCAAGTGAAACAAAGCCCAGCCTCACACAAAAGGTGTGGAAACTCAAATTGCTAAATGATCTGATCGTAGTCACACTTGGTAATCAGCTCCAGTGTTTTCTTGGCAGGGTCCTGCTATGCATTATGATGGGAAAATGAAAAGACATGTCTTGTCCCATGCTGTTGCCATGTAAATGTATGGATCATGTGGAGATATAAACACTGGAAAAGTCTTGTGTTACGCTGCCTGTGAGTAATTACCATCTCTATAAGCAGGCTGTTTGGAGTTGTAAGAAATAGGAAAATTACGCCTTTTGTTCAAGATTTGACAATGTGGAAGAGCCCTGCCAGACCTGTCTTGTTTAATCATGTTAGCTCAGCAGCAAAACGAACACCTTCTTTGAAAGGGAACTCGGAGTTCCTGGAGGAGGAGGAGGAGGAGGAGGCTGTAACTCAGTGCCTGCTCTCCTGAGCCATTCACGCTGTTCTGCTGTTAATGTGAAGAGCCTTGCAGGGGTTCCAGGCTGTATCATTTTGAGGAGAAAGCAGTCTTCAAACCTGAGACTTCTGAGTCATCCACACATGCCTTTTCATAAAGTCAGAATATTAACCCATCACCGTTACCTTCTGTGCCGAGAGTTGTACGCGCTCACATGGAAGATCATCCATAAGGAAATATTGTGATCCCCATTGGACACTCAGGGATGTGAGACACAGAAAGATTAGTGCCTTTACGATCATTCAGCAGATCCAGGGCAGAAACCCAAGGTAACCAAAGCAGGCTGCTCCGTGGGTATTTACCCCAATCCCCACCAGGCTCTGCACAGCTCTACACCTTCCACCTTCAGCCTTCTGCGTATCCCTCCCCCAGGTGTGCCAGCAAACACCTGCATGGCAGCACAGCCAGGTGAAGGGGTTGGTCTAATATGTGTCATGAGAATAAAAATGGGAACAAAGAGATCCAATCTGGATCTGACAAGCATCGGGCAATTAAAATTTAATATATATAGATGTATTTCTGCACATATAAATTAAAACAGAAGCCCTGTCTTCTCTAATGTAACCTTAGACAATTTTGTTCAGTCACCTCCATCTGCATAGTCTGGTTTTCAGACCAACCCAGATACTGGTCAAGATTATGGTTTTCAGGAATAATTGTTTCTGAGAGAGAAGGAACACTGCCTGAAGATTACTCTAAGTTTTCTCCCTGATCCCACGACTTCATTATAGCCCTTGGCAAAAGGGATAACTGGGGAAGGTGAAGGACAGGATTCAGACATTCTTGGTACTATTTGCTACGTCTGCTTCCTATGGGAACACGGAAAGAAAAATGAAAACTACTAAATCTGTTACCTCTTGTATACCCAGGTCTCAAGTTTAAGACACATCTCCTCGGAGTAGAAAGTTGCTAAAGGTTTTTTGAGTAACTAAAGAAGGATGCCTAACTTGCCGCATAAGCCAGGCCACAAATAGTCAAAAGTCCACTTTGAAGGTAAGCATGTCCTTTAGAGGAAAAATATTGTCTTAAATTTTAAGTGCCCAATAACAGGGAAAAAGTTTTTTTGAAGGCATCGGTTTGCTATTTCAGTGGTTTGCTGAGTTCATGGTTAAACCCTACTTCCTTTCCATCTGAATTTTTCTGTCTTGTATTTTTGTTTATTGGATGTTCTTAGACTTCTGGTCAAAGAAAAATATCTTTGTCATTTAGGCATACAGAAGCTGAAATCACTGCTCAGCCTTCTCTTCGATAAAACTACAGATTGAGTTCACTGCATCTTTCATGCCAGTGCAAGTCCACACTTCAATATTTCGTCATTCTGATGACTGACCAAGATGTGAACGTGACCAAGATGTGAACAAAGGGCTCATACCTGAAGGGAAAAATCATACCCATAAAGGACACACACCCACGGATTAAAAACCTCGCGGCCCACAATGCACCCTGGACACTCAAAAGCTACCCAGGAGTTATGGCTCCTTTCTCCTCATTAGCACTCCCTATGTGCTCCATATTTTGTTGTGAAAGCTGTTCACTTTGTTCTCATCAGAACAACATCCAGCCTTAAGCTTTATGGGGACTAAATATGGGCCAATTTATATTTTTTCACAGAGGTTAACTGCTCTGTAGCACACTCCTAGCGATACCTGAAGGTCAGCACAAGGTGTGGGCAGCTTCTGCCACTTGTGGCTGTGCCATCTGTAGGCAACAACCTCAGAGCTCTGAAAGGCAAAGGCAAAAGACATCTGAGAGAGTGATAATTTCAGTGCTCCCAGTTACAAATACTTCATCCTTTTCTTTATGTGCTGATGTTGCTGGTTCTTCATTAATTTGTTAGTTTTTTACTACCATGTCTACATTTGTTTTTTTTCTCCAGGATTGAAATAGAGCAGTTCAGGCAGAAATTATCCAAACCTTTGAGGCCTGGCCCAAGCCTCTGTTGTGTTTCGCTTGCTAGAATCTGGAAGTCAAAAAAAGTTAAGAAAATCCAAATGTCAAGGATTCTTCTCTAAAACTAATGAAAAATAAGGGAGCGCCCTACCAGCCCTCCTGTACTACCTGAATAATCCTCACTCAGGTTTGCCCATGGACCCTCCCGTGCTTGAATGGATCCATTCAGAATTAAATGGGATACACCAAATGAAGGCTGCTTGTCCTGGTGGGAGAGGCCCACCCAAAACTAATGAGATGCAGAGCCTCGAGTGAGTTGTAAACTATATGTGCAGCAAAATCAAACACACCCACAATGCTCCCACTGAGTGTTCTCTGTTCGTGCTCTATCCACCAGATATGGCTGACACAGTCTTTCTTCTCCACTGTCATTTCATTCAGCAAATTGAAAACATGGAGTACCTCCACCTAGTCCCTGACCCATGAAACCACAGGAGAGCAAAGGAGAACATGTCAGAATAAAAGCAGTGGTGTGTGTAAAATGAAGGCTCCAGTCTGCTGGCAGCTGTACACTTATCAAGTGAGATAACCCACGTCCCAAAGCATTTTCTTCCCATTACTAGTTTTACAGAGGAAGCAGAAGTTGCTGAGGAACTGAAACATTCCTGACAGTGTGGAACTATTTGCAAAAAGTGCACAAGATCATAGCTTGGGGCTTCACACCTGGCCTGGACAAACAGATGGGACTCATGTATTGTCTATCCAACAGAAATGTGTACAGCCACTACTTTTAACAAGCAAATAAAGAACCAGAGAAACCTCAATTTTGTGGATTTTTGCACATCCAAAGAATCGACCAAACTATCTTTTTGATGGATTTGGTCTGATCAAAAAGCTTATTCTTTTTTAAGGAAGGACTCTACTCACCGTGGTCTTTACTTTGGTACCCATTCTTTCCTGAAGCCTACAAGTTACCTTTGCAGCAAGGTAGTTTATCTGCCTTGGATAGAACTCTGACATATTTCTCAAAGTGGAGTTCTGGAACACCTGCGCTCTGAAGACAGTCTGAGACAGCTGGAGCTGCTCAGCTTGGAGGAGAAAAGCCTCCAGGAAAACCTCAGACCCCCTTCCAGTGCCTAAAGGGGGCTACAAGAGGGCTGGGGAGGGGCTTTTAATAAGGACATGGAGGGATAGGACAAAGGGAAATGGCTTTGGACTGAAGTAGGGCAGGATTAGATTGGATATTAAGAAATTCTTTACTGTGAGGGTGGCAAGGCCCTGGCACAGGTTACCAAAGAAACTTTGGAAGTGTTCATCCCTGGAAGTGTTCAAGGTCAGGATGGATGGGTCTTGGAGCAACCTGGTTTAGTGGAAGGTGTCCCTGCCCACAGCAGGGGGGCTGGAACTAGGTGACCTTAAAGGTCTTTTCCAGCCCAAACTGTTCTATGAGTCTACAGCTTACTGTTTTGATTTACAGACTTTTATAACCATCTCCTTTCATAACTATTAGCATGCATGCAGCTTTCCCAAGAGTCCATCATTTACAGCTTAAAATGTGGATTTATAAAGCTGAAAGGTTCTTATATGGTTTTATGGACAATTTCCTTACTTATTTACCTAATGCCTGTTACGCTGAGTGTCTAATCTTCTGTGGGATTTTTTTCCCTATTGCAGCTGTCATATACAGTATAGATGGATCTGCTAATGAAACCTGTTATTAATACTGTCCAGCACTTCCTGTTATAAGACTCCTTTTGTGCTGTTTGTAATTACCTGCAATTTTCAAATTTCAACTGAGTAGGCCAGGAGGACTTACTAAGGCATTATTAAGCTGTTACATGCTTTAGGCTGGTGGAGACTGTTTATTTTAATCCAGTACACTCAAATGAGGAGGAGTCATTGCTATGGCTCAGCCTGAGCTGAACTGACATGTCAGAGAGGTTGGTGGCTCTAGGAGGAGCTCGTAGGCTCCCTGTTATCCTGAAATGGTCCCAGTGAGACCAGAAAGAGCAAGGAAGAGGTACCGATGTGTTCCAGCACCCTGGTTGTGCAGTCTGGATCCCCAGCACTCACTCAGCCTTCCTGGAGACACCTGCACACGAAAACCTAAAAATAAACATCTCAGTTTGTGAGTTGAATCCTACCATCTCAAAAGCAGATGAGAAGAATCCTACCTAAACTCTCCAAAAGTTGAAAAAATCAACAGACTCTTAGGGGAAAAAGAGAATATTTTCTGGAGTATTTCCAGCAACATTTAGCAAGGACAGCCATGGAAAAGCCCAGGAGGAAACCAACCATTCTGTCATCAATGGGTAATAAATAATGGTAGAGAGGGCCACCCATTGAACAATGAAGATTAAACACAGTTTTGAGTACCTGTTCAGGGAGTGAGACCCAGCCAATCTGCAATCTGAATGAGGGAAAAGGACTTTTTGAGTAGGACACATGTGAACTAGGGTGTGAAAACTGAGTTTCATGTGAATACATGCAGGTGAGCAAAGCTCCACTGGTACCACTCCAGCATAACCAGAACTGGTGCACACAGTAAGATGAGGAGGACTAAACTATGGTCAAGAACATGCTGATGTAGATGATACAAATTCAGAGCCAGATTAAAATTGTTTTTTAATTGAATTTTTAGATGGAATCATAAGTAAGATCAGAATTTTTAAGGCCTAGGCCTGAACTTCCTCTACCTTCAGTGCAATTACTGAGGGATTAAATTAACAGAATTGACCTAATGTGAAAGGTTGAGAAAGGGTTGTGTTTTTATGGTAGGTACAGTACATTTAACCTATCTCCTGTTGAGATACACTAATTTTTCTGAGAACAGTGTAAATGTCAAGCTGAAGTCTTCAGTCATGAAGTTTTGGTTATCAGAGTCACTTTTCTCAAATTTCTATTTTTAGGTTTCCCCAAAGAATAACTAATGTTCTCCCACACCAATTATGCAAGTTTAGCTTGAATGAGTAGTGGATACAAAGTGAGATTGCTGCTGTTGAGTTATTATAAGGACAATCAATCTGATCATTTAATGACTATTGATCACCTCCTTCAAACATCTTCCACTACAAAAACTGAGGGAAAGCAGTTTAGATGTCACTCCATTAAAATCATTCCTTCTTGTTCGTTGGTGGTTTAATAGATCAGATTTTGTTGTTTTGGACAAATCTGAACATAAGACCAAGTGAGAGATCATGGCTATTTCTTATTGTTTTATATAGACTGGCAGTCAAGCGTATCACAACAGTAAGATTAATTTGTTCACTAACTAAATTCCATGGTTCAACTATGCTGCTCTCACAGCAACTGCAAAAGCTTTGACCAAAATCTGGGGGTCCCTTTGCCTCAGGCACAGAAGAAGCACATAACAGAAGATCTCTTTGTCTGAGGACTTCTAAGCTAATGAGAAAAGTTCACAAAAAGTGGAGGAAAACAGTCTGATGCCCAGTAGGAAAAGTGAGATGAAGAAAAAACAAAAAGTCAAAACTGGACCTAGCACCCAGCTGCCAATGCCCATGGCTTGGCTGCCCAGAAGCTGCAGTTTGCTGGAAGAGTGTTCATTACCATGGCTACTTCGGGATATAGTCTGCATGGTCCTAAGGAGTGAAAACCAGTCCATTCCACCATCTGTATGGTTTGGCTTCCATGCCTCTTTCTAAACCTGTATTAAGTTTCTTCTGCTTTTTTAGTTTCTGTTAATTCCTTTTTTGGTTTTCCAGTTTTGTGATACTTTTGGCTAAATATTAAGTTATCCACTGTTATTATTTCTTTTCTTTTCCCCCACCTACTTTTTATTTTAATTAACAAAGTGGCAACTTTGGTTTAGAAAAGTTTTACTGTTCTTGAATTTTTGTGAACCCTGTTCATCACAGAAGTGTAGACTTCAGGACATTGCCTTACATTTTTGATACCCCTCTGAATGTGTGGGTGGAAAACCTTATGCATAAATTCATTTCATTCCCAAATAACATTAAGAAAGGAAAAAACTCAGGGTGAGGTTTATGTGAATGCTCAGTTTCATGGACCAGTCTGTATATCTCAAAGATCTACCCGATTACATCAGTGTCAGGATTTAACCCCAGATGGCAATTTATGACTAAATGTGAGAAACTCCATGCCTAAAGTGTGAAAACTCATGTCTTGAAATAAAGACAGTTCAACAGATAAAGCAAAAGCTACACATGCTAGCAAAGCAAAACAAGGAATTCATTTGCCACTCCCCATGGGTGGGCAGATGTTCAGCAGTCCCCAGGAAAACAGGGCTACATCAAATGTAAGAGAGATTTGTAATGACAAACACCATCACTCAAAATGTTTCCCCTCTTCTTTCTTTTCCCCTCAGATTTATATGTCAACCATGACTTCATATGGTCTGGGATATCCCTTGGGTCAGTCAGGGTCAGCTGTCCTGGCTGTGACCCCTTCCAACTCCTCGTGCACCCCCAGAATTCCTGCTGGTGGGGTGGGTTGAGGAGCAGAAAAGAACTTGACTCTATGTAAGCCCTGCCCAGGAATAATGAAAACACCTCTGTATTATCAGCACTATTTCCAGCACAAATCCAAATCACAGCCCCATATCAACTACTGTGAAGAAAATTAACTCTACTCCAGCCAAACCAGTGCAGTGCTGCAAACATATTTTTGATGTCCAAAAAAAAACTTGATTTGATTAATTTGTTGTATCAGAGAGAATAAGTGAAATGTATTACCTCAAAATATGATTGAACTCCAAATGAGGTCTGTACCCCAAAAGAAAATAATGCTTTAGGAGGAAACAAAAGAGCATCTGAGTGGAATTGTTTTAAGTAGAACCTGCAAAAAAAGAAAACGAAATGTAGAAAGAGACTGAGTCCTCAAAAGCACTTTCTTTCCCAACTCCTAGATGTGTTAGATAGGGGAAAGAAACTGTGTTCAGTGTGTTTAATGCACCGAGGGGATGCTGATGTCTGACTAGTGGGCAAGGCTTGGTACTGGTGGGCAAGTGCTTGGTTTCTGAATTGAGTTCAGCTTGGCCTGAACACGCACATGGGATCCTGATGCGCTCTATTAACACAGGCTGCTTGTGCAGGAGACACACGCCTGTTTTTTAAAACTTCTGATTCACAAGAGGAAAAAAGGCGTCAGCTGTAGTCATAAATCCATCATTCTGGTAGCCAGCATTATCCCTTACTTCCTTGGCATTCTGGCATTAGGCTGAGGAACAGAAAAATACTGCAAGATGACATTTATTATTTATTATTGCTATTATCACGCACTCTCTGCAGCAGGGGAACAGCGGCTATTGGGTCCATGGAGGACGACATGCTCTCAGAGCAAGCCTGTCCAGTTCCCCCAGTTGATGTCTGGCATGGTGACCTCCCTGCCAGGTAGGTCACCAGTTACAGGATGCTGTCATCACTGGCACTAAACTCAGAGACACTCCATGTGGTTGTTCAACACGTGCTTCTAAAACGGGAGCTCACACTCTGTATCACTGCAATTTGCCATCCCGCTGGAAATTTATGTTCAGGAAGGGGTGTGGGCCCTCAGCATTTCAGGGGTTGTGGATCTCTGTAGAATGCAGTGGCAAAAGGTGTGAAATAAGAAGTAGACAGTGATCGCATTCCCTGTTCCTTCTAGCAAGTTCTCACCTGCTCTTCTAAAGCCATTCAGCTTTAGGCTCATTCATAATCATTAAAAATAGTCAATCTTGGTTTTGACCTTGCCACAGACTCCAAGTTGAACACACGCAAGTCCCAGGCAGGAATGTGCCAACCTATCTTACTCCTGCAACATTCAGCATCTACAGCTGGGCTGCTCACCACAGATTCCCTTGAGAGGATGGGGAATAGAAGTTTCCTCCAGGAGGAATTAATTAAATTTATTCTTAGCCACCTCCCTGAAGGCTGAATCACTTTCCTGCTGCTGTCACCTACTTCTCTCTAGTGACTAAAGAGAACAGCTGGGGTAACCTCCTCCACCTTTGCACTTTTGGCAACTCCAGTCACAACCTACTGGTGTCTCTGTTCTCATTTCTCACACGCACAAGGGCTGCTCAGTTTGTAAAAAAAATACATGCAAGGAGATTCTGGGGTCGTTACCTTGTATAGAGACACCATATTTTAGATGTCTAGCTAAGGTCAATGCAGAGAATTAGTTACATCTTTGTAAAAAGGTGACAGAAATTAGCCTCAATTACAAAGAGTAATAACAATTACTATTATTGTTATCATTATAAAAAGTAACCTTAATCTTAATTATGCACAGGGCCATGTATGTTTTCTGCTATCCCGGAAGTCAAAGTTGTGATAAGCAATGGTCTTTATCAACACTATAAATCCCTTCCAAACATGTGGGTTCTGCCAGCAATGAATGTGGATTTTCAAGCTTTGGAGCTGCCATTTCTAACTCCAGCTTCTTTAAATCCAGCTCCAATATTTATTATTACTATTATTTCTATTATCCTGATTTACCACGCAAATAGAAAAGGGAGGAGGGATGAATTGTTTTTGAAAGCTTGTCTCTTATGTCTTGGCAAGATATTGATGCGTAGTCCCAGACAGGAAATTTTGTGGAATTCAAAGGAAAGATGAAAGTCAATCTCTTCCCTGCTGGTATTTGAACTTGCATTTTCTTCAAGTTTGGATATTTCTAAAGACACATTCAGAGCACTAACACATTACTTGCAGCTGCCACTTAATTGATTAAAGACTATGTTTAATTAAAAACTGTCACAAGAAGAAAGTGATGGAAGGATGAGTTAAAATTACATTTCGGCCCACCTGAAATAGTGAAGCTCAAAATATACATGCTGAATCATACCATTGATTGGGAATGCATTTTCAAGGGCACATCCAGAATCTTCCTGGAAAGATCCAAGAGAACATAATGGCACATCTGTAAACATTACCTATGGACTCATACCTATGGGGTGCACATGCCTTTGTGTATTTTGGCAGGGAGTGAGTTGAAAGGGCAGAGTTAAAAAAGCTCATGGAAAGGCCTGTTTTGTTCAGTTCACAAAAACAGAAATGGCAACATGGTTGTATGTCCACATTTAATGGCCACATGACTGTGTGCCCTTTAAAAGTCGTGAAGCTTCACATATTGCCACATCTTCAGAAATACATGAGCTCTTTGTGGAGTTTTTTTTTTTAATATGTTTGGAGGGCTTTTTGGCATCAAGTCTTTTCACTGCAGCTGGCCATTTCCCTCATCTCAGGACAGACGCTGCTGTCACTAGATCAATTACCAGCATTCATTTCGTCTCGTGCTCTGGCCCAATGGACTCCTTGTTCTCCCTCTGTTGACAGCCTGAGAAGGCTCCAGCCAAGCTGGCCGCTAGCGACTGACCCCTCCACAGACAACCTCATTAGGGTAATTGCAAGGCTGGAAGCAGCCCAGACTGGGGCCCAATTACACCTGTCCTTGTCCAATTCAACCAGGGCTTAAATTACCTGGATGGGTCAAGGATGGTAGTGTGCTCTGGTGAACAAAAGCTTTCCCTCTATTCTTGTGCCTTTCACAGACAGACATTCTTAATTATGCTTGTCATTGGGACATAATAAGGCTGATTTCTTTAAATGGCATCTTTCCTCAGCAGGGAAACTGATGCGTGGTCCTGCTGAGCACCAACACCCAGCAGCCCAGGGACTCAGAGTGATGTGGAGCTAGAAGCAGATTTTGGGGTTTTCCTCCTCAGGTGGTCATGGAACGGAGGGAAGTCAGCGTGTGGTGTGCTTTATGTGCTCTTACACAAGCCAGTAGTTAATGACAGTGGTGATAAAAGCATGGAAAAGGGATTTTTTTAAAATTGTTTCCCCATGACAATAGTCAAGTTCTGAGTCCATTAGTTTAATTTTGTTTGAAGGAGATGGTCATTCAAAGCCTTGACATGAGCTGTAACACTGATTTACAGACAAAAAACAACCAGACCAAAGCTTGGCCTTACACACTTTAATTGTCTTAATGAGGGACTTGGTTTCCCAAAGTTAGGAGCGAGCACAATCATACCTGGGAAATGAAATATTCTCAGCACTTTTGAAAAGAACTCCTGTGTTTAAATATTTAAATACACATTCATTAATCTACATCTTAAGTTCTCACACTTAGAAATCTTGGGAAATTACTGAACTGCGTATGGGTGTATATCTGTGTTATTATATTTACCCTTCTAACAAAAATTCAAATTTTTGGTATTTAATGTGACAACAAATGGCAGGTTTGTACACAAACATAAGCACACATGCTTTTTCTACTTTTTATGTGATGTGAGAGATTACTTGTTTCATTCCATCATATCTTACAGTCCAGGTTTAAAAAGTTACAAAAATAAAATCATGGAAATATGAAGCAAGGTATAATTTTTAGAGAAGATAGCATATATGCTCTTCTGCAGAGTTAAGAGATGTTGTAGCTTAGGTTCTTAGATTTCATTTGGATATTTTAATCAATATTATATAGGACCTGTAATATAAAGTGATTCTAAAATATTAATTGAAAATTTGCTAACAGAAAACTTTTTTTGTGTCATACAAGGTCAATTTCAAGAAAACAAGTACAAAACAATAATGAACACAAAAACTGTTTACCACTCCTGATAAAATCATGCAAAAAATATTAACATTTTAAAAAAAGACTAGTAGCAATTTATACAAAGACATTTTCTGATATTATAAATTCACTTATCAATGGAAAAAAATTGCCTGAATTTTTGTCCACTAATTTTTTTCCTCCCACAAATCTGCCCTTGCCTGGTCATGAGATTTGCAGTTTCACATTTGACATTACTTGAAAATTATTAGCAAGGAAAGTTATTGCAAAGAGTTAATTTTCACAGCTTCTCATTTTCACTGTGTTTACAGAATCAGCCTAAGACTTTTCACTTATCTGCCAGAGACGAAGAACAGTAACAAAATTTCAGGAGTTCCCTGACAGAACCCAACAGTCCTAATGTGGATTTAGGATAATTAATATAACTAAAATTACCATCTGAGGACGGCAAAATTTATAAGTGAATCTACAAGTCTCAATGTATGATCCTGTGCTGATGTTATTTTTATCAGGACTAAATAGTGCAGACATAAATCTGTGGAATTTTGTTTCACCTTGCAACCACCTCTGGATAACATGAGGGATTACTGAGGAGGAAAAGTGTCACATTTGCTATCCTGGAGCAGACCTGTGTTAGCAACCCTTGGTTCATATTGAAATCACTTTCTCTCTAAAGGGTCTGACAAAAGCATTAGTGAAAGACCCATATTTTAACACATAGAAAAAAGTCAAAACCTCATTTCCCAAGGAAAACCCTAGCAGTCTCAAGGAGGCAGCGTGAACCAGTGAGTTTCATCCCATTTCTAGCAATCTGATTCTGTGCTATGTTGCATCACCAAGTGTTGGGATCATTTCCAGTTTAGTCACAGCATTCCCCTGCCTTCTGTCTGATCAGATCTGGCCCTTAGTGTTAATAAGTGCTATTTTCCATGACACTGTGTGTTTTGCCTTGTGGAAACCAGTTATGAAACCATTTTGCATCACTAATCCAAATAATAACTTCTTTTTAAAACTGTTGGGTTCAAATCTATCTGCTTTTAAAAAGATACTTTGAAAAGGAAGGATTCCTCGTAGTCTAAGATATGGCTTCAAATTAGGTGAAAACAATTTCCAGTTGCTATCAGAAGATGTGTATTTCATCAATGTTGATGGACAGAATAAGGTGAAATTAATCCAACACAATGGAATTGAAGCAATAAATATAATGAACCAAGCATATATTACTGGAAGTAAGGTGTGAGCTCTTATTTCCTTCCTGAGATCAAGAATTCACATACTTGGAGTCCTGATATGTCCCTGGCAGTGTCAGCACCAAGTTGCAGCAAGGACAGCTGGAGGCTGTTTAGAAAAAAGTGTCAGTTCCACAGGTGGGGGAAAAAGAGAAAAAAATATTATTTCTGGAAAAACTATTATAAACCACTTATATTCAGGATTAAAAAAACATAGCCTCATAAGAAGCCACAGGATATTAATGTATTAATGATAATGTCTTTTCACTTCACCCAAGGACTTAAATACACTTTATAAACACTATTTAAATGTCATCGCTGATTTGGTGAAGCCATTATGAACCACGGCAGATATTTCCTGATTCTCCCTGGAGACTCTTTAGTTTTCTCTGCTTTCCCGTGATACCCAAAACACACAGTGAGCAACAGGAGCCTTTTACACAGGATGGAAAAAGCAGAGGGAGTATGAGGGAAATCCACTCCATGAATGACACACATGCCAAAGAGATGGAATACAAAGATTTTGTTTATTTCTGTGACAAAGAGACTGAGATTTTGTTTATCCTTTTCTCACATTTAATTTTCAAAAGTTATATTGTTTTTTCTCTTGTGCAACCCTGGCATGTGATCCAGACCTTCCAAGTCTTTTTCAGGAATGAGGAATGGATGCTCTCATTTGCACAACCCCTCATTCAAGATGGAGGGAAAACAGTCTGAAACATCACTTTGCACAACTTGTAAAAGAGTCATGGTTTTTGATCTCCACATCACTGCTGTGGAGCAAAATAGAATTTATCATATAGTTTATACAATATAGAACATTGATTGGGAAAAAACGGTAAGAAAATATCCATCTGAGAATGGTCTACAAATTAGGACATGTGCTAAAAATCTAGGAATTTGTTCCAAAGTGAGCTGATATGATCAAAGAATCAGAGAATGGCTTGGTTGGAAGGGACCTTAAAGATTATCTTGTTCCAAACCAAGTGCTATAGGCAGAGACACATTTCACTGTCCCAGGTTGCTCCTATCTCCATCCAATCTGACTTTGAACACTTCCAAGGGTAGGACAGCCACAATTTCTCTGGGCAACCTGTGCCAGGGCCTCATTACCCTCACAATGAATAATTTCTAACATCTTATCTATACTTACTCTCTTTCATCTTAAAGCCATTCCACTATGATCCTGTACATGAGTCTATAATACTGCAGGTGCATGGCCTCACCTCTCTCTGGTTTTGGGGGAAAAGAAAAAAAAAAAAAAAAGAAAAAAGGCAGTTTTTGAAATTATAACTCCCAATTCAGTTCCTACTTTTGCAAATAATGGGATACAGATTGTCTCTCGTGCCTTTAACGCATCTATCAGGGCAGCATGGAGCCACCTTATGCACAGATGGGAATTACAGTATCTGGGCCAGATCGAGAGCAAATTTTGCCATGTTAGAGTGTGCGTTTCAATTTGTGCTGGCAGAACTGAGATCAGAATCAGTCATGTGAGCATGGAAGTGAACACAACTCTGCTTCCCATTTAAAACAGCTTTCTCAAGTGGGATTAAGGGATTAGGTTTTGTGGTTGTCTTCCAGAAGCAATGTCACGGGGTGGTTTTACTACGGAAAGACCTGGTGTTTCGCCAGTGCAAAATAAAGTCTGCTGGCAACATGAATGCAAAATCATTGAGACAGAGGCTCAGCTCGGCTGCAAAAGCCTGGCCTCGAAGTTACACGTGCTCTGACTCTCCAGCACACTAGATTAAAATTAGCTGGTGAATTTCTGAAATTCCCCTCTCTTCATACTGTCCTTCTTCCAAGATTGCTGCTCCTCAGCAGGAAGCAGAGTATGAGCAACTGCTGCTTGTATGTCAACATTGAAATCCACAATTTAAGTGTATTTTAATATACCAGTCTGATTGACAGATTTTCATTATGGTTTCCATTGGACCTAATGGCGTACTAATTCAGGAGCTGCTTCACAAGCTATTTGGACATCTTAAATCCATAAAATGGGGGAGGCTGGGGGGGTATGAAAACAATACTGACCCCAGCTATACAGTTTCAAGCAGCTGCCACGTGTGGGTGAGAGCCACATCTCTGATATTTCCATGGAGCCTGACCTCAGTGCAAGTGAGAATACCAAACAGAGCAGAGGGGTTTGAGCATCCTTCCATTTACCAGACTGACTTCTCCAAAAGCTGGAAGCAGCAAATGTTCATTTAGCATTAGCTGGAGTTTCTGAAGATAATTGAAATATGCAAACTCTGTCCACCTTTACCAGGAAATTTCCTATTTTGTGGAGAGCAATATGATTAAATTTGGTCTGACATGATATTCTTTTCTTTTCATGTCACCATTTGTTGATGGGGACAATTGCACTTTCCTATTTTGGTTTGGATGATTGTAGGCTAGAAATCATCAAAATTACAGTAGCAAGATGATAAAGTCTCATCTTTATTGCCAAGGAGCACTTCGGCCTTGAAGACTACTTCAAAGGCCTTAAAATAAGGTCAGGAATTTGGTCATCAGAGCTACCTCCACCAAGATTAACATTAACCACAAGTGATAACAACCTTACTCAGCTTTGTTCTTAGGTCCACACATAACAATTTTCTCAGTTTTCAAGAAAATGCCATTATTCTCATGGAAAGAGAGAAGTAACCTGTGAACCTTTCCCTGGAAGTCCAAAACCCAGGAAGCTTCACGTTACTGTCTGGAACTCTGGTTCTCCCCAAAAAAAGCCCAGGAATCCAGAAGCCCAGATGTGAACCCAAATGCCAGATAGCAAACAGAGCTGGCTACAATGTGGAGATCTCTCTGTTCCCCTCTTGTGTCAAACTCCCCCTCAAAACTCTTTAATGCTCACATGAATGTCAAATCTGGTGACTACAGCTCTTTAAGTCCTGGTAATCAGCCAGCTCTGTTCCTTAGAACTCCTGGAGACATTTCAGAACAGTATTCAGGACTCTATGCTCCTGCAAGGTGAGTTAGTCAATGGCACTTTGCTGCTGCTGCTTCACACGCCATAGCAAGATGCCTCTCTCCTTCTACAGCCCTCAGCTTACCCCTGTGAGTGGCACTTACAAGCCTGTGCCACTGAAACTGAGAATCACTGGGGTGTTCCCACCTCATTCCCAGGGTTTACCGGTCACTCATTTGCATCCTCAGATTGCATCTCCTCTCCTGCCCTCGAGCCTTGCGTGCTGAGACAGTCAGTGGCCACCCCAGCTGCACATGCCCAGGGGCTTGCAAGGACACCAGAATGCTAAGCCACACTTGGAAGATGACTGGGATCCCAAACTGAGCCCTGTTGGAACGCAGATGCTGAATTGCACATCCCTGCCCTCTTTCATGGCCCGGCAGTCTCAGCGCTCAGCATGACCTGACATTCAGAGCTCAAGAGATCTGGGTTAAATGCTCTGGGTGGTTTTTCACAGGTGTCTCTCTGAGTGCTGCTAAATTCATGGCTCTTCCTAGGTCTCGCTACAGAAAAGAAGTGTTTAACTCTCTATATACATAGAATCATTTAGGTTGGAAAAAATGTCTATGATCATCAAATCCATCTGTTGTCCCAGAACTGCCAAGCCCACCATTAAACCATGACCTCAAGTGCCATATCTACATGCCTTTTAAATACCCACAGGGATGGTGACTCAACCACTTCCCTTGTCAGCCTGTTCTAGGGCACATTGGACAGGAAAACTGAAGAACTGTTGCTTGAAGATGATTTGTAATATGCTTCGAATATTTTTTAAAAATACACAACAAACCCAAAACCTTGCCTAATGTGAATGCTGAGAAAGTGATGTGACAGCACAGCTACCTGGCTCCATTTTCAAGAAAGAAAGAATGACAGTACAACAAAAAGCTTCCAAGCGTCTTTTGAGGAAAAAAAAAAATAGCATAAGTGATATTAAACACATATAAATCAGAGTTATAATTGCTGCCTGGAAATCTGTCAGATAAATTTTATAGTGAAGCTTTATGAGACTTCCCCTTCAGGCAACATTGAGACCGTGATATTCTTTTTATAACCATTCCCTGGGCTGCTCCATGGTTTTGCTTGTGACAGTCATATGGGGTTTATATAATTCTCACTGTCTCCTAATTAGCACCATTCCATTATCCAACACACTGCACAGATCAGTTTCATTTGTAGTAGCATGTAGTATGTGACAGTTACTAGTAATTTAAAATTATGATAAGTCACCATCAACATATTCTTCTTTGCAGTGTTATCACCCCCACGCTGGTGGAATAGAGGGAGAAGAAAAAAAAACCTCCCTGTAAAACTGCCATGCAAAGAAAGGTTTTACAATCACAGCAATCCTCCAAATTTTAGGCTCTTTAAGGACCACCCAATTAATCCACTGGGTGCTGCTCAGTAAATCTTTTTAATAACACAACATGATTAAGTTATTCCCTGATTTTTCATCTCCAAAGATTTACGAAAAGTTACTCAGAGACACCTGTGTGGAAAAAAACATAACCTAATCCATCACGGTTTGATGTTTGCCCATAGGCAATTCTCTTCAGCTGAGCTAATGGCACTGTGTCAGGTGAGAGTCATATCTTCACACCACAGAACTATTTTGCCTTTGGGAATATAAGGGTTTTTTGGGGTTTTTTTTAGAGATTATTCCTAGTTGTTACCTTTGTAGCAATGTATTTTTGCAACAGGTGATACTCTGAAGATGAGAAGCGATTCCACTGGGAAACCACATTATGTTCAAGGAATGTCTCTCTGGTGTTGCAGTGGTGTTCTCTTCCAGATAGACGATTTTTAGTGTTTTCAGACAGGACCTTTCTCCCAATGACCTACAGAGACGTTGTAAACTCTCACAAATTAAACTTCAGAATGTTTCATAATATATCAATGAAGCATGCGGAAATTGTGATCACTTATTTGTCTTGTAAATGAAGTGGATGTCCTCCTGTTTCAGGATGCTGAGGATAAAGAGAAAACTGCTGCAGAAATATCCTGGGCTCTTCTCTAGATGTTTCTCCCAATCCTCCTCCACAGCACTTTGTCTTCGGACTTTAACGCCATAGTCACTTTTTCCCATCTGTCTTGGGGATGAATTAAACCTTGACAAACCAAGCTGCATCACTTGCAAGAGCCAAGCTATGTCTTCCTGTAATTCCCAAAGGTTCAGGTACATTTTCCCAGAACGGTAGGGTAGACCAAGCAGTTATAGAGCAGTTCTCCGTTTGCTTTTTTTTCCCCTTGACTTGATAGTTTTGGCCATTACTAAAGACCTAAAACTCTTAACTGAGTTGGACTTTACTACAGCTGCAAGTCTTCAGCCTCTAATTCAGGGAATAGCTGATTCCTCCTTTATCCACCAAAACATTTAATGTTTAAAGTTGTTTTGATTTTTTTTTCCCAGCTTATTCTTTCATTTCAGCTGTATTACCCAACCTTTGTCAAGCACAGGATTCAAGAAAAAAGGAGAAGGGGCAAAAAAGCATACATGAAGAAGAAAAGCTCCAGCATCAAATCTGGTCTAAATCTTTTCAGAAACAAAGCCAAGTCATACCAAATTCCAGGGGATGGATGGATGGTTTCAGGCTGCCATGGTCTCTGCAAGGACCAGAGGCCAATGCAAATGTCCAGCTGCGTTTGGATGAGAAACAGTTGTGTTTCTTTGCTTACTGGACCAAATGTCCAGCAAAACAGCACCTAAATAAACACTGGAAATTCAGCAGCACTCAAATGCAGGATTGAAAACAGCTAATGGTAAAGCTACAGCTGGAAGGAAAAAAAAAAAAGCTGTCTGCAACTGTGGTTACAGTTTAATTGCAAGCATCTACATGCATGCATTTTCACACCTGGATTTTTTCCCCACCCTTTCTGGAGACCAGCCCTAAACTTCTCAGTGACGCATATGTAAGAAGAAAACAAGTTGCTTTGCAGTCTGTCCTAACGGAGAAAGTCTTTAGGCAAGGCACTGGGATCTGGCAAGTCTACAAGAAGCAAACACACAAGCAGGGATTAGCCACATTAATTTTGGCTTCCACAACTTGCTCTCTTTTATTGAAAGAAATGCCTAAATCATTAAAACTGGTGAAGTAGGAGTGAAGAAAAAAATATGAGCCTCTTTGGATCTAACACTAAGTGAGAACCAGAAGGTTATACAAAGAATGAAGGAAGATTGTTTGATGGTTTTGGTGGCTTTAACAAAATTTAAGTTGCTGGGTTTTCCTTTTTCTTTTTTTTTTTTTAAATTTCCTTTTTTCCCCTTCATTGCTGTGTAAGTTTTGGGACTTTCTGCTGGCTTTTCCCCAATCCTGTCCTATAGTTCTACAGATCTTGACAAAAGAGCAGCTCTGAGAGCATATACATGTGCTTCATTAAACCCCAGAGAAAAGGATGTTGCAGTGAGAACCTAGATCCAAATTCTGCCAATAAGTAAACAAATTTATCATTTTATACCCAGCAGAAACCTCTGTGAATGTTTAGCCTATCATTCAGGAGACTGCAGAACACCAGCCCTTGCTTCCTACTTGCGTCCAAAGAACTGAATGCTCTGACAGTGAAATACATCTGTATTTCACCTCTCACACATCTATAACTTGTTTTATATTTCCTGTCACCAGCTACACAAGCTCCACTACCCGTTCCCATTGCATATCTACAGTGGCTCTAATCTGTGATGTCAGAAAGACCAGTTCTTGAGACTGTAAATCTCTGAAAGAGAGAAATTTTTGGGAATACCCTATAGAGGCAAGTTAGAGTGATAAGGGCAGCATTGCAGCATACCCAGTCCTGAAGCCACTGGTGGTTTGGGGGCCATGACCCCCTGAAAGCACTTGTGGTTTAGAGGGAAGTCTCTAAAGCTCATTTGTCTGCAAAATAGATGCATCTGGAGATGATATTGCTTTTCTCTGTCATCCCTGCAACAACCTAGAAAAGAGTAATAGAGAAAATTAACCAAACTGGAAGAGGAGTAGTTTTGTTATGCAGCATTTTCTTAGAATACAGCACTGCCTTCCCAGTGTGGCAGCTCCCTGTACAAGATCTTTTCTGATCTTGAACATCTGCTCCTCTGCCTGAAAAAAGCCACAGGGAGGGAGGGGGGGAAAGGAGTGGGAAGGAAAAAAAAAATACTTCAAACTCAAAATGTTTTGAGAGCAGCTACCCTATTCTCCTAGGAACCAAATGTCAGTGGGCTGAATAGGTCTCCTAAAGGGTATGAGCACATGCCAGTGATCACAGACAATCACACTAAATTTCCCTTAGCAATATCCAACAGACCAAACTGTGATCAGTGATAACTGAGCCCTTAGGGACTCACTTGTAGCCCATTCAAAAATCTATATGCCCTCAAGGGAAGATTTGCCTTGTTTTCCTGAGGAAATTAAATAGACTCTTTATAGAATTAGCAAAAATCAGCAGGGGTTCAGATTTCCCATCGTCTTTCACTACTTGTGGTTTAATAGCAGACTTTAAGTTAATGTATATCAGATACATGCAGTTTGATTTTCCTTTCACTTACACTGAAAAGATACATAGATTTTAATGAGCTATTCCTGATTTCCACTTTAAGGGCGAGAACAAGAAGAATCACAGTGTCCAAAAATCTTTCTGAAGAAGAATTTCAAAAATTTTATATTTCTTGTCTGTGACAGACATATAGATCACAGCACCAGGAATATACTGCTTTGCATTTTCAAAGCATTTTCAAGAAGCATAAGATCAGAGTCAGAATTAATTGTTCAAAAACTTTGAGGTTTTTGCCAAAAAGGTATTTTGTCTGCTTTCTGGCAAATTTTTAAAATGCTGTGGTATGGGAAGACCTGTTTTTCATTAAAAAAATAAAAATTAAATCCAAGTTCATAGAGAGGCAATATTTTTAAATTGTGTATAGAAAATTAAAGTCTTCTGAATGTGAGGATTCAATTTGCTACTGCTAAACATTTTTTGACAGAAATATCTCCACTGGCTCAGGATTTCTGTTTCCAGAGTCCAGACATAGCCTAGGAAAACTGATCTTCCCAATGTTTTGTTCCATATAGCCTATTGAGGCAGATTGGAGGGACCAGGGAAATCACAAGTCTTATCTCTTCTTCTTCCTCTCACCCATCACATCACACTAAAATACACATGTGGGGTTCTGGTAAAGCTCGTTCTCTATTGTCAAACCCTCCAGAAGGATTTGTTGTGCCTCTTGCACTTCGGACACCCTGGGATTTATGCCTCCGATTCTAAACACCATAAGTTTGCCATTTGCAGCCCTGCTAGTGAGAACTAAAACCCTTCAGTTCATTTGCCTCATGACTTCGTGTGGTCTAAAGAAGATGAATCCAAGAACACCAACCTTTTACAGCTCCTTGGTCAGTGGAGGTGAGATCAGCAATCAGCTGCTGTCACAGGAAGGAATCTCAAACAGTCTCAGTTGCTTTAAACTGACAGAGGTCAGGTTTAGATTAGATATTAAGAAGGAATTCTTCACTGTGTGGGTTGTAAGGCCCTGGCATGGGTTTCCCGGGGAAGTTGTGTATGTCCCATCCTTGGAAGTGCTCAAAGCCAGGCTGGATGGGGCTTGCAGCAGCCTGGTCTAGAGGAAGGTGTCCCTGACCACAGCAGGACACTGGAACCAGATGATCTTTAAGGTGTCTTCCAACCCAAACCATTCTGTTCTTCAAACAATCAGAACTCTATTTCCTAAGGCATAAATTATGTACACTGATTAAAAGAAAAGAGCAAAACATTAGGCGCACTTTCTTGCCTCAGTTTCCCCAGATATTCTCATGCAAAACCTGTTGTTGTCCAAGAAAAACATCCAACTCCTCCCTTCTCTCTGGAGCCCTTAGATGTTTGGTACACTTTGCAATAGGCAGATAAGAAATGCTTCTCTTTTTCCCAGCATTTCACTTACCATTTCATATCCCTGGTTAGATGGTTGTGGGAGCTTTCTGAAAATTAGAGGTTTTTTTCCTAAAAACTTCTGGAATCAGCACTCAAGTAATCTTGTCATCTAAGAGACTTTTGGTCTTATTTCTCCAACCAAGGGTCACCTGTTCCTCATGCTCACCCCACTCGGGAGGGTGCTGCTGCTCCAACATTTGCAGAGAACATCCCAGATTTTTCCAAGCGATAATTTTTCCTGCCAGCTCTTTTCCTGCTTTCCACATCACTGGGAGGATAATTTGCCCATTTCCTTTCAGTCCCTCTCTCGGGAATACACCACACTGTGGAGCAAATCACGTTCACCTGTAATATAAAGGAGACGGGATGTAGCTAATAAAGAACAAGGCAATTCAAACTTTTTTCCTGAGCCCTCAGGAGGAATACCCAGGTGTGCTGAGGAAGATATGCTTGGAAAAAAAGAAAAGAGCCATTCTGCAGTCAATCTAAAAGCACTAGGCCTCCTTTCATGAATTGATTTACCCACTGGGTGACATATTGGCAATTTTCTGTTACCTACCCAGTGATATGACTAAGTAGATGAAGCTTAAAGGCAGGTCAGATAAAAAGACTTTAATCTAACAAAGGCAGCCTGAATTTCACATGTCAAGGAAGATGATTTAACAGGGAATAGCAGCCTAAACACGATACTGAATCAAGGTGGAGAATCCATAATTAATGTTGCACTGCAGAAATGTTTACTCAAAAACAGAATGACAAAAAAGGGCTCAATTCATCTGCCCTATAAAAGGTCCCAATTCAGCAAAATACATCACTATGGCCTTTATGTTAAACATATGCTTCAATCTGGACCTGCATGAGAAGGAATGCCTTTGAATCCATCTCTTTACAACCACTGCAAAAAGGGTAAAAATCAGTCATGACAAGTTCTATAAGACACAGGCTGAGTGCTGCTGGGATTCGATGAATACACTCGACCAGTTAGGCTTGGCAGAAATGTTGTTCGGAGAATTAATTTAAATTGTTTTCTCCAAGGAAGGAAAAGTGTTTTGGGATAAGCAGTAATATCATATGCAAGTGACATGAGACTTGTTCAAGTGTTTTCAGCCCCAAGGGGTAAAATGCCTAAAGGAGTGGTTGGTCCTTGAATAATTTATTTATCTTGCAGCTACGCTTCACCATTTTTCCTACCAGGGTTAGTTGAATTTCCTGAACAGCAGCCCAAAATGTAACCTCAAGTTACTAAACAACACCAGGGGAAAGAGGAAGGCTGTATCCTGCTTCTCAAAGTGCTTTATTTGTCCTTACCATGTTGGTGATTTCTCCCTTCTCTAGTAGAAGATGTCCCTGCCACAGCAAGGAGGTTGGAGCTGGATGATTTTTTATTGTCCCTTCCAAGCCAAATCATTCTGTGACTCTGTGATTCTCCTTTAAAATTAAAAGTGTGCAGCTGCTGTGTGCTTAGTCCTTGCGTGCCAAGGAAACAGTCACTGTGTTCAGCCCCTCAGATGTACCAGGAGGGCTCAGCATCTTGCAGCAGGCACAGGATGAAGTCACTGGTGAGGACTGGCTCAGGATGAGCTGCATGGCTTTAGGATGGCTTGTTGCTGGAAAGCCACAAAAATATTTTTTGTCCTTTTTGCTGGGAAGCCTTGAATTTGCTCCAGTTGGAGACTCAGAGGTGTTGAGGACTAAAAGGCTTTACTGTAAGTAAAGGTATAGCCTTTACTTTTCACCTCCAGCTACTCATCCTCTTACTCCACCCATCTGTTCAGCCAAGCACTATCTCACTCCTTATTGGCAAGGCACAAGGCGACCTTCAGATTGCCTCCCGATTAATAACCTCCTCGGTTTGAAGCACGCCAGCCTGAAGAGACAGCAGTCTTGAGGTCAAGTACTCTGACCCAAAAACCTGTGAGCACTTATGTTCCCACTGGAGACCTGCTGGAAGCTGCTCATTGCCCTGAGACAAAAAAAAAAACACCAAAAAAGTCCCCAAAACCAAATAGAAATTCTGCAGAAGACCCTTGATTGATTATCGTCATTACTCAATATTTTAACCCACCTTGTCAGCCCTTCCCACTCTGCCTTGCAGGAGGAATACAATTTCCAAAATGCCCGGAGCTAATGACAATGAGGAAACCACACACAGACCAAAGTGCTGACAAGAGCAGAAACTGCTTCTCCATTCAGCACCTTTGACTTGAGAAATGCTCTCATGCTCTGGCCAACCTCCACGAGGTGGGTTAGAATCAGATCCTTTGCTTTTAGCTCCTGATTAAGGATTTCCTCTGCTCTGTGGGCTGGTGGACTGGTAAGGTCCCTGACTGCCACCTGAACAGAGAGGATTTGCTCTTAGCTTTCCCCCCCTGCTATTGCACAACTCTTTTCCAGTGTGATCCACACATTTATATGAATTCTTCTGTGAGACTGAGTCACAGCTGGGATTTAGCTTGAAACAAATCTCTGGGCTCTGAGGCATCTTGGATGGATTTCATGTTTAGAATCACAGAATAATTAAGGTTGGAAAAGTCCTCTAAGATCTTTGTGTCCAACCATTGACCTAACATTGGATTGTGAATAAGATAAATACTGATATTTGTAGGAGTAGTGGGGGTATGTGAAGGGGAAATGCTTTTGGTGTTTGTTTTTGGGGGTTTTTTGTTTGTTTGTTTGTTTTTGGGTTTTGGGGGTTGGGGTTTTTTTTTGTTTTGGTTTTTTTGGGGTTTTTTTGGTTTTTTTTTTAAGGTCCAGATACCCAAATTCCAAATATCTCTTGGTACTGAGACTCAGGGACATGTGGTATTAAAGTTGATATCCCCACTTGGCTGCTCCAGGACAGCATGCTTGAGCTCCAGTCCTGGGTGGTTCTGGTAAATCTCAGAGCTGATCAGCAATTCCCACAGGTTTCCAGCCTCATTTTCCCTTCTTCAAAACTTTGCCACTGTAAAGATCAGCCTAAGTTTGCCTGCCATGTTGCAGTGCTGGGGCTGTTGTTTCCTGAGGAGGCGAAACATCCTTGCAACAGGACTGGGAACCTCCAGAAACCTATGGGACGTAAGAACTAATGTATTTGCTCCAAGGTAAGCCATGGAGACTCATCCTCAAGGGTTTAACAGATAAAATTAAGTTTTATACATTTTCTGTCTTTACACTTTATATATATATATATATATATATATATATAAAATATATATTTTTAATATACATTCTTATACCACAGAGCAAGCATTAAAAGATGTGGAGGGATGCACTGAAGAGGGTCCTTCTGTCTTATCCTTGACTACAGACAGGTTTTAGCCACTGATTTTTGGATGCCAGCTCTACCCTTAAGGATAAAAACACAAAAGGGAAAGAAAAACCCTCTTACAGTTTTAATTGCCACCAAGTTTGCCCTAAACCAGAGGAAATTGAGGCTTTTGGAGCTATTCTAATGACATTAAACTTAAACTCCAACTCACTGAAGAATTTGATACAGCTCGTTGATTGCTGACTGTACTTGCTAAGCTTATTAGGCAATAAAACAATTAAAATCTTATGCTGAAACAAGCATGAGCAAACTTATCTCTTCCCCATATCCTGGGATGGGATAGATTCACATTCTCACTTGTAAATGTACCTTAATAAATAGAAGAATGAATCTTTTAAAATCAAATTTTTGTGGGAAATCTTATTTTTCTGTTGCACTTCAGTTTTTGTGACCACCTCTGTATAAAAACAAAAACTCACAAAACCTTCAAGGCCTGTAATGTATTAGTGTCGTCCAAAACAGAATAAATAAATATTACATGAAATATGAAATAAATTGATGTAAAACTATAAAATTAAAAAAAGAAATTGAATATAAAAAAAATAAAATAAAGTAAAATACAATAAAATGAAATACAATAAAATAAAATAAAACAAAACAAAACAAAATAAAATAAAATAAAGTAAAATAAAACAGAACAAAATAAAATAAAAAATTAAAATAAAATAAAATAAAATAAAATATTACTGGGTAAGTAGAAAGTAGGAGGGCTAGGAAGAGATTTGGCTTTGCAGCGAAGCTGCTTGCCTGAAGATGTAAGAACATTTCTCAGTGAGCTCAGCATTCAAAGCCAGGCAGCCAGAACACGCTTCACAAGAGAGAACGTCCTGTGAACTCCTCACCTTTGTAAGGTAAGTCAGTGCTCACAAGGAAATACCCCACCACACCATCCCCTTTGATGTTTTCACTCTGCAGAAGGGAAGGGTGGTCTTTTTAAAGAATTCACAATAGAGAGAGAAGGGGAAGAGGAAGCTCTTTGAAGACGGCAGAGAGCCTCCTCTCGTTTTGGTGCAGACTACAAGCCACCCCTTTTCCTTTGTGCCTTGCACAAAAGAAGGTTTGCAAGCCCCACTTCCCCCTCAACCAGACACATTTTCTGCGAGTACCATGCCGAGGGGAGGTGGCTTTCCAGCACACAGAACACAGAGAGGGGAAGGAACTGTATGGCTTCACACATCAACCATGAAAAAAACCTCTTGAAAAACTTCTGTGTAAAGCTGTAAGACCTCGTGGGTCTTCCTGCATCTTCAGGATGAGCTGCAAGAGCACCACAGGCAAAGGTCTCAAGAAATCCTGTGTCTTCCTATGTTCTTTCTTGTATCAGGATGGAGTTAATACTTCAGTCTGGATAATGTCAGGAAGGCTAAAGCTCAGCTGGGCCTAAAACCATCTAAGGGCATAAAAGGGATTCCATGAGAACACAAATAAAGGGGAGACAAGGGAACTGTATGCTGGTCAGTCTCACCTCAGGCCCTGGAAGGGTCTGGGAGCTCCTCCTCTTTGTGTCTGCTTCCAATCTTCTGAAAGACAAGAAGCGACCACAAAAAGTCCACAAGCTTTTGTCTAGGGGAAATTATTGTTAACCAACCTGATTGCCTTCTTAAATTAATTAACTGGCTGTAAGGACAAGGGAAGAACAACAGATACTATGTTTCTTTAATAGATAAGGATTTTGTCACCCACCGCATTATCATTTAGAAGCTGGAGAAGGAATAAACTACCAGACAAATGGAAAATTGGACTGATACTGAGTACAAATGGTTGTCAAATGCAGCTCAATGTTGATTTAGCAGCTGGTAAAGAGCATATTACAACTAGCTGATAACCTGAAAAGCAGAGATTCAAGCCAGGCAGGTTTTTAAAGATTTGAAGACCAGGGCAGCACAGACCTCATGAAGCACAGAAAATATAGTATAATTTCTGCCTCTGGGGTGGAATAACCCTGTGAACCAGTAGAGGCAGGGGACAGGCTAAATAACAGCCCAGTTTCAAAGAGGACACCAAACTGAATGTGAGAAAACACTGAATGTAACAAACATTCCGCTGGGCTACATTAGGAGTTTGTGACCAGCAGGTTACAGCCCAGCAAAGCTGTGAAATCTCCATCCTTTGGGGTTTTCAAGACTCATCTAAGACTCATGGTTGACCTACTTTGGTGTTGGAAAGGGGCCATCTCCAGGATGGAGTTTGGACCGCTGACCTCCAGAAATCCTCCCCAAACAGCTCTTCCGGGGTCCCCGAATGGGCACCACAAACACCCACCAGCAATGAGGAATTTGGATCACTTGGTGTTGCAAGGCAAGAAAACTTGGCAAACTCTACACAGACCAACTTGCTTAAACCCTTTGCAAATTCTCTCCTAGACACTTCTGGGTTTTGCCACAGTCAGGATCTTTTCTTGCATTTGCTAATCAGTCCAAATGTTGACATTTCAAAGCACATTTGACTGACTAAACATGGCTTTTGTGGCTGGAGCCCTGGCCAAGGGAGTGGGAGATGAGGCTGCCAACAGCCTCGTGTGCCAACGCCTTTTGTGCATGGCAAGTCTCAAGCTCTCAGAGATGCTCTGGGTGTCTAGACAGCACCTCCACCGTGCTTGCAGCATCCATGGTACCTTGTCTCAGCACGAGGAAGGGAAAGGGGGTGGGGGAAACTGAGTTTATGCAGATGAAAGTGCTTCCAAGTCAACACTGATTAATTCTGAAAGCAGGCAGGTACTCGTGGGCGATTTGCAGCAGAGAGGCTGATGAACGGCGCGTGCTTCTGCACGCAAGGGGAGCAAGAAACATCCTGGACATCCTCTCAGACCATTCCCTGGTTCTGTGAGACTATGGGCAGTGCATCCATTAGGCACCAAATGCTCTGCCTGGCCCACGTTTGCCATGCTGAAAATCCAGCTCTGGTTCCCATGAGTTGTGTTTTGTACCTGTGCTCAGAAGCACGAGCAGCTAAACGTCCAGCAGCCAGAAAAGAGCTGCTCCAGAGAAACAGGAAGACAACAGGAAATATCCTCAGCTCCTGCCTGCCATCTGAAGCAGGCTGGGTTTACAGACCTCCAGAAACGATGGAAGGGAGAAGTTTTGACCAAGCATTAGGGCCCAAGAGGAGGCAAGATAATGTGATTGCAGCTGCATTCATTAATGGACATCAGGCAAATTAGGAGCTCTCTGCTTTATAACAGCCTTCTAAAAACATGTCTAGAGCAAGAGATGAAGTTTTTCTTCTTTTGTCTTTCACTTTTTTTTTCTTTTAATATTCCAACACATATCAGGCTAATCAATCTTTGTTCTAGAGTAAATATGCAGATAGAAGAAATCTCAGCTGTAATACTGCTCACTATAAAATAAAGATTGGAGGCAGATGACAAATGTGGTTCTCTCTTCTTTCCCAGACATCCACAGCATTTTGCTTTCCATCAGAAAATAAGTAAACAGTTTAAACTAGGAAAACCTTCTCCATTCCTGTTTTCTTGGATTTTTTTAATCACTAGCTGAGATTTTTTAAATTTTTCGTTGACAATTAAAAATAAAAACAGAATTAGAATGTGGCTTTTGGCTCTAAACACTTGACCTTCAGAAATGTAGCTATGTCCCCTTTCATCAACACCAAAAAAAAAATGAAAGAAGAAAAAAAAATCCTCTCCTACTGGTATTACATTCTTTCACTTATAAAGTCATTGAAAAGGTTGTCTTCAGAGAATATAATACCAAGTTATGAGGTATTTTTGGCACGAGGACAAGGTAAGATATTGCCAGACGAAGAAAACACTTACTTATAATTCAGTTAATGGCTGGCAAAGTTATACCCTTTTGCTACTAATTAATTTTCCATATTTCTAGCCAAACAAATGCAAAGAATGTATAATCACCTGGGACAGCAGCCTGCAAAGTGTTAAATCATCGTTAATTTAACCACTCTTCTCACCCTAACTGCTGCATTTGTCATCAGCGATGGAGGCTGAGTCTGCATCCAGGCAGAAGTGAGGAATAAGATTGCCAGGGATGGAAGCTACAAGCCCCAGCTCTGGTTTTTGGGACATGCATTCATTTCTTGGAGCACAGCTGGGACCCAGCCTGCTCCAGAGGGACCAGAAAGTGTCAGTGAGTGGGGGATGTGATTTACATGAGGGTGCAGCCACCTGCATGTGCTGTCCCACCAGACACACACAGGCTTGGGAAGTGTCTCTCCAGCAGGAGAAGGGATGTGGCCGTGCTGAAAGGAAATGGAATGCAGCAGGGAATGGTTTGGTGCTCTTTACTTGGCCTCCCCAGGGCTGCAGGGAGAATCAAACAAGAGATTAAAGTTCTTTGGGCCAATATGTGTTTCCTGGTGTTTTCCTCACCCAGGCAGGAGTTCAGCACTAAATGGAGGATTAATGCTCCAATAAAAGTTAATTTTCTGGTAGTTTAGTCCAGTTGCTGAGATTACTTATAAATCTTTTACACAGGAGTCACTCCATTGTGGAAAAATACTGGTGACCCAGTTGGTCGACATTTTGCATCAATAGTGATATTCCAGGGCTAGCATAGACTGCATGCACTACCAAAAAACAAGGGCAAGTATGGCTGAAGATAGTTGACTTGCCTTATGTCAATCCCAAAATATTTCCTATGAGGTTTTAGGTGAAATTAGAACTAAAAATTATCTCACTCTAAAGCAAAGAAGGTATTTCAGGTCATTTTCAAGGTTTTTCCCAAAAATCACAGTGGCACAAATTTCAAAACAGATGTTTTGCAATCAATTTTTATTTTCAATTACATTTTTTTTAAGTTTGGATTTGTGGGAGGCTAATTTTTGTTACTTGTTTTTTTGGTGTCTGTTGATGTGCATCTCTGCTTTCTGCAAGACAAATGGTTGCTTTCAGTCCACAAAAGCTTTTGCCTTCAGAAATAAAAAATGTGGACTGCAGAATTTAGTCAGAAAGACTTTCACCTCTGTGTGCTTAATAATACACAGAGAAAATTTTTTCCCCTCATACCCAAGAAGTAATTTTACATTTCCCACAGAGGGATTAACCCTTTTAAAATTAAATAATTAATGCACTTTAATGGCCGTGGATTGTTATGAACCCTAGCATTTCATATACCAGAATCATTCTCTGTAGAGCAGGTTTCAATATTTTGATGTTACATTTCTTTTTCATTCAGAATAAACCCCCCCATATTTACTTTATCCTGACAAAGCAATTAATCCTGATTTTTAGACAGCTAGATGGACAGACACGGAAGCTCAGGGAAGAATTGAGTAATGCTGTTCTGGCCTCCATCTGTCTCCCTTTTCATCAAGCAGAAAACATCACAACTTTTAAACAAGAATCGTTTAAACATTTTCAGGTTTCTCATTCCCTGCTGGCCACTCTCCTGATGTGCTGACGTGCTCCAGAGGAGATGGTTCCCACCAGGCCACAGCATCTTGCAAGTCTAGTTCCCAGCAGGAATCTACTCATTAGAGGTTAATTGTGCCCTGCTTGAAGTTTGTCACACCTGAACCAAAACTGAACCATCTCAGCAAAATGTTTGAATTACTATGAATCAGCTTTTTCATCTGGGAAAATAAACGAACAACCCACTGCAGAGTTTTCAGCCAGCTTTAGTGAAAACCAGTCTTAAAATAGATTGTTGTGTCTTTCTACCTGGAAAATTTGGCAGATTTCAGTGGAATATGTGACAGATATTAGTTTTTATTTCCAAAAGCAGTTGGTAATCTCCGTCTAGATAAAACCTTGGACTTGATGAAAACATTACAAAAACTGACTGAAAACAGGAAAAGGACTAGGAAATAAAAAGCAGAACAAAATTTCTGAACACCAAGAGTTACTTGTTAAGAGAGATATTTCTTCTGCATGCATCCTTGACTCTACTCTCCCCAAATGAAAAGCCAGTCAAACAATAGCAGAAATTTATTTCTGATCTTTTATCTGAAGACTGGTTCACATGAATACAGAACCTGTGATCCTTAGACCTACAGAAACTTCCAGGTAGTTATTTTCAGATATTCAACTGCACATACCCTTAAGGGACTCGATTTCCTGAGAAGTTGCTCAGCATTTAAGTAAATGCAATGCCTTCGAGATGTTGAAGGCTTGGCTTTACCCTTTCCACCCTGAACTGTAGCTTTCAAGATGCAGGTGGAGTAAGATGGTGGGTAAGTAGGCATGGCTGAAATGTTGGAAAGGATACCTAAAGCTAAATGAAATTTGCTAAATCCCTTTCTTTCCAAGGTCAAATTCTGACTGGCTGAATCACATGAGAAGAGTGTTAACCCTCACTGAGGCAGTGCTTGATTTGTGTGTTTGCACAGTCAAGGCATGACACCTCAATCCTGCTTGGCAGAGCTGCACTTTGCTTTCTGAAGGGCAGACCAGAAGTTCATCCCGATGAAGGGTGCAGGATTTCAGCCTGTAAAACATCTCTTTGGCTGTGGCTGCCAGCATCCCTGGGTTTATTAAACAAAATCCTTCAACAAGTCGGTGTATTACAGTCCTGGACACTCACCATTCCTGCAAAGGAATGTCAGAAATGCTGTTGGGAGCAGATTGACACTCATAACAATACAGGTATTCACTGAGGTATCGCACAGCAGCAGAGCTCTGGCACAGGGGAGATCGTTCCTGCCGATGCAAACCAATCGAGGCCATGCCGCTTTAAAAACTCTGCCTCATTCCACATCTCTTACCAAGATTTATGACAATTAGCTGCCGAATGCATAATTAGCAAGTGGTAACAGATCAGCAGATACATCCAGTTCTGGTGACACCTCTGACAGATTGGCGTCTACTCCCCAAATCCCTGCAAGGCTTCGTGTTTTCCCTGTGACCACTCTCAAGCAGGGTTTTGGCAAGGCTGTCTCAGTGGGGAGGAGAGGGAAGGCTGGGGAAGAACAAGTTCTCACAAGCATGACAGGACCCATGCATAACCATTTGACTTTGCAATTAAAAACATGTTCTGTCTTCCTCTGCGTCACTGAGGGGAGCGTGGAAGAAACAGTTGCTCTGCAAAGTGACTTCAATTCAAACAAACCAGGAGCTTTGGGTTTCTGCACATGGGTTTTGTGTGCTCAGAAAAAGGGGGGCTTTGCTTCCCTTCTCTAAGAAATATTTCAAGAAACTTTCCAGGGAGTGGAGAGGAGGAGGAGGTGGGACGAGGATGAACTGCAGTTTTGTTTGTTGAGACACTTTGTTAAAGACACTCTGCAGCAAATACAGGCGTCAAGATGAGAACAGGGAGCCCTATCCCACCTATCCAAAATCAAATGATTTATCATTCCTTCACTGCTGCTCTAAAGAGGATCCAAGTCCCTTCTGCATCAGCTTCGCCTGTCCACCTTTGAGATGTGTCACCTCTGCAAGTGTGTTCCAGGAGTCCAGGATTTTGTAAACACTCAGTGATATCTTCACCCTTTCTAGACAAAGTCTCCCAGTTTCCTGATCCATTTTTTTTCCCAACCTCAACCTTTAATTATAGTTTTCTATATGCCTTGCACCTCAATGCACCCCTTATTAGCAGATGTTAACTGAGTACATGTCTCTCATTTGCAACCATAGCTTCAACTAAGCACTTTCATTTTCAAGCCCTGCTGGGTATAACATTTAAGACCATCAAAGCACTGTATTTATGAAGTGCATTGCTAGAGAAAAACTGAGATGTGAAGGTCGGGGTTAGATTAGGTCTTGCGTACAAGGTGACTCGGGGAGTGTGCGGCTGAGCCCGTATCTCCTGGATTTCAGCCTAGCTGGCTGTCATGCCTGACTGACAGGAACCACATTCAGATCATCTTCTGCGAATTTGTAACACAAACAGCAAAGCTGCTTATTGCATTGATTGTATTGGAAGCCTGATTTGCCTGTAATTGCTCCAACTCAATATGCCTTTCTATTCCGGATGACAGCATGAATGATGTACAACCTGGATTCAGCCCTGTGTCGCTGCCTTTAATGGCACTTTTTTTGCTTTGTTTTGCTTCATTTTTCATTTAAAAACATACCTATTGCAGGATGACAGCTCTATCCAGGCTGTTCTATGAAAGGCATCTGTACTTCTGAAATGTTTTGCGGTGGTAAAGTAGTGCTTTGAGCTTGTACCTGGAAAAATGCATCCATGGCTACAAAACAGCCTGAGAAAGCAATGCAAAAGTTTGCTCATTTTTTAGTTGAAGGAGTTGTTTGTTTTATTAGTTGTTTATTTTTACAACTAATAGAGACAAAATTATCTGTTCAATAGTGGTCTCACTTTTGCCACTTGTCTGGTTATCTTGGGAGAGCTCAGTGAAGAATCCTAACTGATTTTTAGGTTAGCTTTTACCAGAACTGTCCCTGCCTATGTAAATAAATATGTAGGACAGATAGAAAATTACCAGGAGAAGGAGAAGGGGAAGGAGAAGGAGAAGGAGAAGGAGAAGGAGAAGGAGAAGGAGAAGGAGAAGGAGAAGGAGAAGGAGAAGGAGAAGGAGAAGAAGACACGTGAGGAAAAAAATATAAGAAAACACCTACACTTTCATCATTTTTCTACTTGTTTTTGTTTCATTTTCTGCTCTCTGGTGCTCATACTGTTGCAAGCCACATAAAGTCTGGATAAGTTTTCATTATGTCTGTACCTCCCATCTCAGGTAACAGGGCATGGGCTGATTCTTCGCCCCAATACCAAATGGCACAGGGCATCTCTCTTACCCTTCTCTGTAGAAGATTGTTCTTGAAAATTACAGTCTAAAAACAAATCAGGCAGTTTGGGTGACCCTTGTCAAGCAGTGCTTGATCTGAGTGTGTGACCTTCATTGATTTAGAAGCACAAAGGTAACCCAAAAAACCCTTCATGTGCATTTTGATCTCTGCCTTGCACCTCCAGGATGCTGTTGGTGAAAATACACAATTAACGCTGTCTCTACTCAGTTCCAGTGTGAGTCTAGATGAAGATCTGCAGAGCTATTCAGAGTGTATTTGCTTTAAAAGTAAGCTGATCTCTTCTTCTCAATGCTTTTGGACTCAATGCTTTTGCCCCAATGGCTTTATGTACAATTTGAAATTTCTGTGTCACCTTCACCACAACTTCTGTAAGGACAAAAAAAGTTGCCTAAGTATCTTTGCAGATGTGAGGCTCAAGAGCTCAGCTTGAGCTCTTCCATTTGACAACCTTGGCCTTGCTTCTGGTTAGAGAATCACCTGGAAAAAGGAAAGTAGTAAATGCATTTCACAGCTCTTTATAAAAAACAAGGGAAAAAATTCACATTTTTGTAGCAAGCAGATTATTGCTATACTAAAACTAAGACAGAATTCAGGAATAAGCTGACCAGGAGACATCTTCATTGTCTGTAACTGCAACGTGTTATGAGCTCTGTGTTACCTAGTGATGGAGCTTTTCTCATCCATCTTCCTGCTGCTTTGCTTTAATACATATTTATTACCTTATCATAGCCAAACCTGAACAAAATAACCCCCCCAAAGTAGGATTCTTCTTTTTGCAAAGAATTTTATTTTACAGAAACAACCACTGGTTTGTTAAAAGAGTTGTTTGAGAGATGACTAGATTAGATTAATTAGTTAATGTTTGTAAAGTACTTTGAAGATTAAGAACACTATATAAGTGTTAAGTATTATTGTTATTGTAATAGATAGAGAAGGTAGATAGCTAGATAGGTAAAGAGATACAGCAGTCAGATAACAATAATTATAATACTTAGCATTTCTATAGGGCTTTACATCTTTTGAGTGTTTTACAAACATTAACTAATTAATAGAGTTAAGCAGACAGATAGTAGATAAAATAGTAGGTAGATTGATAGATAGGAACAAATTTTGCCTTTGGATACATGAATAGTATATTCAATGAAAGTTGCATCCCATTGATGAGGGCAAAATTTGGTCCATAGGCAAATCTAAAGGAAAATTAGCTAGTTTGTTTCCAGGGCTGGGTTGGGATTTTTTTTTCCACAGACAATTTGTCTTCCCAGTGAGTATATTCACTGTGGGAAGAGAAAGTTCCCCTGGAATGCTGAAATGAATGTATCAAACATGTCAAACTTTACAGCGACATATTAAGGAATCAAAGCACATCGTTAAGATTAGTCACATCAGTGTCAGTGACTCAGCTTTGCAACATCTGAAATGATGCATCGTGCCTTTGGGAAGCCAGATGAAACAGCATTATCAGTATGCTCGGGCTCATCCTGATTCTTCACCTTTTTATGAAAATGCAAAAGTATGGTCTACTGACTGAGGAAAATATAGGGATTAAAGCCAGGTGTGAGCATATTTTAGTTTCATTAAATAAGTCTGATATTAATTAAAAGGAAGAATAAGAACTATATAAAGATGCAAAGAATGGACATGACACTTGTTTCTATTTAGTTTGTATCTTCTTGAACACTGGTATGTTCCTGCAAAAACTTACCCCTAAAGCTGTACAGCCGTGGGGGAAAATAACTGCTGCTTTTTGAAATGGGATTCATGTCCTGGATGCCTTTGAGATCCAGCTGTCACTGAGGTCCAGGTGTCTTAAATATTCTGGTACCGCTGAGGAATCTAAAGGAGGAGAAGGAAGAGAGACGTCAGCCGGGTGAGAGCAGGCTCACTCTGGAACATGATTGTATCAGTGTCATTGTGCACTTGAGCTTTTCTGAGGGCTTCTAACACGACTCCAGCCCCTGACTGAAGCATCAGTGCTGCCTCTGCTCCTGGGGCAGTACCACCAGTGCTGCTCTTTGCTCCCAGCTGGGACTCAGCACTGCTTGGAGTCGTGTCCTATGAACACAGCTCAAATTTTCCCTTTACAAAGCTCTTCTGCCACTGGGTATATGCAGAACCACTCTCCAGGGCAACCAGAACCACAGACCACAAATGAGATAGTGAAATACAGAAGGAGCCACCTTCTGAACTCTTGGAAGCTGTGATGTAGATTCCTATGTCTGAGTTAGACACTCTAGGCTTTCTCCATGGTCCACAGAGCAACAAGACCTTGAAAGATAAGTTTCATCTGCTTTGTATTTATGTCTCCATTAGGATGAGATGAAACTGCCTCTAAGAAATCTTGTTTCTCTCCACTGACTGACAGGAAAGCCCAGATTAGCTCAGATGAGGCTGACTGTGTCGTAGATAATTAAAGTGAGATGAGACAAACCCTTGTGGTGGGCTGACCTTGGCTGTCTGCCAGGTGCCCACCCAGCTGCTCTATCACTCTCCATTCTCAACAGGACAGGGAGAGAAAATATGATTAAAAGCTCATGGATCAAGTTAAGGACACGGTCATTACTTACAGTCATGGTCAAAACAGGCTCTACTTAGGGAAATGATTTTAACTTATTGCCAAATCATCAGAGTGTGAAAATGAAAAATATGAACAAAACTGAAAACAGCTTCCCCCTTTCTCCTGCTAAGTGGCACAGGTGGACATCAAATGTGGGTTTTGATCAGTTCACAGCTCTTCATCCCTGCTGCTTCTTCCTCCTCACACTCTTCCCCTGTTTGAGCATGGGATCTCTCCTATGAGCTACCATCCTTCCCAAACTTCTCCAGTGTGGATCCTTCTCATGAACTGCAGTTCTTCACAAACTGTTCCAGCACGGTTCCCTAAAGTTTCCCATGTCCTGCCAGGAAACCTGCTCTGCGTGGGCTCCTCTCTATGGTCTGCAGTTCCTGCCAAGGGTCTGCTCCAGCACGGCTTCCCCACAGGCTGCAGCTTCCTTCAAGGCACATCCACCTGCAAGGGGTCACTCTCAAGCTCCAGTTGGATCTCTGCTCCACTGAGGACCTCCGTGGGCTGCAAGGAGACAGCTGCCTCACCATGGTCTTCTCCATGGACTGCAGGAGACTGGAGCACATCCTCCCCCTCCTTCTTCCCTGACCTTGGTGTCTGCAGGGTTGCGTGTCTCATATTTTTTCCTTTTTTTTTTCCCCTCCCAGCTCCTGTGTAGCATTTTTTGCCCTTCCTTACCTATGTTATTGCTACCAACATCACCCTTGTCCAGTGGCAGGTCTGTCCTGGAGCCAGCCCAAACTGGCTCTGTCCAACATGGATACAGCTTCTGGTGTCCTCATGGAGCCCCAGCAGCCCCTCTTCCACCAGAACCCTGACACGGAAATCCAATAAATCCATACTAAATGTTCCTCTTCCTTCTTCATCTGCAAGGTCAAGTTAGTGGAATAGGCTCAGCTGGCCAAGCAGCCTCACTAGGATTGGTAATGAGTAGGTTTATTTGGAATTTGGTGGGAAGGTCATTAGCCAGAAAGGCAGGAGGTGAGTCCTGATAAAACGAAATTAGCAACAACACAAGTTTCCCGTCAGCAGCACAAAATATCAGTGGTGGGAAAGCCTCTATTGCAAAGTGTGTGCAGAAAGCAATAAGCCATCCATCTGACTCAACCAAAAAAGGCAACATCCAAATATGGGGCAGAACAAACACTGTACAAAATAAATACACCATTCATCAACACAACCACCCTTTGATCATCTAAAAAAGGCATAAAAAATTAAGCAGGCAAGCAAGAGCAAGAAATAGTGGCAATGCCCTTTTTTTAACCAGGGATGGACTGTACACACCTTGGTAATTAAAGCTCATAGTTTCTTCTCAAGGAACTTGAACCCAAGTCTCAAGTTATGGGTGAATATTCACAGAGCAAGGTTTCAAGACAGACCTGTCTAAAGTTCTCTTGTTGCAGCAGTTTCATTTGTATAATGTATTTCACTATTTCCTGTGTCACCAGGAGAATGATTTCTAGTTTAGTGGTTAGTATTCACCTGGAAGGGGAAGTCCTCAGTTCCTGTGCCTACTTCTGTGAATGTTTCTTGTATTCCTCAATTAAGTATTCATTGATGTGGATAATGGAAGCCAGGCCCTCTGCTCCCAAATGAAAGACTATACCACGAAGATACATAGTCATTTGCATAGGTTTGCCATCTTCCTGTTCCCATGAATATTTAATTAACCTATGCAAAGTGAAATGGTTTCAATATGAGGAACTAAGAATGCCCTGCCCTAGAATATTCTTTACCCTAGTGGTTAGGGCAGTCAGGGAAGTGGAGAGACAAGTTCAAATCCCCTTAAGCAGAAGAGGGATTGAGCCTGGATCTTCCAGAGCTTGGTGGGTATTCTTAGCACAATGTTATTGGTGAGAAAAAAAAAAAGTAGCATCTTTGCTTCCTTTTCTTACCTGAGCTAATGGGATGCCCTGCCAAAATGCTTATCATACAGAAAGATCATCACAGAGTGTGACTGATACAATCTTTGTTAGAAAACAAATTATTTCACCATGAACTTTGAAAGAAATGGAGTAAATGATGTGACAACAAAATGGCTTACCACAAGGGAGCATACTCACACCTGTGTTATTTGTGATCTACACACAACATCTACCAATCGGTAATGACAGGAAAAAAATTAAAGTTGCCAGAATTCAACTCTCCAAGTCAAGGACCCATCCCAAACAAAAGCCATGACAACATAAACACTCGACCAGATCTCAGAATACTATATGACAAATTAATGAAATTACCCTACAGATATGATGCTACCAGGTCTCTTTCTTCTTTAAAGTTCCAGGCCCAATGAACAGAACAGAATTTCTGAAGAGTTTGTGACTCAGAATTCAGATTGCTTGGAACTGACTTTGGCTACTTGCCTTTCCCCAGGGCACAGATAGAAAAGACAAAGCGTAAGGTTAACCTGCAATATAAGTTACTGGAGAAACATGTGAATTCCAGACTGAAGGTCAGCTCTGCAATGCTGCAAACCATGACACTTGCATCCTGTTACCCAGCAGATAAATATTTATGTCACACATAAAAAAGCACTGATATATCAGTACACACGAAGAGGTTCGATATCCTGTTGAATGAAAGTGATTTTTTTATGCATGCCTTAGGCCAGCTGAGGGAAGCAATCTGTATCTCCTAGCTGGGATCACCTGAGTGGGGAATGGATGGAAAAAAAAAAAAAAAGGCAGGGGGAGCAAATACCAACAGGAAGAGAGGAAGAAGGAAGAAAAATCATTGAGACATGTTAATAAATGTCCAGAATCCCTGGATTGGTAAAATTCAATCAGTAATAGGCCTGTTCCCAAGCCCAGTAAATTTTAGACAGATCTGGCTGATAAATTTCCATATCCTGCTAGTTCAAATTACTGTGAAAAATTTATCTTCATCATTTCCCACTCTTTTTCCAGTTAAGCTCATTCTGAAAGTGAAAAAGAAAACCAAGGCTTTCTTTTGATAATTTTTTGTGAGACTGTTTTTATTGACAAAAGTCTCTGTATGTATTCAATTCTCCATATTGACATCATATCTGCTTGATGTCAACCCCTGTCAACAAGGGTTTCAGGCAGCTGCACCACCCTCTCACAGCTCTGGAAATCTTTAGGTGGGAACATCTTCATGGCCAGTCAGCCCATGACACAGAATAAATGCAGAGCTGCACAAAAAAACCCCGGAGACAGACCAATCTTTGTCAATCCCAGCACAAACTTTACTGAGGTATTTTACAGCCAACATTCTTGGAGAGCGAGCACGGACTTGCACAAATACGGATCTCGCCTGCTTAGGTTATGAGCTCTCTGGGGCAATGACTTTCTCTTCGGATGCAGGCATCCACTTCATAGCACCAGTCCTGCTGTAATAACGCTAATAATAATAGTAACAACAGCAATAATAATAAAAGAAATAATAATAATTTCATCCGGGATGCTGCGTAGAAGAGCTGAAGGGCAGCAGGTGTGTTGGGGAAATAATATAATACATCAAATCCTGCACAGCGAGCACATGAGCATGTGATATCAAAGACACTACCTATGAAATTAATTTGCCAGTGACACTGCCTTGCCTACCATCCCTGGGCGTTGTGAGAATTAATTAATGCTTGCAAATCGCCTTGAGAACTTCAGAGGAAAGGCGCGTTATGTATGCAAAGCCCCGCTGCCTTTCCCTGGTGCCGGCTGCACACCTGTGCCCGTTGCATCATGTGCCGCCTCTGTCTGGTCCCGAGCGCTGGCGGAGCTCAGTGGCCTCATGATTGATGGCTGGGCTCTGGTGCCGGCTCTGGGAGCTCTCCCCTGTCACAGGGAGCTTGCCTCCACATGCCTGTGCCCCAGCAGCCTCTTTCCTCCCGGCGCAGTTGTCAGGTTTCCCAAAACAATGATTACCTCTCCCCAGAAACAAACCTGCGTCCTGACACCTCTCCTAGCTGGAGTCTTGCTCCTCTGTAAGGGTCTGCTCCCCACCTCGCAGGGCTCTTGTGAAACTTCATTCCTTCCAGCATGAAAGTGCAAGAAGAGAGTGGTGCGCACTATTTTTTTTTTGTGATCACTATTAGCAGATAATTGTTGTCATGCAAGATGCCCAACTTGTACCTCAAAGGTCACTTCACCCCCTCAGGGAAGGACAGCAGCGCTGGAGGCATTAGCAGGAACAGCAAAGTGAGGCTTCTCCACCTTCAAAGTGTCCATCCCTAGTCTCAGAGGACCTGAACATGCCTGCAGGACATGGCAGCTGCTCTGAAGGGACCTGCAAGGTGGCTTATGTCTGCAAGCCCAATGCTGGGTGGACTCTGAGTTACCAAATTCTTCTTACATTGAAAATAAATCCCATTTACAGCAAATAATTGTTTACAGTGAATTTTAAAATGCTTATTTAAATGCCTTTTTCTTCTCTTTCTATATTCAATGCATTGTTGTAAAGCATTAACATCCCTTGGTTTTGTGGATTTCTTTTTTTTTTTTTAAATGTACATATTTAGGCCCAGTTTCCAGGTTATCCTTGACACCTCTATCACAGTACACCAGCCATGCTTATATTTGCCTCAGAAGAAGTGGGGAGAAGACTCTTGTTTCCAAACACGGCTCCCTGCTCATGGCTATAGAGCCATAGCACAGCTCCACAGCTGCTGGAAAGCAGCACTCTTCTGCTGCTGAGTGATTTTAAGCAGCAAACATTGGCAGTCATTTGCCTTGCCCTATTCCAGCTCAGCAGTGTGTGGAAGGGAGGGAAGAAGAAGCAGGAGAGCAGTTTGGAAGGAGTTGAGCCTCCCTTCACCCTCATTTCTGTGCTTCATAAAGAAGTGGTGGGCTCACTAAACGAACCTCCAGCCTTTCTTAGGACTAGGGAGAGGTAAAATCCAGAATACCTCCCTGCTGAACCTGAAGCACCCAGTCACAAATTCAGAATCAATTATGAGCCTAATATGAGATGTATTATCTTGCCCTTAATCTCAGGTTCTGTTCATGGAGCACTGTCTGTGAGATCAGATATAAGGATAATGTGAATAATTTCCCTGGACTACAGTTAAAAATTCTCTCTGAGCACTGCACACGACTTTTCTTAAGCCACAGCAAAAGAGATTTATTTGGGAATCCTTTCTTTGACCAAAACCCTCATACACAGGTCACTTTCTCATAAGAATCAGTATAGTTTTGATACTCAAAGATTTTGCACATTCACAATGATGAGGGAACTTATCAATGCTGGTGGTGATCACAGAATCACAGAACTTCTAGTGTTGGAAGGCAACCTCTGAAGATCATCAAGTCCAATCTCCCTGCCAGGCAACATCTTGCAATGTTTCAGAAGATCTCAGAGGACACAAACTTATTCTTCCTTTTTTTCCCTTCGTGGTCGGTTTCAGTCAAATGCTTTTAGTTTTTGGTTCATTCTATCTCTGCTGTAGATTTGTCTTTTCTGAATAGTCTGTTTAAAAATTAATGCGTGTGCAATGAGAAATAATATTATTTTCTTTTTCCAAGAATCAAAATAGTTCCTTCAGATTGTTTCATTTTCCCTGTCCCCCCACCTCCAGAAAAGCTGGTGTTTGCAAAAACCCACAATTTCCATTAAGCAGCGATTCTGGCGGATAATTAGAATTTAATTTCTCTGACCAGCATCCTCAGGGGCATTCAGATGTCTTTGCTTCACCATTCCTGTTTCACACGAACAGGGGTAATAATCTTTTCCTGTCCTACCCAGATGTTGGAAAGCTGAGTCCTCAAAAGCGTGCTCAGCTCCTACAGTGGTTAGTCAGGGCCCTCAAGGGAGAACATCAGCACTCAGTGCAATCTCCCTTTGGCTTTCCCGTTCACCCTGCCTCCTCCTTTTCCATGCTTTGCATGGGTGCTTGTGTTCTACCTGCTCTGCAGAGCTTCAGCTCAGCCCATTCCATACCCAGAGGCAACTAATAAAGGTCAATCTCAGATATAATGAAAGGGGACAATGAGGCTGTTCTGGCCACTCCTAGTTTTCCCCACTGCTTCTCACGAGCTCTGCAGGTTCTTCTGGTTCCTCCACCAGGCCTGAATGTCAGGGGGAGGCTGTTCCCACCACCATCCCCAGCTGTTCTTCAACAGTCGTGTCCTTTGAAGATGTGCATAGTTATCATGTTATTTCAAAATACCAAAGGTCACATTACCTTTCCTTTTCCCTTCCTCCCCTCTGGAAAATAAGGGCAGGAGCAATTAGTGAGTAAACAAGAAGGAGCGGGTTTGCAGAGCTGCCGTGAGGGACTGGGGGACTCCATCAGACTTTTTCCCACCTCACCCTGCAAATTCAAGTTTCAGAGGCCTGAAAGGGGTTTTAGTGCAAAGCATTTTCCTTACATCTGTGTTGGCCCTTTTGTCACAGAAAATCTGGTTAGATGTCCAGACGTTCATGAGGCAACAAGAAAAGCTAATTTTTTTCTGCATCTTTTACTCAAAATCCCATGCTGAGTGATAGAACTGATTTTCAGCAGTCATATTAAACCACAGGAGGCATTGCAAACCACACATGTGAGGTTTTGGGAAATAAAGACACATATAAGTCATAGACCACCCCAAATTCTTGATTACCCTCTGCCAAAACAGGAATCAGAGCTGTCTCTGGTTCCTCCTTTTCCAGCCTACTATGCAGCAAAGCTCCTATTTATTTTTTTCTGTGACACCTATGAGTTATGCTGGCCCTGAAGGATAAGAACTGCAGTTCTGCTTGGCAATTGCATCATGTAAGTGGCAGGTCTGCCTCACTCCCTCCAGCTCACCCAGCTACAGGCTGGGTAGAGCTGGGCCCTTAAGAAATACTTTTATGGGACTTCTGAAAAGCACGTGGTCCAACATACAGAAAACACATTAACACTAATGAAGATAAAGAATTTCACAGAAAGATAATTGTTTGCCTAGCAGCTGAATTTTATTTCGTTCTCAAGTTGTAATTAAGGGAAAAGTTGCAGTTTAGAATGCAATCTGGTTTTCCCTCTTTTTTTTTTTTCTTCTTGCCTAATAAGCAGAGCAAGAAGTTGATTCATTTTTATCTACAAGGGAGAAATGTATCATTTTATCCACACCTGATTTAACTGAAATGAGTAGAAGACAGATAAACAGCTGGAGAAACCTGAGAAAAAAACCACTGAATTCAATTTAGCAGAATCTTGCATGCCTGGGAAAATGTAAAACAGAAAGAAAGAGAAATAAATAAAAACAAAAAGAGGGGGACTTGCTTACTGAAGCATCAGAGTGAGCAGTCAGCCATGGACAAGCAAGTTTTTATCTTCAGATATTGGGCAGGTAAAATTCTTTTTTTCCAGAAGCAAGTAAAGATGACCGATTTCCAAAAACCCAGGTGTTCTTATTGTTGTTATGATTTACTCTTTGTATGTGTGCAATGTTTACGAGTTGTAAACTTAGCAGTTCCAGCAGTCACACCAAACTTAAGGATGTCAAAAAACGAAACTGGTCTCAGATCACTGGGTGCTCCATAAAAGGGCAAAGAAACATGGAAGAAAAAGAAAGGGTCTGCTCCAGAAAGGCTGCAATCAAAGCAGAAGGCAGGCAATGAAAAGCAGTCCTTCCTTCTGGATAAAGACAAGGAAAGAATAGGGCAATACAGAATAAAGGGCAGTTTTCTCATGAGAGACATGTCAGGTTCTTGTAGATGTCTCTGTTACAAAACAAATTTTGGTAAATGAGGAGCAGGGACAGTATGTTGTAACAAAATCAGAGCGAAGGTTCATTTGATAGGGACAGAATTACAGGCAGATAAACATGTTTCCAGGCATAGGAAATAGCATTTACCTCTGCAATGGTTTGCAATAAAATAAAAAGTTTGGATTATCATTTTGGATTTTGGATCATTTGAACTCAGCTTAAAAATAAAAAAAAAACCTTGTGTGTTGTTTTTCCTTTAAAATAATCCACAATATTTGTGCACAGATATCAGAATGTATTAAAGTGTGCAAATTAAACAGGGAGAGATGTCAGAATACCTTTGAGAATCTGGGTCTCATGTTCACTCTGTTCTGATGAGGGTTAATATAAGTGTCAGTCTGCTGCGAGACTATAAACACTGAGCCCCTAAATCCACCTGCAAGTTCATATGGAATATTATATTTTCTCTGCCATTGACTGGGTTCAAATGCATCTGAAAAAATTATAGCCATTTACGTGAAAAGAAGACCTACCTACCCATCTTTGCTTTCACTGAATACCTATTCTTAATTTCACTAAGCTTAGACCTTTAAGAAAGAGATGTATCTTTCCCTTCCTTTCTCCAGCCACCTGGAAAAGCCTCCAACCGTTTCTTGGAATCTTGCTACATCTTGAGGACAGCAATTAGTGAGATTGAGGTAACCTGGGAGCAAATCCCATGAGCCAGGCAGGAACATGCAATCATTTGCTGTCGCAAACGCAACTGCACAAACAGACCAGCGTGAGTTAAACTGCTCCGGCCACTTGTCCCAGCACTGAATATTTCATGTGTTCCCTCCTTTACCTAGAGCTTCTCCGAAGACCCCAAAGCTTGAAATTGTCTGGATATAGGCTCAGATTTTGCTGTCAGAAATTCCTTCTACATGGTGAGCCTCAGAACAAATGAATAGATTGGATTTCTGAAAGTGAACCAGTCAGACTTTTTCTCAATTAATTCATGCTTAATATAAGTTGATGAGGATTTTTAAAGATTAAAATTATAGTCATTATTTCAAAAAGAGTGATTTATTATTTTCCAGAGATATTTTTTTCTGATAAAAAACCCCTGCTATTAAGATTGTTTTTTCCACCTTCCTCCCAAATCCTTCAGGTATTTTCTGTTTCTCCTGTGCTTTCTGTTCGCCCATGTAGAGTAGCAGTTTTTGGCACATCAAGCACATTAGATAATTATATGTCAGTTGAGAAACTCTCAGCTCTTGTCACTAGTCTATAAAGCTCTCTGTAATGTTGTAATACAATATCGCTGATATCTCAAGGAGATAACATGTTAAGTGTCTACTGGCTATATAATTTGAACCAAAAGTTAACAAAGAGAACTGATCTTTCAGTAAACATATAGTATATTTTTGTCATCTCTTCCTGATAGTGGTTTTGATAAGCAGATTTAGATGTGGTGTTATCCTCTGATTGCTTTTGCAGTGTGCTTTCAAGACAGGGAACTCCTTCATAATTCCTCAGACAGATGGTTGAGAGGAATTTCCCAAGTACCCGCAGATCAAAGATTGTTCCCTGTAAATGGTGATCGTTGCTGATATTACAAATCCACCCAGACATTTTATTCTTCCTCATTCTAAAAACCCTTTCACTTCTCTCTGCCCAGTGTGGATTCCCATTAGGTGGGAAGAACAATTTTAAGCAATCAAGAGTCAGCGTGATAACCTTAGATTGCTCATTAAGGACCAGCTTGTGAATGAGGGGCAGATGACAGAGATCTATGAAATGAAAGAGGCGTGGAAATGACGAGCAATTGTTCTCTGTCTTTTCCAAAACAAGAGCAAGGGGACATCAAATGGAACATGGAGGAGACGGGTTCAAAACAAACAAAGGGAAATGATTCCTCATACAATGTCTAATTAAGCCGTGGAACTCCTTGCCACAGGATGTTGTGGATGCTGTAAATTTACATGGGTTCAAAAAGGACTGGACAAGTTCATGAAAGAAAAATTCTTCAAGAGCTATTAAATACAAAGACATTACCTCTGGCTCCGGAAGGCGCTGAAATGCAAATCTCAAGATGTTGTGAGAGTGCTCTGAGGAAGTCTCACTTTGCTATTTTACTTTTCCCCAAGCATGTATTAATTCTTGGCCCCTGTCAGAAAGAGGTACATGTGTTAGATGGATCCCTGTTTAGCTGATACAGCTTTTTTTATGTCCTTGTTTCACACAGCTGTCTTATTCACGGAGCAGATCAAGTGGTGGCCACTTCATACCATTCACTTCAAATGCTCTTTCTCCACTTAGAGCAGCAAGTAATCTGAAAATTGGTGTATTGCTAAATACTTTTATTTTGAGGCAGTTTAGCTTCCCAGTTTTCTGCCTGGAAGGCACAGAAAATTAAAGCTTTCTGGCTGCTATGGACATTACCTACCCATGCAGGGTTTGCTGAGAAGAGAACTACATGATTTCTTTATCTTTCTTTATCTAGAGGAGGGAAGAGTGGGCTCTCAGAGGCACCTCTCCTCCTCATGCTCCAGTTGGTGACATGGGTGGGCTTGTCTAAAAAAGTGGTGTGTCTCCCTCAGCCCTTAACCTTTCCGGGCTGTCTAAATAACCACCCCAGTACTAAACTGTTAGTGATTCAAAAGAAGAAACACACATTTGGGATGCTTGATTATGTGAAAATTGGCTGGGAAATCCCCCAAGTTTTTTATTGCTGTTAATTCTGGCACTTGGCAAGCTTACCAGAGCCTCCTCGACTAGAACTTTGCCTGGTAATGAGGAAAAATGGAGAAAAGCCTAGGAAAAATGCCTCCATCCTGGAAGCACTACCTGATGCTCTACATGATAGACTGTCCATTTGAAAGGAGGGAATAATATCCCCCTCTCACTACTGTTTGCTAGCAGCTGGGTTTGAGGAGAGTTAGGGCAGGGAACAAGTCCTGTCCTGCACTGGAATATTCCTACATCTGCACGGGCTAAAACCCTCGTTAGCCAACCCCTGGGTCCCGCGGGCTTAGCCATTTTTGTGGGCTAAATTAACACTTTGGTGGTGAGGAGCCAGAGATCCACTGCAAAATGAGGTCTGGTTGAGGGATGAACCCCCATCCTGTGGGATTTAACAGCTGAAGAGGAAGCTGAGCTTCAGGCCCATTGCAGGTGCCCCAAACTGAGCACCCCAAAAAGCGTGGAGGCACTCAAAAATGAAAATCTCCACTGCAAAATTTAACCTGGGTTTCAAAAGCCGTTCCTTTCCCTTCCCAGAACCCCTAAAAAGCCTTTTGGGCAAGGAAGGCAACTCTTCAGGCTCCACGGGTATTATTATTATTTGGAAGCCTGTTTTGTATTCGGAGTTGGCTGCTCCTTGGGTTCACCCAGGCAGTTTAGTTCATGCATGCCGAGGTGTATATTGGATGTGCCTAATATCTGCAGTAGGTGGAGAGGGAGGAAGCTGTGATCCAAATGATGGGAACTCCTGGAGGGAGTTGTCTTGCCACTGGCGTGTTGTCAGCGTGCCAATAAATAAGAAAGTTGAGATGATCAGAGGCAGCTATCTAAACAAATTAGGGTGGAAACTCCCAGCCTGCGTGGCAATCAGGCACAGGAAACTCATTCAGTGGCCATCCAGCTTCTTCCCATGGTGCAGGTTTGGTATTCTATGAAACATGAAACAGCCAGAAAATATCCCTGTGCCCAAAAAAAGGCCCTGTGGCTGTTGTCCTTTCTGTCATGCCATTGTTGCTGCCAAACACCTCTCAGAGGATTAGTGGTGGGAAACACGAAATGAGAGGTGATTCACAAGCTCTTTGTGTGTCAGTTTGCAAGCACCAAAATTAGCCACTGAGCAGCACTATCCCAGTTCTGGAAAAGAGAGAGTTGCTCTTTAAGGTGCTGTAAATCTCTGAAAAATTCACTGATGTTGTAGCTCTCTGGATTTTTGCCTTGCACAGACACAAACATGATCTCCTCAATGGCTGTGAGGAAATCAACGAGAGGAAGGAAGATAAAGAAATTATGTTCTCTTCTCGGCAAACCCTGCATGGGTAGGTAATGTCCATAGCTGGCTGATCAAATGCATAGCTGCTTCTGTGATGTGTATAAATATACAAAAATACACCAATATGTAATATGTATTAAAAAAGCATAAATGCACAGCTGGCTTTGACCCCAGTTCAAAGCCCCAATATTCTTAATAGGAAGAGAAGGAGCTGAATATAAGTTTCTCACCTCTTACTTTTTACCTAGCAAAGCTAAAAATGCAGAGACTACTCTGGTCATCAGTGTCTTCTGTGCTCCACCTTTGAATGAAATGTCCAAAGAAGACAGAATGACCCTGTATTTTAACTTTTAATCTATTCAAACGGGAGACACAGATCTCTTCCAATAAGAATGGGAAGATCTGAAAAAGAGTTTCCAAGATACGAAGTGAGTGCTTCAATTGACTGTTGGAGATGTACTCATGGACTGACGAGAAGCCCATGAAACCTGAATGAAAGACAGTATCTGCCTCTAAATCTGGAGCTGGGCACCTGGCTTGCGAGAAGAAAAGAGCACAAAGCCTTGCACCTACCCTTGGCCTTCCTGCCCTCAGCCTGAGTTATCCTTGTGCTGTCACATGCTAAACCCTTTCAAAAGTGCTTGATGCCCAATGTATTGCATAAGAAGCTTACTTGCCTAAATTGGGCAACTCCATATCAACAAAGTTCCTAAGAACTAGAAGCTACTGAATTCAGAGTTGTGATATGCAAGTCCTTTGGCAGATGTAGATCTTTGATACCATGCCAGTGAGAGAAAGGCTGGAATAGTTTAGAATAGAAAAGAATAAGGGCTTTAATCCTTATTCAAGGGTATCCAGGTTCTTTAATATCTGCAACCTCTCTGAATCAGTTTAGTTTATTTAACACAACTAAGATACATTTGATCTGCTAAAGCTGCCAGCCTTTCCTGTTCCTCAGGCAGGCTGTTTATCACCTTTTACGCATGAGAGCTCTGCTGTCTGTCTGTCTCTGTCCCTCCCTCCCTCCAGCTGACAATCAGCTCTTCCCAGGAAATAGTTGAATCAAATACATTCAGTGTTCCCTCCTGTTAAGCATATTAAATATGCCCAACCAAGTACTGAGTTCAACTACTAACCCTCAAAGTTATGTGCTAATGACAAACAGTCTGTAAATAAACCAGGCTTCCTCAGTCGAGTGGTGGCACTTGCAGACTCATCAATAAGAAGCTGAGATTTATATGCAGTAACCATTTTGCAAAAAACACAAACTGAACAAAAAACCCCAGCAGCAAACCCCACCCAAACTATCTTCAGCTTTGCCAGATTTCAACAAAAAACTGTTACAGCTCCTTGGTGATTTATGGAGCTGGGAGAAATAACTTGCATTGGATGTTTAATGACAGCTTCACTTGGATATTGTGGAAGTGCATAGCCACAGACAACCTATGTATATTATGACTGCATATTAAGTGACTAATAGGAAAGAGCTGCTTCGATGATCAGAGAGACAGAGAATCTGCTTCAAAAGAGGAGACTAAAGGGTGGTCTGAGGGTCAAAGCACAGAGTGCCCACATCCAGCTGCCCCAGCTCTGCTGAGAACCAGAAGAGAGCTGACAGTGACTTGCAGGGCCCCAGATCACCTCACTGCAGTCCAAAACATTATCCTACACAGGCACATCAGTTATTCACTGGTGTCTTTAGTGCTATCATCAGTGCAACATGTCTGAACATGGCTTGTTGACTTTAAGATGCTCAGCAACAAAGGATTATAGGGGTTGGAAAAGCCCTGTATAAATACATTGAGACATAAACAAGGGAGAGTGACAAAAACTCTCTGAGCTAGTGGCCGGTGCTCTCACCAGAACCAATGGGATTTAATGTCCGAGATTACAATTAAAACAAGATCTGTAAAACTTCAGCCACGTAGGGAGAACAAAAAAGACAGCAGGAGTTTTGAAATGATCATCTGGTGAAAGGTATTGGCGTTATGACTGCCTAGAAAGTGCTGCAACACACAGATGTGTTATGTGTCCTATTTACTCTGGAAGAGTAAATGCTCTTCTAGAATGGGATGTGTACTTCACTGTACCATTTCAGAGCAGAGGTTCTATGAGGGAACTTCTTTTCCATATTAAGGGATGTCAGAGGTGACAGAAATTCTGGGGTTTTAACATAAGGTGTGAATTTCTAGGATTTGTAGGGAGATGAAAATGGTATTCCTGTAATGTTTTCATTTCTCCTCAAGAAGTTTCTCCATGCTAGGCTGTGAAGCTAACCAGAATTTTCTTGTTTCATAGAGAAAATATTTGTGGAGAGTACAATTGCCACGGTGAATACCAAGTCAATGAGGGCAGACACTTTCCGAAAGAGTGCTCTGCTCTCAGTCCCACATCCAGCATCCCACAACAAACACAACAAAGATCTCCAGGCATGTGTCTTACTCATCAAATCCTAGTTTCTGGCTGATGGGTCTGCCTGTCCTGAAGATCTGTGCTCCCACAGAGAAGTTCCACACATATGAGCATGACCAGCTTCCATCTGCCCTCACCGACATCTTTCTGAGGACACAGCTCTAGGACTTTCAGCCTAAATTCTCTTCGACTCTGCGTCTCTTTGCTGTGTCAGTGGTGAGAAGGTTTGCCTGGATCTCAAGAGAGAAACTGAAAAGGACATTGTGTGGGGGCTGTCTGTGCCAGAGGAACTTTTTCCTCGTGCCTGTCCTAAGAACAGGTTTCACCTCCAAGCAAAGTGAAATCAGGCTCCAACTCAACTTCTGTCCAGCTGAACAAATGAGCTCAGGCTTAAATGATATCCCAGAATAGGTGAGGGTTGTTTTTCTTCCTGCATGGATGATCAAGCATTTCGGATTACAGTTTGGGTAGGTTGTTTATATACAGGAGACAAATCCTAAACTAATATAAAAAGTATTCTACCCAAGAAACTCAAACAGGTAACAACTCAGAAGCTGACACCAGCTTTTATTTTTAAAGGTCATTTTACTGCTAAATCTTAGATGTTCAGGTTTGCTGAGAAGAGCAGAAGTTTACTTCCTGTAACAGAGAAAGGGCAGAAATAAGCTTGAGACATGGGGCAGTTTTTCATTAACATATGTTTAGTATTTCAGAAATTTAAATACTGCTAAAAATTCAGCAGAATGCTTTTTTGCTGACTTTTAAAATTATTATTTACAGTGCTACAAGAGATTATTTTGTCATGAAAGACTGTGCTGATCTGGTTTTTCCCCAGTTGTTGAATCTGGGGTACATTCTCGTGTGAATGTCTGAGAGCCAGAAAGCAATAACGATTAGAAATGCATTATTTTATATTCCTTATTCTCCATAGGAAAAAAAAACCAACCAAACAAAAAAACCCCACACATAAAGTAAGAAGCAAAAATAATGACAACAAATAGCTTTAAAAATAGTTTGATCATAAACAAAAATCTATCATGACCTTAATAAGAGACCCACTTTTCCAGCCACCCCCTTTTTAAATTTTTCGGTTATTCCCAAATTGGGATTTTTTTAACTGTCTATATTTTAACCTGCCTCTTTAAGTGCGTACACAGTGTACACATTCTTTTTTTTTTCCCTAATGTTCAAAATTAGGCCCCTCTGTATGCCTTCCATGCTGTAGTTTATAACCTCAGCCTACACAAGTCCAGTGCAGAAAGATCTACAGCCTCCAGGCAGAGCGAGGAAGCTCTTTAAAGATGAATCATTTTCATAAATGAGTGCAGAGGGAGGTCAAGCCAGGGGACACAGAAGGTTACATGTGTGGCTGAGATAAGGCCTCATTCATCCACTTCTTACTGTCAGGTCTTGATGGGTGAACATTGCCTTGAGCTCCCATAAAACATGTTGTTTGCAGAAAACTTGCAGGTGGTTCATAAAAAAGTCCAAACTGTTACCAAGAAATTTATCTCTCAACTGCTGGATCTGTTTATAATAGAAGTGAAGGATCTCATAGAGAAATTAAGTATCAGAGACTGACTTATATTGGCTTGCCAGACTGAAAAACCCAACCTGCCTTCCAAATGCTGCACTAAAAATGTCAAAGCAATTGTATTGATGACATCTTGACATGATACTGTACAAGACTGTTAAAAATACAACAACAACAACAAAAGAATATTGCCTGTTTATGGAAAACTTGTCCCTGGGGAAGGGATGTGGGTATTTAAGAGAGTTTCATGGAGGAAATTCAATCAGTTCTCCCTGAAACATTTGATTTTAGAGACTGTCAATCTTTTATTACTCTGGTGCCCATTCGAAAGACAGTTTTTAAAAGGGTGTCATTGTTTCTCCCTGTGTTTCAAAGAGGATATTCAGATAAAGCAGGGTTATATCGGCAGGGAGAAAAGGTGAGGGTTAAAATGAATATAGGAGGCATCATACAGTGGACAGTTTGATGTCGTTGTGGATATTTATCCACTGAGGGCCAGATTTGAGACCTTTTGAAGTCAATGAAGCCTCATTTTTGACTTCACTAGACTTTTAGCTCCAAGGAACTGGTACAGAGACCTCCAGCTGGCTTCACATAAACTACCCTAGAGCCATCAAATAGCAGCAGCTTTCAACATGTACCAACCTGAAAAGTGTTCACATTCATGTTCAAAAGTACCTCACGCTCCCCTCTCTCATCCACACAAAAATACAAAGTTAAGTTTTCTACATTCTCCTGAACTTGTTCTCCCATGCTTTCGTATTCATAGATTTTTGTGGCCCGAAGGAGCCATTATGAAAATCTGGTGTGACCTCCTGAAATCAATGTATCAATGGGATTGCACCAACATTATGGGAACAGTGTTTGGCCTCTAGACATCCTGCCATATAGAGACAACACTGGATGAATTAAAACGGGATAGGGCATTCATTATGAACTATTTGCTTTGGGGGTTATACATCCAACATTCAGCCACACTCGGGGTTTTTTCACTGTAGTCAAAAGAAGAAAAATAGTTTCCCCAGAAGGAGCTTTGCATAAGTTGTGTGTGTCCATCTCAGTGCTGTTCTGCAGTTCTTAGGCAGAACATTACAGGAGCCCCAAGTTTTAGTTAACGTCTTCTTAAAGGTTTTGATAAAAAAATTTTCACTATCCATCCCCTTGGCCAATTCTTTCTCACCAACTTCTCTCACAACTGAACTCCCCACTAGATGTGTGCAATGCCCGTGGGGTGCCACTCCTCCCAGTCACCTGCAATGGTGGCATTGGTGCAGCACAGGTCTGGTGCTCCATCCTCAAGGAGTTGCTCAAACATCTGTGATAGTCAGAGCTTCCCCACGGATTTATGTAAAAAACATCTACACACAGAAGGGGAGGCGCTTGGTGTTGGGCTGTAGTGTCCCCATAGGGACCACTTCCAAGGATGAGTGTGGTCTCATCTAACTCAGAGCCCCTTATAAACACAACCTCAAAGAACATGTCGCACGACAGAGTCTGAAATCGTTCTGGATCAAGGTCATTTCCAGGAAACTGCTGTAATGTCAGTAAAATAAAGCCTCATGTCAAAAAAGCCCTGAGAATCCCAAGGCAAATAGGAAACTTTGGTCCTTCAGATCCATCTTTCACTTCCAACATCCCCAGGCCAACATATATTATTTTAATAGGGACACAACCACCTCCACCACCTAGAGCTGCTCTCACTGTCAGGAAGTGTCAATGACAATCACAGGGCTCCAGATACAATGTAACTGCTTCTTAATTAAAGGAAATTTAATGAGAATTCCTGGTAAACAAACATCAGGTGATTATAGGACGACATCTCTCCACAGATTACTGAGTAATTGCACTTCTCTGACCCAAAAGGAATTTCCATGCAACTTGCAGGGAGGCTTAGAAGACAGAGATAATTAGGTCTTTATTCTCTGCAACTTTTAGTCTTGTTTTTTTTCTTCACTTCCAAGCACACAGAAATTATCAGAAGCTGCATCACCCCTAACACATTAAGCCCCACTTAGAGAGATGGTAACTTTCCTGGTTCCCCACAGCTGCTCAGCTTCCTTCAGCTGCTGCCAAGCTTTCATTAGCCTCAGCTTTGAAACTCCAACAGGAGTGACGTAAAACTCTCCTCATCTGTCCACTCCTCTGCAAGAACTGCCCTTTGAAAGCTTTGGGAAAAAGCACTGCACTATAAATACAATTTCCCATTCTAAATCCACCATACTGGAAGTGGAGTTTTAGTAAAAATATTCTCTGTATGCAGCTGGAGTAAAACCTACTAGAGTTTTAGAGGCCCAGCAGCCCTCCTGATGCAGTAGCATTGTTTAGTATTATTTTGATTATAAAGCTTGCTATCAGAACAAACTGATTTCTCAAAATCAAGATGTTCCTTGGGAGCTAGTTGGCTGTGCCAATATTCTTGTTGACAATGTTTCAAGAAGACTCCAAGATTAAATGGAATATTGTTTGACCTTCTTTCTTTTCTTTTTTTGGAATTTTTTCCTTTATTTTATTTTGTTGTCTTGTTTTTTTCTTTTTTTTAATTTTTTTCTTGACTTTTAAAATTTTGCAATGGTCTTCAGCAATCAGAATGATGGTGCACAATGCTCCAAGATGTTTTATGCCTTCTGTGATTTCTGTGACTATGTGTGGGTATTACCAAGCCAAAGCACAGCAGGACGGGAGAATAACGAGGCAAGGATTTAATGAGGGATTCCACCCTGACCTCTTTTGCTCTGACATAACAACAAATATTTCTAGATTATCCTTGACAGATATGTGTCTAACTTGCTTTGAAAGACCTCCAGTGGTAATGATTCTTCAGGCCATCAAGGTTGTGTTTTTCCTGTCCCTGGAGTTAGAAGGATTTTGTTATAACTAACCTAAAACTCTTCCCATTGCAAATTAAGCCCATTCCCTCTTGTCCTACCAGGAGTGGGCATAGAGAGCAATTGATCACTGTCCTCTTTTAAAAACCCTATTATATGTTTGAAGACTCATAACATATTTCCCTTCCTTCACTGCTTTCGTAGACTAAACAAACTCAATTCCTTCAACTTCTCATTATAGGTCATGTTTTCTTAAACCTCTTTTCCTTCGTGTTACTCTCCTTTGGATGCTTTCCAAATGGTTTATTGCTTTTTTTTTTTAAAGTGTGGTGGTCAGGGCTGCATACCTGAGGCCAGCTGAGTCCCCACCTGTGCCAAACGGTTCTGACTAATGACCCCTCTTTTGATAAATGTGTTTCTATGTTTCTTTAAAACAGCTCATCTTTCCCTTGCATGAAATATCACAACTTCTAATTACCAAAACAAAATTTGAAATTCTGTATCCTCCCACACAATGGGAGTCATTTCTTCTGTTAGGTACCTCAACACTTGAAGATGTTCCTGAAGTTCGAATACATGATAGCTTGGAGTACTGGAATCCACAGAGTTTAAATATTTGTCTTTCATATAGAGAGCCTTTTACCTGTAGACTTCGTATTGTTTTATGAGCAGTGTCCCTGTCCACAGTTTTCTGATGCAGAAAGGCAAGGAGGGAAAATGACAACCCCTCAAGACAGTATGAATGTCAGGCTGCAAAGATGAGTTTCTGCAATCTGTTTTGTGAGGTGGAAGGAGGTCAAACCAGAAAAGGACCCATCCATTCATCAGGTCACATCACAGGTCATTCTATTCCCTCCAGGTGCCCTGTCAGGAAGATGGCATTCACCATATGAGGAGAGAAGCAAACAGCTGCTGAATCCAAGTTTAGGAATCCCTAGTGACCCACCCAGCTTAAAATGCACATGTAAATATGCTTTAGATGTTCTACATTGGCTTAGCAGAGGGATTCCAACAGTTTCCTCTACTATCAGAGGGAACTAGTAACCTAAAGAAGCAGCTTCTGTCCAAAACACAGACTTTGAGTCAAAATCTATGCAAAATTCGTTTTCCCTTGTCATTGAGCTCAGGTGAGATCTATGTGCTTGCTCATTATACTGAGATTTTGGAGGTTTGGATCCTGCCCCCAGCTCTGCTTCAGGGATTGACTTGGGTGATTCTGAATAAATCACTCCCCTCTGTCTCAGTGCCCTATCTGCCAAATGTAGTTGCCATCCTGTTCCTCCAGGTAGTCCTTCACACTGACTCATGGGATTCTCTAAAGAAGAGGTAGATACTTTTATTGTTATTTAGAAAGGAAAAACAGCACTGTGAAATGTGACAGTGGATTAATTTTTATGGAGAATAATGCCTCCCTTGATGAAATCAAATCAAATGTGTCTGAGACAGAATGGAAAAATATGGACCATGACATTCAGGAATGTCCCTTGCCCTCCTAAAGTCTGCAGTAAATGAAACCCTGACGTGAGTATTTAAACATAATAAAAATATCCGTCTGACTGGAAAGAATCCAGAATTTTCTGAAATATTTTTATTAATATCATTTCCTCTGCAATAGCCACAGGTCTTGTTTTCCATTAACGCTTTGGACTCAGAAAGCTCCAGTCCCTGCTGGGCTATATGGTCAGAAACTCCATAGAAGACATTGGAATTTTCCCAGTACCTGTTACTTAGGGAACCTGGTCTTTGCTGGAAATGTCCTTTAATAATGCCTTGAAGAAGATAGCCACTGTTTAGAACAAAAAGATGCAAAGAAAAGCCTCAGATTTGCTGGGCCTGAGTTCTTCTATATTGGGCCTTGAATTTAAGGGATTATTGACTTCATCACTCACTCAGCAATGATCAAAGTATATCTGTCCTTTCATAGTAGATTAGCTACAACTGAAGGGTCTTCTGTAAGAAGAAGCTCAGAACTATTTCACCCCATACGTCACAGATATTTTAATGTGGTGCATTTAAAATCCAGGGAGGTACAGTCCTAAATTCCTGAGGAAACAGATTTTTTTACTTGAAAAAGACCTACCATATATCCCTCACCTGTCATTGTGGCCATGCCACCAGAGGTCCTTAATGTCTCTTCACTGAAGAGGGTTCCCTATTTATTTGCACCTTGCAACTCTCACCTCAACGCCTGGCCCCTTTTTCTCCTCGTGTTCTGCACTTGATCTTATCTTCTAAAAGAGTCAATCCCCTTTGTCTCCTTTTGTGCCTTTGTTTTGGTATTTACAGAGTCTGGTGATAAATACCACCGCCAGAGCCCTGTGAAGGTGCTGGTCTCTGTGGTCTCCTCCACCACCTGTGGTCTCTTCCACCACCCACACACACCAGCGTGACCTTTTGGTACTATTTTGTGCCAAAAGTCCCTTCCTACCACACAAGTTTTCGGCTCGATTTTTGCTGCTGCTTTCTGCCTGCTTTTATTGTTGTGCATGTTCAAGAATTGCCTACAACTGAGCGCACAGAACAACTTCAACCATGTCATCCTAAGAGATTTGCTTTAATCCTTTGAATATCCTCTTCCCTCTACCAGAAAACTTTTCTTGCATTTTGGGGGCAGGGGTACTTTAATTTGTAAAGAATTAAATAAGGCAGTGCAAGGAATAACTGCTCATTTCAGGGATTTTTTTCAGGATCATGGACCACTACAACAAAATTATCCATTAACTTTAGCTCGCCAATCCATATTCAACAGCTTCCAGGAGTAGTGTCAAAGGTGGTGGAAAAATTCATATCAATTGCATGAAATTTTGCCACCCTTCATCTTTGTGATACCTCACATCATGAATTTATCACTGAGTTCACTGAGAGCAATTTTTGAAAAAAACATATTACTTTGGTATTAAGTGGTATTAAGTAGTGGTAAGGAAATCTGAACAAAGGTGCATGAAAATAATGAAATCAAAAGCAGGAAGCCAGCACGTGGTTGATCAGCTAATTTTAAATAGAAAGTTTGGGGATTTTTCAGAGTACAAGAACTCCGGATTTTAGAGAAAAGCAGACTTTACAAGAGACACATCTCTCCTGACTGCACGCAAGCAGAGAGGTTGCTGATATGGAAAATTACTTGGCCATTGGCCAACCTATATTTAGGTTCATGTAAAGGGAACGAGAAAATTTTGGAAGAAAAATCTCAAGGTAGTACATTGGCTAGTTTTTATCACAGGGGATAAAAAGAGTCAGTAAATCAAGAGAGTTTGGAAAAAGAATATTAAATATACATCAGTTAAAGATGTATTCAGAGGCAGGGCATCATCTGTGGTTTATCTTCCTAAAGGATAAAAAAAAAAGGGATTAAAAAGCAGAAATAAAGGACCTGGGTGAACAGGGCAAAATGAAATGAAGGAAAATAAAACAAGTCATCTAAATAGACAGAAAATTATAAAAATACAAGAATTAAATAATAAGTATAAAATAATAAGTATTTAGGTAAGTTATAAAGACATAAGCATCTTCAGAAACTACCACCTCTGGCTTAAGTCCCCTGTTTCTGAGTTCACCTTACTGTTGCCCTTGAAGAAAGAAATGGTGAACATTCCCTGAAAACGCTGTCCCATAGGAAAAGCTATGTGTCACAGGACTGAGTTAGCATCCCAAGGCAAACCCCATCCTAGACCAAAATAATTCTCTGGATTTGCTATCACGCTGTTTCCTTCTACCCTCTGCCACCTCCATGTCATCCCTTTGGGATTAGCTCACATTTTTTTAAACAGATTTCTCAGGCCCTAGCCAGAGGGGCAGCTTCAATCAGTGAAACCGAAGGGTTTGGCTTGGCCACTTTCTCCTCACCTTCACTGCCATGCTGCTCCAAGTGATTCTGGTGGGAAGCATCCAGCAGCCACAGTGCTCCCAAAGTGCTCAGTGTCTGAATACAAGAGGCATAAACTCCCTCAATCTGCCTGTTTGCTGCTGCTAGAATTTCCTGCCCCTAGGAAAAGAAGCCATCAGTTCACAGTGGGTACTGGACAAAAAGGATGGATTGAGATGCTTGAGATAATGGTGAAGAGAACAATCATTCTGGGTGCTGAAGTGTCCCTCCATTGCTCAGCCCATCCCTTTCATCACACAGTCAATATTTTTTGGATGCAGATTAAACTGAGCCAACTGGATTTACCAAATGTGATGTGACTGTGTTTTGCCTGCCAAATTCAGCACCCCTTCATGAGCATGCACAAGTGAGTCATGATTGGGAAGGAATCAGACTGGACTGAACAGGTCAGATGTGACCTGTCTGTTATAGGCAAATCACAACCCAGCTCCCGTTTCCTCTCCATCCTTCTTTTTTTTTTTTTTGGCCGATTTTAATGTGAGATGAAACAACAAATTAGATTGAATTTTCCTCTACCTAGAAGTCATTCAGTTCTACATAATCCTTCGTTTTCTTCCTAAGAGCTGAAGATCATTACCTGCTTATGTTGCACTGACCAATGCTGTTGCCACATCTTTCGTCTTTCTTAGGTGTGCAGCTCTTTCCCCCTGGGATTCCAGAGCTCCCATGTTTACAGCAGGCTTGATTCTGCACTGGCACACCTTTCAGCACAGCATTTGATGTGGCACAGCCCCGAATAGACATAATATCAAGCAATATGACATAGTCTGTAAAGGCTTTTACAGTATCACTGGATATGGGCAGCCACACTGATAGACAAAAACCCTCTGCTGTAAATCAGAGCTTTTCTATGGAGCTATGCCAATTTATACCAGGAGAGAACTGCTCTGTTCTTATTAATGTATCCTTTTATTTTCCCCTGTATTTCTTGATACGAACAGGAGAAAACATGGAAAAGAATATACCCCCTCAGTAATGTCTCATTGATCTCGACTGATCAATTCGCAGTATCAGAAAGGTAAGTAGGAGTGGAAGAGACTGGCTGTTTTCAAACATTGAAAAAACATCTGGTCCCCATTTGTGAGAGTTACTGAGTCTTCTTCAGTCCTTTAACCCTTTCATCTCCATTGTACCTGTGCTTCTAGAGTTTATAGGTTTTATCTCCCAAATCCTTTCAACGAATGAAACTTGATATAGAAAATTAATCTTTTCTGCAGCCCAAAAGTCAGTATTCCCACCGGGGTGGGAATGTAGTAGGTAAGGTGTCAACTTGGGCATTGTTTTGTGTCTGACCCCAAAGAAAAAGGGTATGCATTGTAATTCAAATCTTCAGAAACCATTTGGAGGGGGGTACAATATGTGAGCTTTTCCAAAATTACCCAACAAGAACTGATCTGTGACAGAAGGATTCTTAAATTTGGGAGCTTTCCTCTGGTATTTCTAAGGGCTGCTTTTCAGAAACTTCTCAGTATTGACTGACTGGATACCAGACATTTTAGATGCCCCCATTTGGATGCCCAAAGGCAAAAATGTCTGTGTTCCTCTCTAGACTTCTGAAACCATTGTGCCTCTGGCTCACAGAGACTTTTTTTTCTATTTCAATTACAGCTGAGGCGAGGCAGGGTGTTAGTCTAGATGTGAGGTCCGATTACATGATTTCTGAGTGGGAAGAGACTAAAATATTCTCTTCGAATTTGTTAGGTCAGCCACTGCATCTCTTCAGTAGGGCAGCCTAAACCAAGGTTACTCTCTGCTCCCATTGAGAGAAAATCCTGTTATTTGAACTTGCAAAGCTGACAAAGTTTTGGTAAACTGATGGTGCCAAAATATCTCATCCAGCCTTACCCTTCACCACAAATGTACAGCCCAGGGAGGACACACCTCCTGTGATCACACTGCTATAGATACAGACTTTTCCCCAAAGGGAAGCAGAAAACAGAGGACCCGGAAATCTGGTACTAGAGAAATGGAAATTAAGCACAGAAAAGCCTTTAAAAATAATGGGTTTGGTTGCCTTGGGTTGTATCCGAACTTAAGTCACGTGTTCCGTGTAGGCTCCCTAAAAAAAGGCAATAACTTTGGAGCTGTAACCAGCATTTTTTTCAATGCAGTGCTGAGCAACTGTGAAAATTTCAAATGTGGATATTCCATGTCTGTGTTTCCTGCAGTGGGGAACATTAGGGTTTTCTGCTGTCTACCCAATTCTCCATCATGCTCTGGTGTCAAGGTGGTGCTCAATGCTGCTCTATCAGAATATTAGCTTTATGAAAAATTCTCTGATTTTTCCCTATATTTGAGATTCTTCCCTCCCCCCAAAAAATCACCCTTGTCATTTCACCCAAAATGGCAATTTTTATGTTTTTTAACCAGCTGTATTTTATTTGTTAACTGAAAAAGAGGTTTAGCCTTGGAATTATGACCTGCATCCATTAGAGACAATGGGATTGGGATTGCCCTTCAAAGGTCTGATTTACAGATGGACAAAGTATCCAAATTACCACTGATTAGAATATGAATAAGAGGAGCTGTACATCTATGAAATTCAGGCCTCAGATGACTATCAAATAATTAAGAACAGTTAGCAGCAGCCGCTAACATAAAACTTCATCAGAATTTCACATGCTGGCACGGACTGGGGAGTCTTAAGCAATAACAGAAACTGAGTTATACAATTAAAGCATATAGGGATGAATTCTGTTCCTGATAAAATCTGTGGGAAAATTGCCATTGAATTCAATATGACCACCAAGATGTGCCCATAATTATTAGCAATGCATGAAGCACTTTGGACACTTGGCGAAGCTGCATAAATGAATTGCTGTTTTTCCACAGGGAGGAACTGGATGTCGCATGGCAAGTTGGTTGGCTTTGTTGCAGGAATAGTCCGCAGGACAGCAATTCCATCTTACCACAGTTTTTGAGGTTAGAAATTTGTTTTCCTTCCACATTGGAGGGGAGAAAAAGAGAGGAAAATAAAAAGTCTTTCAAATATACTGTCAAGTTAAATGACACTGGAATTTTTCTGACACATTTGTACTATCCATGTGACAGAAACCTGAGACTCTGCTTCTCCTGGAATACTCTTTTTGACTTGTCCTGAACCTCAAAAATCTCTCCAAGAGAAGTGTCAACAAAACTTCCCTACAAAATGCTTCACCTTTGATGCAACATGTTTTAACAAAATGTATTTAATTAACAGCTCTAATTAGTATGTAGCATGCAATTCCAGAGGTGAAAAGAAACTCTTCTGCATACCAAGAACCTTCCATCACAAGGTAAAATCTCCTGGGGTTTTTTGGGTTCCCTGTCTTTTGCAATTCCTGTTGACAGCAGGTATGGACACTATCAATGTCCCTGCAGAAACATAACTTCTAGGCCGATGTATTCCACTGTAGTTGAAGAAATTTTGAAATTAAAACTGAAAATCTCACAAGAGATCCATCAGAGATCCAGTTTTGTTCAGACTTTTCCATGCAAGTATTTGAGAGATACTTCTTGAGCTCTTGACTTTTATTATATTTTGTACAACTGAAGAGGAAATGGGAAACTTACAGTGTGATGATGTTTTGAAATTTGAGCCTTGTAGGCTCGGTTGCCTACTCAGCCACAAAATTTCACTGTGACCTGCTTCTGAATTGGTTCCATTCCTGGGAAATTGAAGAAAAACATAATGTCAAAGACTGAATGTATTAATCTGGAAGGTGTTGAATTTTAGGGACAAGTTACTAAAGATAGATACTTTGATAATAGCAGAATCACAGAATAATTCAGATTGGAATGATCTCCTGTGAATTGCTGGTCCACTTCAGAACTTTGTCCTGTGAATAACAGGAACTTACCCTTTTTTACTCTTATTATGATATTTACTGTATTTTCCTAAGGACCCATTTTCCAAACTCAAAACAGCTTGTTGGGGTTTTTGCAGAAAAGCTTATTTTAAGCAAAATGTCATGTCTAGTTGATCAAAATCAGCAGCAAATATAACTCAAATAGAGCAGTTTAGGGGGAAAAAAGTCAATTTACCTCAAAATTTTGGGAACAAAATCTTCCAGGTTCCTGTTTTCAAATCATGTTTCAATTTCCAATTTAGTTGAATTAAGTATGCCAATGAAATAAAAATCAAAACTAGATATTTCATTTATGGCCAAAGAAAATGTTTCTTTCTTCACAAGTTTCTTTTTATTTTCATTTTGACAAGGAAAGTCCCACCAAGAAAAGTAACATTATTTCCCTGTGTTCTCAGAGCAGTGGGTTAACCACTGAAGCTGAACAAACCAAAGCCACCAAGCCACTGGTATCTACAGGACTTTTTTGGTTGAACAGTTTCTTTTTCTTTCCCTTTTCATAGTATTTGAGAAAAGCTAGAAAGTGGAACTTGGGGTGGCCAATTCAAAAGAAAAAGAGCCAAAAAATAGGGCAATATTTGAATTTTTTTCAGTGTGTCTCCCTGGCAATTTGTATCTTTGGTTTTGGTTTGTTTTTGCTTTTTTTTCTTTAATGCTGTTGTTCTTTTAGAAAGAAAAAAAAAACAAAAAACAGGGGATTTCCATTCTCTAGATGTACGGAGCATTAAAATCATCCTTTCACAATTAGAGAAATCTCATAACTCTTCTTTAGTCAGCATCCGAGATGGACAGGGCACCTTACAGGCCTCTCCATCACGATGCACATGCAGAGAAAAGCACATTATTCCTTTTCCAAGGAGCAGTGGCACTGACTGAGGAGATGAACATTTCTGCACCACCCAAAGGAGCTCACCACTGCCTCCCAGCTGAAGGTTCCTATCTCAAATCCAGCTCGAAGATGTAGATACACACCTTCCCTCCCTTCTTTCAGCGAAAACAAGCCAAATAGATCTACCGATACAAGGAATGAGAGATACCACTTTGCCCGAAATGGTTGGAGCATGCACCCAAGGTTTCATATCTGAAACTGGGGAAGAAACTGGAGAGCCCCAAAACTCACCTTGCTTCTTTTGAGGAACAAGCTCTTCTGCCAAAACTAGCCTGGAGCAATCGCTTTCCTTGAGGAGAACAAGGAATATGACTCTGATGAGTAAAGTCTTGCAATTCTGCAGACTTTCAAAAGGCTCTCGGAGATATAAGAATACAAATCTGATGGAAAGCTAATGAAACTTTCACTCCTAAATCTCTTAGGTCCTTTTGAAACTTTGCTCACTTATCTTCAAAGCCCTGTTCAAGCATAAGCCTTGGAAATTTGCGTGGGTGATGCTATATAGGGATTAACAACCATTTTATAGATGAGGAAACTGAGGTGAAGTGACGTGCCAAAGGCCACACAAGTTGTGTCAAAGAATTCAGATGGAGGAGTATTAGCAAAGTGAGAGAGGGGCGTTTCATCACTTAGAGAATTTTGGAGAGAAGAACGAGCGTTCATTGGATTTTTAACTAAAATTCTGAGCTGTTTGGCAGTAAAATGCTATCACCCACTTAAAATTTCTAATTTCGAAAATCACATTTTTCTGTTCTTCGGTGGGTTTTTTTTTCCTGCATTCTCGTTCTTGTGTCTTCAGTTTTTTCTTTTTTCTTTTATTTTCTTTCATTTTTTTTTTTTTGAGAAAGACAGATGTGACACAAATTAATTATATAGATCAAAAAAATAAAAAGATGGGAAAACGTTCTTTATAAGTGGACATTTTGCTGAGAGTTAGGAAAGAGCAAGGGTAGCAGAAAACAATGCTGAAGTGGTTAACAATAATGGGAATATTGTGACCCAATCACCTGAGAGCGTAAAAGACACATTATTTACAGAAAGAGAAAATATCCACTGATACAGTTGGAAAAAAAATTTTGGTGTGCTTGAATCTTTCAGATCTGAAGCTGGGAGTACACTTCAGTCTCACCAGAAGCCTTAAACATTTGCTGTCTGCATACCTTAATTATGTTAATCATCTAAACAACTGGAGAGAAAAAGGTGGCTCCCAAACGTGGAGCAAAAGCGGGTTCCATTGGGGCAGAGGTGATAAGGTTTTACTCCCTCTTGGACAGCAGAAGCACGGGTAGTTGCCTATGGAACTCCAAGGGATTATTTGGCAGTGTGAGTGAAATTATAATGTGCGAAAAAGCAGTTATGTCTTATAGCAGCGAGTTCAGGTTCCAGTGGCCAGTGCAGTGCAGAACAACTCATCCTAATTATGAGCATTTAGTCTGCTTCATCCCCTGGTTTTTCAGCCCACACAGTGTTCCCTGAAACTACAGCGATCCTAAGGATGGCACTCCAGCAAATTAATTTAAAGGCAGCTTGGGGATACCTGCATGAGCTTCAGTGACTGCGGTATAAACATCCCCAACCGTGGGGCGAAGAATGGGAGCGAAGAATGGGTGACTCACAGGCTAAGACAGGAGTGTGCCAGGCAAAGTCTTTCCAGGAAAGCGTGGAAGGAACCAGCCTTTCTCCCAGACACAGGAACTAGCTGGGCAGGAGTTGACTGGTAGGATGTTGTGGAGCTTCAAGGCTAAAAGGGCCGACCCTTCCATGCTGGGGAAAAAATTATGGGTTGGCTAAAAGATGAGCATGGGGCGTGCTTGCTTGGTAAAATGGGCATAAACAGTAAGAGAACTGTCCAGGTTGATGTGACGCCTTCAAACTCTTCCACAGAGCAGGATACAACCCATCCGAGAAGCAACTGAATGCACTAATCCATATCTAATGGAAGGGAAGTGCTGGAAAGGCTTTGTTACTCACTCTAGAATTCAGGAGTCACGAAGCACGTTTGTAAAATTAGGACCCCCTCTCACTGACTACAGAAATCAGTGAGAGCTCAGGGTAGGATACATTTAGTCATGCTTTAAAACTCCTTTGACACTTCAAACCTGTTTAAGTTTCTTAGAATACCTCTCCAGCCCAGATCCTTGGAAGGACTGATGCTCTTAACTCCCACGGACATCATCCTCATCTTTAACCTGCCTTTCAAAATCTGACCCTGATTTGGTACTTGAGGGCCTTTGACCTTGTTCCCTGAAGGTGTTGAGGAATATCTGTCCAGCATCAGGTCTTTCATCACCTACCCCTTGAATCTCCATCCTGAGCACTTGGACATAGTGGCCTGGTCCCAAGCCTATCACTGCCAATAGAAAGACTTCCATTGGCTTCAATGGGCCTTGGAACAGTTTTTAAATCCTTAAATAACCTGCTCTGAAAGAGTCTATCCCCAAAATTAATCAAGGGAAGGAAGGTCTGTGAAAACACAGCCATCTACGTTCCCAGCTCCCTCCCAACCCCTCCCTTCCCCTCCCCCACGTTTCAAGCACTTCTGCAGGTGATTTCTGTAATTTTAATTAATTTTAATTGCCTGATTAATTTAATTGAAACACCACGGAAATTAAATGCACACATTATGGTGTGTAATTAACATTAAGGCAATGACACAAACTGGCCGGAGTGGAGCGAAGGTCTGTACGCTCTGTTAGTGATTCATGCTCTTCTATTGCTGGTGCTCAGGAACACGAGTTAGGAAGGAGTGTGAGACAGGGGCTGGTTTTGCAAGAGGTGCTGCTTGTTGGGAGAAAGCCACAGCAGGCTGGGATGAATTATGGGTGGCATGGCATGAAGCCTTGTTGATGAAACCTGCCTTGATCTGGAGGGTTTCGTCATGCCACCTGGTGAAATGAACGTGGGGTATGGGGTGGGGTGAGGGAAGGAGAGCTTTCCTCAACAGAGAAGAAAACCTTCTCGAGACAATGCAAAAACAACAACAATTGGGATAAAACTTCCCTTCTGCAAGAAGTGTAAAAACTGCCTCTTTGGAAGAGGGTTATGTTCCGTCTTTCTGTCTCTGCCAGGAACCATGGATGTATTTGCATGTTAATTTTGAGTGTTCATTAGAGTAATTTTTTTATTTTCCTAACCTGAGGCTTTTTTTATTATCAGAAGGGTGGATGGATATTTTGCACGATAAGATCTTGTTTGTTGGGTTTTTTCTTGTGTTGTGCTTCCCCCCACCCCCCTTGCTTTCTTTCTCTAACCTGATGTGTCAAATTCCAGTCTGTGTGAAAGGTGAGGGCGTGTTAGAGAAGACAATGAAATGTTCTGCATATGCAGGGAACTCTGGAAAAAACTCAGGGCTTTGCTCATCCCACCCCACTCCACCCCTGCCACTCCCGAAGAGCAACACAACACTGATGGGTGAGATCATTGCTCCAAGGGGGTAATAAAACCAAACCAGAAAGGGTAATTTAGCAACCCTTTATATGGAAAAATTGGCCAGTTTTGTGCAACCACCGACTATTGCAAAGATGCCAAGCTGACAGAGGTAGACCAGATAGGATCTTTCAGATCACTTCTGGTAAAGGCAGGCAGACTCCCCTTTACACTTTTTATACAATTGACACAAATAAATAATTTTGGCCATTTTTCTTATCTCTTTTGTGGAAGAGTCAATTCGGAATAACACTGGCTTTCAAATGAATCATCCTCAGCTTTAACCTGGTGTAAATGAAGATGAATCCATCCCTAAGACTCTAAATCTCTACTGCTTGTCACTAACATATGCATTCAAGGGGAAATTGTGGCAACTTTCCCAAGATAGTAAAATTCCTCATTCTCTTTCCATAGCTACAAGTTCTACCAGACCCATCAACTTTTCTGTGGCCATCCCTGACGCACAGTCCACCAGACCATTCCCAGAGATAATGTCCCCAGCTGTACATACAAGAATGTTCTAGGCACTTTCAAGGGCATGGTAGGATATTGTCAGATAGGGGAGCATGAGTAATTATCTGTTCTGCAAGTAAAAAGCTCTGTAGCAATTGGAAAAAAAATGTCCCACAGAAAGTAGGACTAGAAGTCACTGTTTTGTTCTTTTCTCTGCAGAATGGATCAAAATCCAACACTTTTAAGAAAACAAAGTCAAATGTCCACCTCAATACACAATGGCTGAAGAAGAGCCACCCCATTCCCATAATTATAAGGCAGTGATATTTCCTTTAGGTTTTAGGAGACCTACATTAAACTCTCTACCCTCTCCAAGTGGATTCAAACTTATGCCTCCCACGTATGGAGAGCCTCCTAACCAGGCAGAATTAAGCGTTTCCAATCCCTCCCAGTTGATGCTGTTCCACGTTGCAGCCCTAACCTGGGTCTGGGATCCAGGTGCCTCCCTCCCAGGAGAGCAGCCTAATCAGCAGACTAGTGACTCACCCTGGCTCTTTGTGTGAGCTCTGAATTATTGCCTGCCAGGTGGAAGGGCTCCAGAGCCTTCCAGATCCCGCTGCCCTCGGATACCCTCCAGCCCAGAGGCTAGACCACTCAGCAGCTGGTTGGGAAACATCTGCTCAAATCAACTTTCTTCCTGATTCAGCTGCCTTCTCACCAAATATCCTACTCATCTCCCTGGGGAGTGCTATGGGAGCATGCTGCCCTTAATTCTTCCCCTTGGATCTCTTCCAATCTCAAAATAAAATTTAATATTTGTCAACGCATAAAGAGAATAGCCTGATTCTGAGGGTGCTGGTTAGCACTTCGTCTGTGGGTTCTCTGTGACTGCACATTCACATGAAATAAAACTTTTTAGATAGGAGGGGTCGAATACATTCACTCTTCCTCACACCCAACAGTATAGGCACTCTCTAAGAAAAAAGAAATACTGAAGCTGAGTTTTCCACTTCCTGCACAAAAATGACAGTAGCTGAGCAACCACTCATGGAACAGTTTTATTCTACTCTTATTTCACCTTCAGTTTCTGGTTACTCAAAAAAAGACTCTCTGGAAAGAAGTTAACCAGGAGATTTAACCTGAAATGTTCAAGGAATGTCAGGAAACTTCACTTGTGAGCAAAAAGTAATAATATTAAAAATGGATCTTCATTTCCAGGTCCATCTTCTCCAAGTGCAGTTTTAAGGAGGAGCCCAAGGAAGCTTGTGGTGCCACCGTTAGGTCCCTCCTCTGCCCCCAGGCACTCAGTGATTCACAAAGGACCAACAACTGCCCTGCCCAGCGCCACAGCTTTTCCTTAGATCCCCAAAGCCAGAGGAAGAGCAGCTGCAGATCACTCCCACATGCACATGGGAGATGTCCTAGCTTGACCCCAAGTCCCTTTGGACCCCAAACACAAAAGGACAAGGGTCCTTGGTGTGGGGACCAGGGAGAGGGAGCAGGGTTTTAACTCTGTCATTGAATACAGAATCACAGAATGGTTGAGGTGGGAAGGGACCCCTAGAGGTCACTCTGGAGGTCAACCTCTGTAGGCCAGCCTAGAGATGGTTGCCCAGGACCATGTCCCAATGGCTTTTGAACATCTCCAAGGAAGGAGACTCCACAATCTCTCTGGGTGACCTGTGCCAGTGCTCTGTCACCCTCAGTGAAAAAGGCTTCCTGATGCTCAGAGGGAATCTCATGTGTTTCAGCTTGTGCCCACTGCCTCTGGTCCTGAAAACATCTCAAAAAAATAAGGCAGTGTAAGCATTCCTATGAGATAAATATCCTTGTGAAATCTGGGCTTATTTTTTGTTTTCAAACAGGAAAAAAAAGGCTTTGGTTGTCCCTGTTGTAGCAATGAAATGCATTGCATCATTATCACCATTTCTAAGGACGGTTTTCAAACACATACAGCTTTTGACAAGGCTAATGGTATTTCTAATTTTATATAGACGATTAACCACTGAGACGACAATATCCACTTCAGTGACTGATGTAGGTTCTGATCACAGCATTAGATAGGAGGTGGATCTGGAGCCCATCCCACACACTGACATCTACTGAGGGTACTGCTAAGTTTGTAGTTACCTTTTCACATTTGCATTGAAAGGATACTTTTATTTCAGAATTATGTTTTGCTCTGAAAGGAATTTTCATTTCTCATTACTCTGAAATATACTACATTCCCTGGAATTGTTCTAATTCAGAAAAATGTGGAAGAAAGTTTATCTAATTCTGTACAGATTTGTCTGTAGGGACAGGGCTTTGAGCAACTTGGTCTTGTGGAAGGTGCTCCTGTCCATGGCAGAGGGCTAGATGATCTCTAAGGTCCCTTCCAGGCCAAACCATTCTATGATTCTATGAAGCATATGAATTCCCAACCTTAATATTGCATTTCTTGCTTTCTGAATGCTTGGCCACCCAACCTGAACTACACTGAAGCTTGTTGCTTGCTCAGAATAAATATCTTCCATATGGATGCACAACTCAGTTTATTTATTAGGCACCATCTCCTGAATAATATTTGTCAGCTTCCAGAGACTACCCAAAATAAAATTGCATAATCAAGCTGGCTAGGTAGAAGGGAGAGGCCAAAACCGAACAGTGGTCATTAAAAGAAAACAACGATAGTTCTTATACTGATTTCATGACTTGAGTAGAGATTTTTTGGATTTGACTCTGAGGCAAACAACATAGACATCCAGAGCTATATAGCATTAGATCCACTGTTGTCAGCAGGAGCACACTGCTCTGGAAAGATCACGGAGGTTTCCCAAAATTTATCCACAACTCCAAGGCAGGATTCACTATTCCCAAACACTCCTTTACAGATATAAGTTGGATCAGTGCACTGTAGTAGTACAAACTACAAATACCTGGAGCAGAAATAATATTTGGAGCAGGGAACAGAAGCCAGGATAAAAGCAGCCCAATCACCAGGGAACAAACTGGGAGCAAACATGGTACATAAAAGCTGATGGGGAGCTGTGGGCTTGGAGCTCCTCTCACGTCCTCTCTGCCTCCCTGGAGCAGCAAGTGACTCGACAGATTTTTGTAGTTCTCATGTCAAGACCTGAACAGGAGCTGAGAAGATAAATAAAAAGCTGTGAATGCCCTTCAGCATTAGTCCCAGCAAAGTAAGTGCTGAGCAGCACCAATGCCAACTTGCCCACTGCTGGTGGGAGCCAGACTGTTCCCTCGCCCACCATGCCCAGGAATGAATCACAAGAGATCAGCTCACGTTCCACCCATATTCTTGCCCAGGAAAGCTGATTGAATTCTGGAGAGCCTCATTCAGGTTTCTAGGCTTATACCAGAGGCACAAATGCCCTCCAACTCCCCCAGACTCCTCCCTAGCTTCCCAGGAAGCACAAACCCAAGATGCTGCAGGGCAATTAAAAGGCTTGCGCAGCCGAATAAACAGTGACAAATTGTAGATTAAGAAAAAGCCTGTTATTTGTGTGAAAGAGGCAGCCTTTGCCGCCAAATGGATTCATCTGTCATTGCTACTGATTGCTCCCTTTCCACTGAACGTCCCCTAAGAAAAATGTAAATCCTATGTAAATCCTTTGTTATCACCCGACAATGCGCGTATCACAAGCCGCATGGGTTAGAACACAGGTCCATTTTTCTCCAGACTACACCACTCCTCTTTCAAATTTCAAGGTCTTAATGTCTCAAGAGTGAGGTGGCAGAAGGCGTTCAACCCCCCTGGGACAGACTGAGCGAGGAAAGCCCTCACAAGAGGAGGAGAAGGGGAATCTCTTTATGGGTTTTGCTGCTGCAATCAGCCCCACTGCAGTTTATTCTCTTCAGGGAGATGAATGGAGGCTGAAATACAAACCCAGAGCTCAGAAGAAGGGCATGTCCCCATGGTGAGGAGGAAAGCAGAAAGAAGAGGAGGGAGGGAAAGCTAAACAACAGGGAACTGTGCAGAATTCACCTGCCACAGCACTTTCTCCAGAAGTTCATTACTGTCTTTGTGCCAGGTTGCCACTTTACGCCACATTACCTGGGTTATGATAGAAAAATATAAAACATAAATGTAGCAGCAGTCCCATGTTTACAGAAAAGCCAGCAATAGTTAATCAAATGAATGTGAGGGCTGTGACACTCAGCATTTGTTACTGAAACATTTACCAACTGTGTTTACCGAGCAACCTGTGAAATATTTGGCCAGCTTGCCCACCAAACCCCAGGAAGCTCACAGACACATACAGGTTACTGAAAGCTACATGAACTTATCTCCTCCTCAGAACAGCGGGACAGAAAATACAAGTCACTGTCCAAATTCTACTTTCAATACACTCTTATGGCATCCACAGGTGAATTTCAACCCTGTCAGTGTACCCTGGTTGGGATAACATCAGCCTAACTATCAGTCCAACAGAAGTCCTTCTAGTTTTCCAGAGGCCAGTATTCCTCTTTGAAAATCCAGCCCCAGAGAGCTGTTTGTGGAGCTGTGATTACAACGATAAAGAGTGAGGAGTTCCTGTTTGTCAGGTGGGCTTAAAAACCTCAGATTTCTGGCTTTTGCGATTACCTACCTTAATAGGTGTATGGAAAATCACTGTTATTAGATAATCATTCCATGAATGCACACCATTATTAGGGATGACTCCTGACACGTAAGTCCAGCTGTATCCAGGGAGTTGCAATTATTATTATTATTATTACTATTATTATTATTATTATTTATACTTTTGGAACTCAGCTTATTTTAAGGTCATATGTACCCTGAGGTAACCCTGAGGTACCTCTATCTTACTTCTCATGGTACAAATCAAGTTACCTCTAGTTTAAGCTGTAGATGTTTGCTGAAGGTGTAGATGTTTGTGTGCATTCACAGGCAGTGGTGGGTTGGGATAATTTACTCTAATGTAATTCACAATTAAAGACTTATTTTCACTCTTTCTAAAGACTACAAGACTTTGTTGTTAAGGATGATTTTTGTGTAGTGAAGTAGACCTTGGCTGCTCTGATGATAACACTCAGGAGCTGAGACCCACCATGCAAAGAATGGAAAAGGCTCTCCCAACCATGAATTTCTACCCCAGTCCTCATCCCCAAACCCAGCTGCAAAGACCCTTTCCTTTGTGTGCTGTTTGGCCACATAACCATGCATCCTTTCTCTGGTTATGTCACATCACACATAAACTACTTATCTCCATCTTGGCAGTCCTCAGTATTTCTGATTTGGTCTCCTTCATGGGATACACCATTAAAAACCCAGCAGGCATCCTGCTGGAGGATACAGGTATCAGAAAAACTCTGTTTCCTTTTCCACATGTAGATTTAGCAAAAGGCTCCTGTCTCTTACTTAGCACTGGTGCTGCTAGACAAATTATCTTTTTCAAGGGGTGTACTGAAGTGTCTGAGAGTGTCTGAAGGAAGAATCCAACCTCATTCTAATTAGCTAATTGCACTGCCAGCATCTCTCTTTCCTCATAGCTTTCAACCATTTCTGCAAGGCTCCTCCTGCCCATCAACCCTCAACCCTCTCTGCCACAGCCGCGTTCTATCTGTGTGGCTTGAGTGCCCTGTGAAAAATAGTGACTTGATACAGTGTGGGAATTCTAGGGCTGGGAGGAAGGCAAAAGTTTGATGCCTTTGTGGGCATCTCTGTTTTGGAAGATGCAGAAGTGGACAAGCGGCAGCCAAGAATGAACATTGGTCTAACAACTGTCTGGCCACAGCGCTGGGAATGGAGACAGTGTTTTGCCTGCATAGCTATGATGTAGATACAGGCAATCTCCAATTTGAAATTGCTGAAACATTTGAAGAAATCATGTCTTTTTAAGGCTCTTCTGCCAGCAAGAAGCCCATGGTCCTGCCATGGGCATTCACACTGCACAGAGACTGCCAAGCAACACAATACCAAAAATTCCTATCTACTCTCATGGATGGCAGATCCAAAACTGTTCAAGAGAAGCCCAAGATGACAGATGCCACCACTAGGCCATACAAGATGCCTATATGGTCATATGCCATCGTACAGGTCAACCATGGTAGGGTTCACTCCCAAAAATTATCATAGGCTTGGACACAAAGCGCAATTTGGCCGAGGAAGGTGTAAAATTGAGGCTTTATAAAAAATGCACCAAGGAGATGTGGCCAGGGACACTGAGGATCATATTCAGAAAGATAATTGTGGGCCTTCAGCTCTGCACAGGCCCCCAGTGGGGTTTGCAGAAGTAAGTACAGAGAGGTAATGAGGTACCTAAAGTCCTGCTGATCTCAGTACTGTTGAAGATCAAGGAAGGAGTGCCTGCATCCATGAGATTTTGGAAAGCTTTCCTCTCCATTTTAAGAAGCCTAAATATCTTGAGTAATCTAGCCCCGGTAGTTAGAGGAAACTGTACTCAACAGCATTCTTCCAAATTAAAAACCTAAACGCCAGATCCAAGCAAAGGACTGAAGTGCTAATTTTTATTTTTTTGGTGTCTGGCCCTGAAGCAGAAGCCCAAAGCACAGCATTCAGCCTCTGGGCTCTCCCTGCCTAATGCATAGGGAGTGTTAGGTATCTCAGAGAGTGGAGCCTTGCCTTACACCTCCTCTCTGGTCCTGCTACAGCCTCAAGCCTGGAGGCTTAAAACCAGGAAGTCTGCCACAACAGGGAGCAGCCCTGGGGCGAGACTCCATGCGGCGCATCGGAAGCCACGGAAAGCAAGCCAATTTGGAAATGCTGAGCACAGAGGGTGTGCCCAAACACCAACCCGTCCTAAAGTACATGAATCAGGTCTGCAAAGTAAAATATCTCCCTCCACTTAGGTTCCAGAGGGCCGAGCCCAATCCCGAGGGGAGACATCTGGAAGCACTCAGAGCTGAGCTTTGCTCACTCTTTTTAAACGCGGACCAAGACAGGGGTGCACACACCTTTTTTTTTTTTTTTTATCAGGAGACAAGTTAGCGAAATCGCTGGCCCATGAAGTGAGAAATCTGGCTTCAGTGCTTTCTTTCAGCCTGGAGGGATCCAAACCACATTTCCCACCTCCCAAGACAGGGCCCAAACCAACGGGGGTAAAATGAGGTTGAGATTGGGGAGATAGGACATGAAGCCGTCTCTTCTTCTTGAAGCTGCACAGAAGTGCATTCCGGGGGGCAAACGAGATCAAAGGAACCTCCCGGAACCCAGACGCACGTAGACCACCGCTCGCAGTCTCGTGGTTATGCTCTCAGCCGGCCAGCGTGGGCTCTGGGTTAGAGTTGCTCTAGTTAGAGCCTTTCATATGAAAATCAGTCACAGGGCAAAAAAGAGCAGAACCGCATCTCACAGCAGGGAGAGGAATCCAGTGACTCCATTGCTTCTCCTCACCGGAGGTGCTTGTATCAAAGAGTTGGGAATCAGGGAGCTGCTGAGAACTGTGAGATAACATTTTTGAATCTGTGGACATCTTTGTTGTTTCTTTGGTGGCAGTTACGAACAAAACAATGCATGGAAATATGGGCCAGCTAGCCAATTTGATGTTCCAAATTCAAGGATGGGCTGTAGTGAACAATGTTAGAGACTAGAAGGAGGTAAAGATCCATTCATGCTTTTCTGCATTTTCTGAGCTCTGTAACTTAACCATAAGCAAGATTTCCTTACAGCAAATTACCTTTTGTTTTTCTTTAAATTCTGTGCAAGTCTCTATTCCCTGGAATCACAGAGGAGAGAGAGAAAGGACATGCTGGTGACATATGGTCTTGCTGAGACCGTGAAATGAGTCGTGCACTTGGGGCAAAACGTGGGACCCCAGCAAAGGCTGCTGCCAGAGCATGGATCTCCCAGTTCCTGTCCACCAGCAGTCTGGTCCAACCAGCCATATCTGGCTCATGGAGAAGGACATGGCCATGTTGCTGTTGTGTAGGACACCAGGGACCTGTGTGGAGCAGGAGGTGAGAGTGAGCTGGAGAATTCTTCTGCTCAGTCCTTGAGACTTTAATGATCAATTCCTTTCTTACCCCATTTGCAACCTCATTCATTTGTTCTTTTTCACGACGCTAGCAACCCCAAGGGCTAATTCTCCCTATACTAATGAAAGATAGGATTAATCAGTGGGTTCTCCCACGATCTCATCCCTCGACTTCTTTCTGAAGTGAGCCCAGGAGCAGAGAAACTGGTATGCCATGGTAGCAGTTTTCCTTCCAGAAAATTCTCTTGTTTGAGGACATTTTTGAATGGCTTTGTGATTCTGGGCTGAAACAAAGAAAGTGTATTAGTCCACAAATGAATATGAGGAATCATTTCAGACAACTGCAGTCCAAATCTCCAAATATACTCATGGAAGTGTATTTGCATTTGCCAGTGTGGGCATTGCAGATGGAAATATTGCCTGTGGAAACATTAACAGTGCAGCTCTTGCATATAAAACTCTATGAAACTTGTTCAATTTTTAGCAGTACTGATGGAAAACCTTCATATCGCATGGGAGTGTGTGTTTTTGTATATGCACAGTGTCTGGAGATGCCCTGGGAGCTCCTGTTTAGCAGAGAGTCTGCCTTAACACAATCCCTGGCCTCACCACCTACGCTAGATTTTTAGGCATGGAAAAGAAGCAAAGTTTAAACATCCTCTCCAAGGTGAGACATGTCTAAGCAGTTCATGGCCTGGAACCTAGAACTTCCCATGGCCATGATATGCATTTACTGTGCTTTCTAAAATGAAATTTCTCCTACTTCTCTGCATATTTTAGTGAATTCTCCCAATCTCATTTTTCAACATTTGCATCTATCGCCATTCATCTTGCAAATTAAAATATTTCTGCATGACACTCTGACACACAGGAGCGAGAAAAAAAAAAAAAACAACACAAAAGCATTTCTCAAAGTAACAGAACTACAGAGCTTTTCAAACTTCCTGTTTCATAGCCCTGATAGAAAAAGTACACTGAGTTCCTATGAAGCACCCTCCTGACATTTCCAGACTTATTAGCCAGTTTTCACACTGACTTCAATCAACCTCTTTAATCCTCCAAGGAAAGAGCATTTTTAATTCACCGATTGGCTGATAAGCTTGAAGCCAAAAAATGATTTACACGTAGATGAATTGTGCTTACAAGATGGAACTTCGAGCATTAGAAGCGGATCTGAATTTCCTATCTGTCATTTTATTTGCCACATTCATTTTTGCTCTGCCATTACCCTTGCTGATTATGATCTTTCAGCGCTATTGGGCTCCTGCTTCCACAGTTTTTAATCTGCCTTTAATCCCATAGATTTTAAATATTCCCCGGCACCGAGAGACTGGAGGCAATTAACTGCCCTTCTGATGCTCTCCTTATCAGTTGCCTCCTTGTATCTCTCAGAAGCAGCCTCAAGACACTTCCAGGCTGACAAATACTACCAGCATTTCTGATGAAGCAGCCGCAGCAAATGCAATGTGAAGTCCAGCTGCGTAACCTGATTCTAAAAAATCCAGTCATTCAAAAAAATAAATAAATGCAGCACAGGCATCTAAACTCCTGCTCCATTTTGACTTGATGCAAATGGAAATAAACAAAAGATCTCTTTAAGTTTTTAAGTTGGGGGTTTTTTTAGGTTTTTCCTTTGGCTTGTTTGTTTGTTTGTTTTTGTTTGTTTGTTTTTGTGGGGATTTTTTTTGTTTTGTTTTGTTTTCCTGAGAGATAATTTCTGTCTCTTCCAATCTGATTGCTGTTTCAAATTGAAAAATGAGGCTGTTTTCCTCGATCTTCCAGGGCATTTCTGATGCCTGGAAAACAGATCTGCTGGGCAGCCAAAGATCCTTGAATCAGAATCCGCATCTTTTTGTTCTCCAGCACTAACAATAAAAAATCAGCTGCACTAGTTCACCTACCACTAGTTGATGCAGTGTAAATTTTCCTACCTTTCTAAAGGATGTCCGCTCAAATTTGGGCATTTTAAACTCAGCTCTCCGTATTTTTCCATTACATCAAAGGTCTGATACTATAAATAAAGAATCAAATCAGTGTGACACAGCTCACGAAAAGATGTTTTTCATTAAAAACCATCTGTTTATTCACTAACATATACATTTACATAACCTTTCAAAAATGCTAAACTTTCATTCAAATAGGTCACATGGCAGTAGTTGGGAAACACACAGAATTAAATGCAAAGGGGCAATTCTCCATGGTTTGGCACCTAAGTAAATCAATAATAGCCCAGCAAAACAAAGGAAAGGTGTTATTATTTTCATCTCCTTTGTGCAGGCACAAATTACTACCTCTGAGATAAAAGAATTCATTTTTCTAGTAATATATGTACATGTAAGTATATATGTATACCTATATAGGTATACATATCTATGTGTGCTTATCTATTGCAGTTATAGACAATTTAGACTTCATCTCTAGCGATAATAATTTGACTAAAGCATAGAAGACAAATGTTGTACCTAATTTATAAAACTGCCATTACAAACTCTGAGCTGGTAGGATGGTATGGAATGGGAATTTTACCCAGAGTAAATACTCCCATTTTCATCTTGTTCCTGGAATAGCTAAAAATGGGTATGTGAAGTTTATGTTCTTCTATTTATTGTCTTAACTATATTTTTTTAATTTATATGCTCAAAATAAAGGGGAAAGTGTGTGTTAGAGTGAGGGAAAAGGAGGCACAATCCCTAACAAGAAAGAAAAAAGTTGTGGTTCAAAATCCATTTTTTGGGAATTTAAAATCAACGATAATTGTCCAGGACAAAAGTCCTCTCAACTTAGGATTCTCTTTTAATAAAGGCCAAAAGCAAACACATGCAGAACGTAAGAAAAGTGCAGGCACATCATGGTACTTCCCAAATCTGCCAGAAATTTACAGATTGAGAGTTTCTGAGCCAGAGATCATGTCCTTATATTTAACAACTTTAAAAAGCTTTCTCTTCCATTAAGTTCTCCAGTGGCCCCCCTAAGCCGTGTAGATTTTAAGCATCGACAGCATCCCGTGACCGCGGGTTCGCCAGCACAGCTCCACGGCAGAGCCGCCGATGTTTGGAGAAGATCGGCTGGGGTGTATCACATCATGCTGGCTCGTTCCAAGCACTGGATATATCAGATCCCCAAAAAAGTGCACAAATTCTTGGAGTAAAGTTATATTCCTCTGCTGAATTGAGTGAAGGCATTCCAACTAAGTCAGAGGAACTCGAACGATTCCTGCTTGCTCAGTAGCTTATCTGAGGTTAGTGGAACTACGCTGATTCTCATTAGCTGAAAATTTAGCTCAATATTTTACTTTCGAACGTGTGTTACAGAATTACGAATTCCATTCCAGTCAAGCTGATATATTGTGCTCACAGCTGCAGGAGCTGAGCAATTAAATTGATAATATTTGATGATAGTGTATGTATGTGTGTGGGGGGAACACATTCAATTTTGTTTGGCTCTCGAAACAAAGTCTCTGATTTTTGCAAGGTTGCAATTCTGTCTCTCCGTGTGCAATTGAGCCTGTCTTTCCCTTCCAAAGGGAGTGCCTGCACACTGGAATTAAAATTTACTCATGACTATCAGGCAGCAATCTATGACCGATTTGTTCTCACAATCTTCAAGGCAGGTATGGAAGAATCAGCATCAGAACAAGTTTTCTCTTTCCATATGCATCAGTTTGCAAAGGCTGTCCTGTAGGTCAACAGGTAGCTCCCCCTTTGAGCGATGAGTTTTCGGTGTCTTAATGCAGAGCACCTCAACAGAGTCCTGGGAGGAGTTACTTTTCTTTGGCGGACACATCTCCTATGAGAACTGGACCACGAGTAACATCTTTATTTCCCAGATGCCAAACAAAAAACAAACAAACCAACCAAACAAACAAACAAAAAAAAAAATTACTTTTGTCCATTACTGGCCTGGATGAGATTCGGACCAGCAGTATCAAGATAGAAGTACCTCGTTAAGACTCTTTGTTTCCTTTGCCTCTTGTGCACTCCTGATTAAAGACCAGAAGAAAGCAGCCAACCTTCGGTCTTGGATCCTGAGCCAAAAGCATCCAAGTCAATGAAAATATTTCTCATTAAGGCCGTAGCCTCCAGAATATATTGCCAGTGAGCTACTATGACATTTGTATGGACTATGCTTTACTGGTTATTATCCCTAGATTTTTATATTTACAGATGAGAAAAAACATATGTAGAAAAACAGTTCTTTGTTGTACATTTGTGCAGTGTCTAATATAGCCACAACAGTAGACTTTCAATGTTGTAATAATATTAAAGATAAAACATAATCATACTGGTCATGCAGAGTTCAGCTGTGGAGTTTCTATCTACAAGTGATTGGCATCATGTTTTCAATCATATCAAATAATTGTCATTTGCATTACTTAGTGTTCCTTATTAACTATACTAGTAGTTCAATTTTGTTAGTGCCTGGGATAACAAATAACTCCACAACATTTTAAAATTAATATAGAAAATAGTCATGGGGATATGTTTATTGCTGACCTGTAGATACTTCAGGGCTGAATACACCAACATAAGAGCAAGAAAAGATCATGGGAATAAAAAGGAGATAAACTGATCCTGAAATAATTGGTGCTAGTTTAAAGGTAAAAATACATATGTATATGTACTTAGTCGAGTGATGCCACATATCAAATTCATAACACAGTAGAGGGGTTTGTATAAAAATAGGTTGGGTTTTAGAGGAAATGACAGTGCTTTGGTTAGATTTAGGATTTTGTTGTTGTTGTCCTTTTCCTCAAGAAATTATAAACAATTGCCTAACAAAACGGCAAATTGTGGTAAGAGCAAACAGACTGAAGGAAGAAACTTTGTTATATAACACGACAAACCTGTGGTAACCATCCCCAGTGTGTGTTGTTTGCTGTGACTTACAGCTTTGCTTAAGCATTTTAAAGATTCTTGCAGGTCTTTTTCAAGCTGCCAGCTCTAGCCTAGGAATTATGGTAATGTGCCACTTCTGAGCCCTCGGCAGGATTTGCAACAGAGAAATCACATCAGCCTATGCTGATTAACAATTCCATTCCATCCAGAGATTTATATAAAAAAACTATCTTACATTTTGCTTTTTAATAAGAACGATCGCTATCTCAAATTGAGTCCCAGCAAATTTTAATAAAGGCCCAAGGTTGAGTGGCATTTTGCATGCTGATTTAGCTGTGATTGCTTGCTTTTGATGAGCACCAGCCGGGCATGTATAGCTTTCCTCAGAGCAGGTTTAAAGACCAGTAGTAAGGAAAAGGATAAAAATAAAACTTCCAACTGAAATTCGAGGTCTTTTCTCTCTATGATTGATTACTGAATAAATACCTACACATATCTCTGCATTCAACCCACAAGTAATATTCCCTACAGCAAAACAGCTGTTTTAATGGCTTTTAATATACTCCACTGTCAAAATATGTTAAGTTTGAAGGCTGCAATTATTAAAAAAGAAGATATGATCAATCTATTTATCTACCTATCTTCATGACAACTCCTCAGTTTAATCAGCTGAGTAGGGTTTGGAATAAACTGATGCTTTTATGCTGTGTGTGTAGGAGGGTCCCCGTTTAGCAGATTTTTTTGCCATTGTTTTGGGCAGCACCTTTAGGGCTCCGAGTAATAGTGGCACATAGGTGTGATAAGGTGTTGGGTTTCTGTCATTACGCAATAGAGACGGTCTCTGTCGGGGGCTTTTAAAAAAGTGCAAATTGCCAGTGTATAAGCTTTTTGTAGTCACAATTTCCCCTCTTTGTGTTTTGAGTAAAAACAGGCATTGGAAATATTTATTTGGAGAAAACTGTCTTCTGAAGATACGAGGGGGAAAAAGGGGTGGCACAAAACAGCTGAAGTCAGAGCTCGGTGGCTCTGTGTGTGTGTGTGTGTGTGTACACCTTAGGAAAGCAGCAACGCCATAAAAGTGATCAGGTAAAGCATTCCATTTGTTTTGATTCAGCTTTTATGGTTTTTTCTTTTTCATCCCTCTCAATAAATTGCATTTCAACTTCTCTTATTAAAATAGTAACCCTTTCTTGCTCCAACTTGGGGAACAACAGAGGCAAAAGCCCTTTCATATAGGAACCATCCATCATCATTAGAAATAATGATCCTCCCACACAGTAACTAGTGCAATGTACGTGGAGGAGCAACTAATTCCCACCCAGTTTCCTTTGCCTCTTTCTCTTTGAGGGATTGCAAATGATAATTTAAAGAAACAGTGTGTGAAAGATGCCTTCAGTCACAGGAAAGCTATTTCCATCTTGTAAACTGGGAAATCGCGTTAGGTGAGACAAAAAGGATCCCGTATGATCTCAGTGGAGACATGGCCCTATTTTCCCGATTAATGTCCCGTGTTGCTTTAGCAAACACAGGGAACCATTTTTACTGAACTGCTTTTGTTTCATAGGCAGTAACAGAGGAAAACAATTAAAAGTAATGACCAGCGCAGTGAGAGGCAGCTCCTGCCTTTAGCCTACCTGATGCACATCACTTAAGCACATGCTTAAGTCCAATGTTTAAACCCATATTTTTCAGTCCAAGCATATAGAAATTTTGGGCTGGAAGGCACCTCAAAGACCATTCGGTTTCAACATCCGAATGGGCATGGGCAGGGACACTTTCCTCTGAGCCAGGTTGCTCAAGCCCCATCCAATATGGTCTAGAACACTTCCAGGGGTGGGGTGTCCACAGCTTCTCTTGGCAAGCTCTTCCAGTGTCTCACCATTCACAAAGAATTTCCCTTTTACATTTAATCTAAATCTACCCTTTTCAGAGTAAAGCCATTATGCCCACATGTAATTTTAAGTGATCAGGACCCTGCATTAAGGTACCTCTGTAGCTTCTCTCTATAATTTGTGAAGAGATGACCATATCCTGGAAGGGGGAGTCTGGTATTAGGTGTGACTAAAACCTTGCTGGTGGTGTCCATTAAAGGGCTCCATGGAGGCTGCCTTTCCTAAAGGACCTCAGTGCTTGCTGATGATATCTGACAGAAAAGACTCGGAGAATTTCAACACCCAAAAAAATCACAATCCTCAAGCCTCTCCTTCCACCATCTCACCCTGGAGGTGCCTCCTCTCGTCGTGTGCCTCCTGGCTTGACTTGGGCAGCGCCACTGCGATCCAGCATGGCAAGGCAAGGTGGCACCAGAGTCCCCTGAGGGACCCAATCCTGGAGAAATGCTGGGAACACACCTACCTCTCACTCACAAGATCACACCCATCAAGAATGCAGTCGTAGTTGCTTTCTTCTTTTAAATGCAGCTGGCAGGGGAGGAGGCAGCGGTGACAGTGCCCTCTGCTCCTGTAATAACCTCAGGATTAAAGCATTCACCAGGGAACTGGGACAGTGGGTCCTGGGCCCTCCTCAGCCCCAGGGGTTCAGAGCTCCCATTTCCCATGAAACCGTCCTAAAGTCTGAGTTATTGGGTGAGGGTGAGATCCGGGGCATGGGAAGGAGAAAGTATTTATTTCCTCCTTCAAACTATGTGGATGAGTAGAGAGAAAGCAATGAAGGAGTCATGGTGCCCCAAGGTGACTTTCAAGCACAACATGTGTCTATGTTCTAGGGTTTAAAAAGAGGATTGTCTTAAATTCTGGTTTCCACTTTTTTTTTTTTTTTTTTTTTTTTTTTTTTTTTTTTTTTCTGCATGAGTGTTTTGCACTACAGAGCTATGGGCTTTGATTTGAAGGATGTGCAGGGTATAAGCTCTAGGAGAAAACACTTTATTCATGAAATCCATCTCTGACTCACTCCTGAAATTGTCACTCCCCCTTCCCAAATTCAAATCTCATACTGTGTCTAGATAAAGAGACATCAGGGTGACAAAAAAGGGGAAATGTCCCAGAAGCCCAGCATCTCTTTCTCCTCACAAAGTGTCATGGGAATCTCTTCATCTTTCCTGCACAGTCCCACAGCTTGACCAAGGAATGCAGAAATGCTTTCTCCACCCAGCGTCACCTGCAGTCTTGTGGTCGGGGTACTCCCATGGCAATTGGGAAACGTAGGTTTGAACCTCCCAGGCAGAGGCAAACCCAAAACTTGTCTTGCTTTTCTTGGGCAAGTGGTTTTAACCACTGAACTGCAACATAAATGGTGAGAGGCTCCTCCTTTTCCTTTGGTGACTGTGTTTTTTGAAGGGAGCAAAGCAAAGCTGACTTTGCTTCGTCCTTTGAAGACCTGCTTAGGTGAAGCCTGGGACCTACCTGTCCCAGCCATATTTCCCTGCAGCCTTGGTTCAGGCACTTCCACTTTGTGTTTTCTTTCTGGACCATTTACTGCCCAGTGTGGGGCTTTGGAAGTATTTTTATAAGGTATTGAATGCACATCACATACTGACATGAGGTCTTAACCCTGAGTTGGGGATCCATTCTGGGCACAGGTGCTCAAGAGTTAGGTATTGCCATGAGTTTTCCCATTTGGAATAAGCATTAAACACCCCTGTGTTAGCACCTTCTGCAAATGACGAAACTTTCTCTGGTGGTGAATCTCTCAGGATTGTGAGCTTTCTTCTCCAGGCCACCCCTTCAAAAAAGCCCACAGAGCTAAAAACAAGCAGGGTAAGCACAGGGCAGAATATCTCAACCCATGTGGATGACTTCAGCCAGCTCCAAGAACAGCTGGGAATGCAGTGCCTCCTATCCTGGTCTGGATCAGGCCTTAAGGACAGAGTTGAAACTTCAATAAAGCTTTTTATGAAGGAAGGAGGGATAACATACCACAACAGAGATGCCATTTCAAAAAATTGAATGACTTAAGGCAGATACTCAGAAACCATAGAGGTGACTGTGGGATGGCCTGGATCCTCAAAATATTCTGCACCCTGGCTCAGACCCACTTGGGCAATTCAATGCATAGTTCCTTTATGGCATAAAACCAGGTTCCGTGGGACCACTCCTGCTTGCTGTCAAGACTGGGTTTAAATGTGCAGCTGGATGCAAGCCAGAACACTCAATACTCTGCCTAATTAAGCTTAAAAATATATAATAGGGAATAATGTCTGGCAGTGAATGGATCAGAAAAGTGAAACTTCTTATCTGCCAGGATATTTTACAATAGTAATAGCAGCTTGTGACTTATCCCAGATGTTTACCTAGGGTAGAAAAGTGTCCTGAAATGCAAGTAAATATGCGGGTGTGAAATGAATTAATATAGCTTTCTTCATTTGAGAGAAAAATACATTTCTCATATCACTCTATCACTCTCTCTCCTACTGCTGTAATATACCATGGGAGAATAAGCCACCACTTTCCATTTCTTGTCTTTTGAAGTTAATTTCCGATCCTAACAGTAAATCAGAGTTCTGTAATCTTGCTGATACATTACAGGGGAATGAAAATTTAATTTTTAATGAGATCTTTACTTTAAAAAAAAAACTTACAAAAACGAAGAAAGCTGTGTTCAATCAAAAGTGGGGCTTTGGCATGCGATGGCTAAGTTTAGAATGAAAAGTAACATCAAAGAGATATCTTTTAGTTTAATTTCAAACAGCACATATCACCTTGGAAGGGATAAATTCTGGAACATTTCTGTAAAATCTAGAAAATGCCATTAAGCCTAAGGAAATCTAAATAATAAGCAAAATATAACATTCACTGGTGAGTAAACACAAGGACATCAATCTCTGCGTGTGGTCATCAGGAATAGGAACACATGTACATGTAATAATCACAAGATCATGCTCAGTATATCCAGTTGGAGGATGTTGTCTGAAAATCCTTATGTGCCTCCCTTCTGCTGCCTGACTTTCTATGGTGTTACTTGAACAGGATCCCAGAAATCTTTTTGTATTTGGCAAATCCCTTCTGCCACATATCATTTATGGGCATTTTGAGCATCCTGTGAGCTGTACAGTAAAAAAATAGCCAGGGTCATCTAGGAATTGGCAAAACATGCATGCAAAGTGTTTCCTCAGTTGTGAAAATATGCAAAATTTCGAGACCCAAAGAGTGCCCCCCACACTGATGGCCACTTAGGCATTTTCTGCAGGATCTGACCTGTGAAATTTACAGGTTCTGGCTGCAAAAGTAGCATGAAGAGAGAATCAGCTGGATAATTCTTAAAATCAATGAAATTTGATGGACTCTGGTAGCAAATGGAAATTGTGAATGCCATTTTGCACACAACAAATGTGACGTTGTGCCTGCTTCCCGAGAGTCAATTAAGGTCAGCAATCATGGTTTTCATGGATGTTAGTTCTGACTCAAAACACTTTCCAAAAGGAAAAACCAAAACCACCAAGCCCACTTCCCTTTGGTGTGACAACCATTTTTACGACATTTTCACAGTAGCATGAGCTCCTTCCTGTCATTTTTTGGGCTGAAGAGAGCAGCAGCCCTCAGGCAGGAACCCATGAAAAGTCACACGCCATCCCAAAGCATCCAAGCCACGATTCCAATAAAAGTCCATTTGAAGAAGCAATTGGAGTTCGGACCTATTTTACTTCAACACGTACTTTTACTGGAAAATCCGTCTCATGTCAAGCTGAGCAGCAATGTCAGAGAGACGCTGCAGAGACCCCTCTGGAAGAATTATCCACTAAGCAGATAAAAACTAATGTCTGTGACAAACAACAACATTTTGTCAAATCAGCACATTTTAAAGACCACATTTTTTCTCAGCCTAGGCCGCTGTTGCTATTTGTACTTTCACACCATTGCTTTGAGACCTGATAAGATGTTATCAACAGGCCCTCTAAGTGCTCAAGAACGACTTTAAGGGGAATCACTGGGGCAATTACCATACGCAGTGAAAGATATGGTATTTATTGATGGGAGATTAATATTGGCCACAATGCAATTGATTTTTTTCCCTGCAGCTTTATTCTCAAGTTCTTACAATGTTTTGTGGCCTGCTGTGGTCTTTCACGTTTCTTTCTTTTTTAGGTATGAATTTATTTTTAACTATCATTCTAATTAGTTGGAGTTCTTCCAAGAGTCTCCAATTTAATCTTAGCATGTTTGATATAAATTGCTCTAATTTAATTAATAAAAGGAATGATGAGTTGAAGAAGCTGGGAAGCAGGATCTTCGTGTTATCAAGTTTCGTCATAAACATCCTAGACATTGTAAGGCAGATTTTTCCATCCAAGGCTGACGTTTCTGAAAGAGCCACAAAACTAAAAGCTAGACTGAATGAGAAGACTTAGGAATGTGCAAGCTAGGTGCTGTAATGCCTACATTTTAGGTGCTTGGGACGGCAAAAAAAAATCCAAAACCCAGTTTGGCTTCTCAGCTCTCCTTGTGGAGGTCAAGCACTTTTGGCAGAACACAGATCAGCCAAAAAATCCTGAGTTATTGAGCAGCTTTAAACCTTCCTGCAGAAATGTGAAGCATGATGTGGAAAACAAAGGGGTAGGAGGAAGGGAAGGCACAATTTTCCAACAAATTTCTTCCCTTAAGTTCCTTTAAGGGCTACAAGGAATCTAAACTTGGGATATTTTTTTCAAGGAGTAAGTGCATATGGAGTTGAGTGCAGTGTTAGACAGCTGCCAAGTAGTTGGAGCAACTCCCCATGAAGTAGGCAAAGGAGTTCCTCAACTAGAGAGGATGATTCGTGTCCCTCCTTCCTTAGCACCATGTGGGGTGATATCCTGCCAGGGCCTCTGAGACCTCTTCTTGGACCTCACGAGCACTAGAGGACGTAGAATCGTAAAATCACAGAATTGTGGAATCATAGAATGGTTTGGATTGGAAGGAATCTTAAAAATAATCTAATTCCAACCCCCTGCCATGGGCAGGGATGCCTTCCACTCGACCAGGTTGGTCAGGGTCCTGTACAATCTGATCTTGAACACTTCCAGGGATGGCGTACCCACAGCTGAAGACCACAAAGCAGGGCTGGTCGCTGAATGGGGATTGAAGGTCTAGGCTATGGGTGTAGACATCTGCAGTGACACTTTGACACTTGTGCCCTTTTTTCTTACTAAAGCTTTGGAAATGCTGCTTCTGTTTGCTCCTAGGTAGCCATAAATCCATATCAAGCAGATCTTCAGGGATGAAATTACAGTGGAAAAATCACTATTAGGTGGTGATTTTTTGAGTGCCAGGAATCAGACCTGATTTACACTGCATGATACTCAACATATCTTAAAATAGAAACTTTCTGTGGTACCTTTAGCAAAAAAAAAAAAAAATCCCCAGACCATTTTTTAATATTAGACTTAGCAGAAATTCAGAAATTTAGACATTAAAACTTAAAACAAAAATATTTTTGTTGAATTGTTTGAAAAACAATTGTCTTTTTTCTTATTATTATTATTTTAACACCTTTTAACGTTGCTGTCTAACAAATCTTGAGGAAAAATATGTCTTGCTAAAGATGTCTTCTAATAGATAAATCTGTGAGTTCTGAGAAGTTCCATAAAATGGAAGTTTTTTTAAACTTAAAAAAAGGGTTTTATTAAAAGACAAATCTTGAAATTCTTTTAAAATCAAAAGAGGTATTTTCAGACTCACTTTAGAATTAAGGGGAATCAAAACCAAAAGACAATTTTTTAAATTTTTTCTTTTCTTTTCCCTTGCCTTTAAGTGTTTCTTCAGTTCTGCTTGTCTTTGAAAAATGCAAAACACTCTCTCGCCTGCCAAAAAGCCCCTTGTGGCAAGCACAATGCCTTTGCTGGCCAACATGCGGACGTATAACTTCCCAACCTTGCATTCTTTGCACTCACAAAATTCCCATTGATTTCAGTGGGAGTTCTGCACAAAAGGATGTCATCTTTGGGTTAATGCAAGACTATGAAAGGGGAGAAAGTGCTTACTGTACTGAGAATATGCATCTGAATTGGTTTTATCACAGCTGGCAGGGCAGTAAAAGAAGTTTATGCGCAATAAACAGCTCTTGTGGTTAGAGTGACGTTGTTCATTCCTAGCCCAGAATTTGGAACGAGTTATTATTTAATAAAGTTTAATTTGATGAAGAGAATATTTTTAACGCCCTAAACGGCACTCCATGAAGATGACTGATAGGCCCAGCCCACTCACAGAAAGAAATGCAATTAATTGGTTTCATGAACTCACCACATTAATTAGCTAATGTCTGTGCTGTTTCAGAATGCAACTGAATGGGCAAATCCTAGAGAAGTTGTTCTCTGGACTAATTCCCCCCAAAGGTCCCTTTGCACCTCTTCAGCTGCAGTGGATGGTTAGCAAAATGGTCAGGTGGAATGGATGTGACACTTCCCTTGTGTGTAGAGCTTGGAGCCAGAGGGTTCAGCTCCATCAATCCCAAAAGGGAGAGGGGAGATGGTTGGAGACAGGCTAATGGCAGAAAAATGGGTATTTCTTGGCATATAAAATAAACAGCAATTTTCTGCGTGTTGCAGACTGTGGAGTACCTGCGAGCACTGAAATATGAAAGCACAACTATGGCTTTTCCAGCCACCTGGATTCCCCTTGGAAAGGTCTGCTCCTGCCAGGATGGACCAAGGGACATGTGCCAGTGTATTTAAATGCACGACGTGACTCAGCGTGGCCAGAAATGTCAACCCAGGTCTCAGGGCATACTCAACAATAAATTTTTGGGACAGGACCCCTTTGTAGGTGCACTCAGAGCTGGCTGGAATGGACCACACTCAGTTTGACCCTACTCTAGTCCCACATAGAGTGGATGGGAATGGATGGAAAAGCATCCAACACCTTCCCATAGAGGAAAAGGCAGGCTGAAAAGAGGATGGGGGCAAATGTTGAGCTGACAAAGTGCAAGAGCAGAGTTAAATGAGGGTCTGCAATGAACAGAGCAGAAGATTTATGAGGTCACCTTTTCCTCACCAGCCCCAAACTCAGCCCTGAAATACAGGAGCTGGGAACGGTTAAAAAATCCCTGGCGACAATGGCACTAATGACATTTATGACCAGCTGCGATGAGGGCTACATTAGCTAATGTCTGCAGGTTGTTGGGAGGTCATCTGATAAGCAGGTGCCATAAAACATATTTTAGTTCACTTCCTTTTTTAATCTCCCTGGTGCAAAGTATATTTAGAACAGGGAAACCCCACAGAAGCAGGACACTAATATGTGACACAACTCTGCAGCCTCTCAATATCCTACAATTTTATCACACGATCAAAGAGGAAGCAGTGAGCTTGGAGATGGAAGTACTGCTCATTCACCTCATTTGGCTGCCTCGTAGTGGGAGTTTTGCTTGTGTGAAGACTGACGGATCAAGGGGAAGAAGGAAAAAAAAAAAAAGACACGCTCGGTGTTAAAGGGAAGCCTGTTTATGCCTATAAGTAAGAAAGCTTGCTCAAGAATAAGTTAACTCTTGCTAGAGGATTATACCTGTAATGCTGGCAATTCTGGCCTCTGCATGAGCTGTAATATCTACTTGCATTACCTCACAGGGTGTTATGGGCCTTAATTAATTAATGTTTGTAAAGCGCTTTGAAATCCTCGGATGAAAGGCACTATAGAAGTGCAAAGCAGTTATTAATATTAATATTGCATAAGTGGCTTGGCTCCCTTCGCACTGCAGAGCACACTAACTCCTGCAAGGGCTGCAGCCCTGAATCAGCAATCTTCACACCACCAGGCAGGAGCCTCCCTCCTGCCTCCTCCTCTGATCTCTTTCTTTAGGACTTCCATGGGCTCTTCTCCATAAATCCCCAGCCAGCCCTCTTATGGCTCCTCTCACACAGGAGTACAAGCAGGGGGAGCAGAACTTTTCAGCCCATCACCCCAGTCTGGTTCTCTTCTGGGCAAGAAGATGCAGGCTGGGCAGATCTTGGAGAGATTAAAATCTCTGCATTTGGGAGGTGGGACTTTAGAGTTCTGCTTTTTCCCTTGAATACAACACGTTCAAAGTCCCACTTCTGCAATACTGAGAAGAAAAGGGTTGAATTTTGGTGTGGTATCGAGACTTTAACACAAAATTGAGATGACTTTCAATTTTACTCACAAGCAGAAAACAATCAAGACCCTTGGCAATGCTGGTCCCACTCCAGATTTGTTCATGTTTTAAAAGAAATTATAAAAGTACTAAAATATACAGGCTCTTTCCAAAAAGGTTCTTTTTCTGGTGAAAATTTCCCACCCAAAAGCCACAACCATACATGTAAATTGAGAGTCCTCCACCTCTCACAGGAAATATTAGTGTGTTGGAAGAATGAATCCATGTAACAAATTACATGCATATTTTTGTTAGTTAGATTCTCGTTTGATGAGCTGCCCTGGTGAATAACAACTACACAGGAAATTGAAAAGAAGGTAAATGTCACTTTATATACAAAGTCCATGAAACCATCTCAAGATGAGTCACTTAAAGGTGATAAAGCAGCTCCAGGACGGATTTAGTCAATATAAATTCTGCCTAATTTGTCTTGAAATACTACCTCTGCAATGAACTCTGAATAATAACGATAGAGAAATAACAAAAAATAATAATGATAACATCAAACATACTGAAGATAATCCCATTCATGTTTACACATGAAGTTATGGGAGGTTATTTTTGATTTAGGTGTGCAAAAATGAGCATTACCGTGAAGAATTGAAAAAGAAATTTCTTATTAATTACAGGAAAAGGGATATTTGATCATCAGAACTGAACAGTTTTCCCATCAATGCACTAACAGATCACAAAGCAGTTCCCCCTGCAGCAGCTGTATTGGCTCCCTATAGCATTAGCACTAGTTTGTACTTGTTTATGTCAGTGAAGTAACATATAAGTTAAAAACAAATTGGGCTAATGCACTTCAGCAAAACTCTTCTTGACTTTGAAGGAAGTTTTATCTGCGTACAGAAGGCGAGCTTGACTCAGAAGTGAAAACAATACCCTGCCAGTTCCACGTATCTGCCTTCACAAAGGAGGCAGGGAGAGCTTCCCAAGCTCCTTACCACAAAGAGTATAACGTTTGCAGAGATTAGGAACTGCTGAAGGCAGCTTCAAATCTCAGTTTGTTACACGCTTTGCTGCAGTCTTGCTGTAAGGCAAAAAAAAAAAGGTGCTTCGTCGCACTGAGCGCATTTGCAGGAGCGAAGGAAATGGTGCGTGGGATGTTTTACCAAAAGGAGAGCAATTTGGCCCAGCCCAGGAGTCAGGGCACCCAGGTTTCTTTCTTGGCTCTGCCATTAACTTCTTACGTGGCCTTGGGCAAGCTGTGCAACCTTGAAAGCCTGCTCACCCCCAAAAATAAGGATGATTATAGGAATTAGAAGGCAATTCATTAATGCATTAATTAACAGGCGGTGGGATGTTAGAGACGGAGCTGTTCTGATTCACCCTGGCAGCCAGACAACTCCGGTCCTATCAGCACCACTGCAGGGGCTTCCCTCCCCAGTGAGACCCCGGGAGCAGGGCGGGGGGAGAGCACCAGTGAGGCAGGAAGGGAATTCAGCCTCAGCAACTTAGAGTTGCCCTTTTTTTCTCAGGCAGAGGGAACCGAGAGAAGGGCACGGATCTCCATTGTTTGCAAAGAGCCCGTCCCGTGAGACGGCTTGGGTTGAGATTTATTTTTGTTGCCATTTAAATTAAGTATATAGGCAATCCTGAGGCCGTTTGGACCAGATCCAGCGTGTGCAAGCACCGTGTTTGGAACAGGGTGGGAACTCTGTTTGCGTTCAGACCCAGAGGAAGCACTTTAAGCTGTGTCTATAAGACAGATGCCAGGGATCTATACTGGAAGGTGCTGAGCCGGCACTGGTTAGCAGTGAATATGATTGCTCTCTATAAATACATCCTAGAGAGGGGGAGGTGGGCAAGTGCCATGGAGGGAAATGAGGTATTTAAGCACAAGGACAATGTTGGCACAAGAACAAACTGGCCGTAAGGCTGGAAATTTGAAGATTTCTAAACATCAGAGGAGTGAAGTTCAGGAAAGGCCTTCCATGAGAGAGTCGCAAGGGCATAAAAACTGATTGAAATGCACGGGCAGTAGGTTAATGTCTGTGACCTAGGAGCCACTTGCTGGCAAGAGCAAGGGTGTGGTGAATTTCAGAGCAGAGACTGACCCTTCCAGGAATGATTGGAAAGGGCCCTGAAGAGCTGGGCTTTTCTTCACAATAATGCCGCAAAAATCAAGAGAGTTTCTTTGGGTTTACAGCAGACTGGAAGGGGGCAGGATTTGGCTAAGCGTGCTGAAGCCCTTTATCCAGACAATATTTGCTTACTCTAACAATTGTTTTGCTGCCACAGTTCAAGGGTCTTCCAGGGAGAGGCAATAAATGTCAGGTTAAATGCAATCCATGAGAAACATTGTCACTGGGATGTGAGGCCAAATCCTGTTTTCTTTCTGAATGGGAAGCTTCGGTTTGTTCTTGTTTATGGGAGGACTTAAATACGTGCTAAGCTGCCGATGTTATGCCTGGACTATGCTTATGGAAGAATGGGTTGTGCTATCAAAAAGCTTTTCTGCACCAGGAACACCACCCTGAATGAATGACATAAAGATCATGTTCCTTCTCTGCAGGTTTCAAACAGCCTTCTGGAGCCACTAGAAAAAGTCTAGATATGAAGGCAGAATAACAACAGTAACAGTGGAGCAAAAAATACAAATTCCAATCATTCATTTGTTATAATTTCTCACAGGAGTGCTTGTTTCAGAGAAATGCTGTCATCACTAGAAGGTGGGGATGCTCAGCACCTCCTGAGGATGCATTCTGCAACAAATTAAGGGTCAGTGGGGATGTGCCAGAACCAAAGTGAGCCCCGTTCATTGGAATAAAGAGGTGACAGGTAGAGCTGCTAATCGTCCCAGTGATAACCAACTGGCTGGCACCACGGAGCAACCTTCCATAATAGCCTGAGTCTCATCACTCAAGCATTTGTACAGAAGACATAAAAGCAAGCGTTGTTTGCAATTCATTTTACACCCCAGTGCTGCTCTCAGAGCTTGCTCCTGGGACTGCTCTCCCTTCAATGAAAAATGTTCCAGAGCAGTAATTTCCCACTGGTTTTCCAGTCGAGACTGAAATGACTCCATCGGTGATGGTACACTGCCCTGTACGTGGAGCCTGGTAATGTGAAATTGCTGTGCACTGCCTCTCTCTCCCAGCCACATTTATAATGCTTATTAGGAAAGCCAGCAGCTGCCGGGGCTGCTGTAACTCTGTTGTTGGTGTCTCTCTTGAATTGCTTTGGCTTGTGTTTACTACTCAGGCACCCAAGGGCAAGGTTATGGGGTTCCCTCCTATTCAGCCATTATTGTTATTATAGCTGTTATTATTATTATTATTCATTACTAATATTAATTATGCAGCATGTGGTAGTGCCTAGGAGCCCCAAACTGTGGCCCAGAACCACAGTGCACCCAGCCCTTCGCATGCACTGAACAGAAAGACTTTCCCTGCCCCAGAAAAAGTGTATGAGCTTGTAGTGGAGTAACAGAGGGAAGAATTTGCTACCCAGAGGCCAAATTCACCACAGCATGAAAAAGTGCACCTCCCTTTAAGTACATCTTTACCCCATGAAACACATCTGTGCAAGCTAGAGCAGAATTCACCCCCTTGAAGTGCACGGATGGAATAGAGACTGAGCCTGGAGACGAGGGCTGTGAATTTTTTATTAAACTGTCATTAGATTTATCTGGTGGAGGACTGGAGATTTGGGTAGGTTTTAAAATCATAAGTTTTATCACTGGCGCTGCTGAAAGCAACAGAAGCTCTGCACCTGATGGCAGCACGAATCTGATAGCATCCCTCAGAAAATGAGAGTTCCTGACTTTGTTGTATGAAACCTTGGGATCAGACAAAAGAAAAGACAGTACACTTCCAGCCCCACACTTGTGGGGAAACACTTTAAAGTCCCATTGATCAAAGATCTTGAAAATTTTTTAAAAACCCATTTTTTTTCCTATTTTCAAATGTATTTGTGGTATGGTTTAGTGGCCATGGTATTCAGTTGAAGCTCCTGTATTGCTTAAAAAGATAAGGTGTACAATTAGTTTGGATTACTGCATTTCATTATTTCCTTTAGTCTGTAGCAATTAGAGAATACACATTTTGCACGTAATGTTACACAATGAGCCCTGACAGCCGTGAGGAGACCAAGGATCTGGATCCTGCCTGCCTCTGCAGCAACCCTGCTGCAGAAACCTGCCGAGTTACTTCATTTCTCTCTGCCTCAGTTTCCTCCTCTGTGAAAACAGGGATGAGTGTAATTTATTGTAATGCCTTTGTAAATTGTTTTGAGGTCTGCTGAGCTCTATGATTTAAATGAGTGAATAAAGTTTGACACAAGGCAGAGCAGAAAATGATGCTCGCAACAGCATGTTCTCATTTCCCTGCAACACTGACCTGCTTGTCCTGCAGTATAACAACATGTCACTTCAAAATTTACTCTAAGTATTAATTTAATTATTACTTTAAAATGAAAGTGCCAGACTTTTCAAGTCAGGGGAAGCCTGTGTATAAATGTCTCAAGGCCTAGGAAGCTTTCAGCTCTAAATGTCGATAGTCACTTGAAAGGTACTTTGGCACCTCTTAATGAAGGGAGTGTGTGGCTTTACATCTTGCAGTGGTTTAAAGTGTTTGTTTTTCTGCATCTCTGGTGTGTAATTGAATAGGTTTTCATGTGGAAATTGAGCTTTTCTGTTGCTTTTAGAAAGCTTTATGAGAATTGCAGATGAACAATAGAATTAAAATTTTCTGACTATTTAGAAATAAAAAGCAACTCATTCTAAAAAATCCTTGAAAGGGTGAACTTTGCTCTAAGGGCAGATGAAGTCCACTGTTTCTGGCACTGCCACTCACATGCTTAAAATCTGGCAACAGCTCATACATTGTAAAAAAGAGGATCAGCTCCTGAAAAAGCTCAGAGTCGTTGACCAGGTTATACTGATTTCCAAGTATCAGGATGTAGGTGAGAATATTTTATATTTGCCATAAAGAGTTAATAGAGTAATCAACAACAACAAGAGCAAAATCAAAACCAAACAATCCTTTGAGCAAAGAATTTTGGCTATTTTCCCTCCTTTTTAGTGGATGAAAGTGATTATGAGCAAGAGGCAGTTTCAGCCTAAGCCCCTTCTCCTTTAGTTCCATGGAGCAATAAACACATTTGGCTACAGAAACAATTAGTAAATAATTATAATAACAAATGGAAAGGTGTATCCACTTACCTTACATGGAGAATGAAGTATCATGTTGACCATGCTATAATAATAATTTTGTCATTATTGTTATAATAATATCCACTTTATAAACCAGAACTCCAGTCAGGGGCTTAGTACTAAGAAAATCTCTAGTCAAAATCAAAAATGTTCTCTCTTTTGGCTCCCCAAGTAGTCAACAGAGGGAGAAAGATTTATCAAGGGGACAAAATTATTCCTGTTTCAAATCACCACTCCTGGAATACCTGAGATTCATCAAGGGTCAACAGAAGTTTCAAGGCAAAGAGAACAGGTATTATTTAAGAGCTGGGAAAACCAAAGAACAGCAGGATCAGGGGCTGTGCCTTTGTTCCCAGTCCTCTTCTAAACCAACGTCCTTGTCTGTTGGGTACCACTGCATCTAGAGCCACAGATGTCTTCTGATAAATTCAGAGAATTAAAGAATCACTAAGGTTGGAAAAGGCCTCCAAGACCATCTAGTCCAACAGTTAACGCATCACTGCCACATCCACCCCTCAGCCTTGTCCCTAAGTACCACATCTGCAAGTTTTTTCAACACTTACAGGGACAGGGATCCCATCACTTTCCCAGGCAGCCTGTTCCAGTGTTGACAGCTCTTCCCATGAAGAAATTCTTCACAATATTCAATCTAAATGTGTCCTGGTGAAACTTGAGGCCATTTTCTCTTGTGCTATTGCTTGTTACCAGGGAGAAGAGACAAATTTCCCCCATACTATGACCTCCTTCCAGGGAGCTGTAGACAGCAGCAAGGTCCCCTCAAGCCTCCTTTTCTCTAATCTAAACAACTCCAATTTACTCAGCCACTCCTCATAAGATTTGTGCTTCCTCCATCAGTCTGGCAGCACTGAATTTACTTTCCTCTCCCCACGGACATTAACTTTCAGGATAATGTGTGTTGTTGGATGTTCTTAGAAAGCTAATGCAGGATTTCCCAGCCAGGAAAGTTATTGGTGCATTAGCATGACCTAATTCTGCCTACATTTCATTCTGTGCAGTCACCTCAAAGAGCTACCTACCACTGATGAAAGAATAGCATAGGTGGTCTTGGTTCCCTCTTACACATGCCATGGATGAGTTCCTTCTTGGAAGCAAAAAAGCAGCCCAGCACAGTGGAATCATGGTGCTAACAAAGTTTAGTTGTCTGTCTGTCCTGCCTGGTCTCTCCATTCAAGTGTTTCGCCAACAGAGAGAGAGATTTCTCCTTTTTATTTTTTTCTTTTTTTTAATACAAACCAACCCAGAGAAAACTACTTTTTGTAATGTTTATAGGCTGAGCATTAGGAAACCAACTGGGTAACTTCAGTAGCTTAGCTGTGCACTTAGAGCTGTGAATTTCTACGAAGGAGCAGTGTACCCTTTAAGGAAGAGTCCCTTCTCATTCAAAGAATTATTCCAAGCCACAGGTGGAGACTGCTTCATGTCAATTCCCATCACAATTCAAAATCGTCCTAACAGCCAAAAAGCATATGTTTCTTGGAAGGCAAAATTCTTCCATCTGAAATTCTTCTAATCAAACTTGCCTTATACCAATACAGAAAGGGTGTCTGAAAAGACCAAAAAGGGGAAAAAAACCCAACTCAAACCACAAGGAATGCACTGAAACCCAAACTACGGAAACCTCAAAAAGAGAACCAATAACAACAGCATCCCCCAAATTCCAGTTGCATCTCATTAGAGCTTTCCTACACAGGGACATGCCGGTAAGTGAGGGCAAGTCAGCTAACTACAAGTGTGAAGTCAGTGCCCATAAATTAAAGCACATGTGCATGTTCTCATTTAGGATTAAAATGCCTTTAGAGCTTAATCCTCCTCTGAGGATTTAGCTACAGCCATGTAAAGTGACTTTATTCCTGAATGAGAGCATCCCCACAAGGGTTAAATGTTTTTAGCTGGTGCACATTGACTTCACACCTAAGCTCATTCACCTTCCTCAGGGTCCCTGAAAACACATGGCCAGGGAACACTTGGCTGCAAAGAGCCAAGAAAGGAGGGGACCAAAGCTGGCTGAGGGGGGATCAGGGCTGGGCCCAAGGTGAAGCCAGGCCAGCTTTGCTCCGCACACCAAAGTCTGGCTACGGGAAGGACTTTCTTCCCAAATGGTTGTACACCCAACTGCATACACACTTAACAAAACGTGCTGGGCTTTTGGCATAATCCAAAGGGATTCCTTCAGTGCAATGCAGGGGAGGCAATGTGGCTGCTCCAGCTTTAATAAGTGTTATATTTTTCTGTTTTTCATGGTGCAGCCACCCCTGTTCAGATATAAAACACCTTACTCACAAGAATTATGGAATCACAGAATGGTTTGGGTTGGAAGGGACGTCAACGATCCTCCAGTTCCAATCCCTGCCTTGGGCAGGGACACCTTCCACTATCCCCGGTTGCTCAACACCTAGCCTCGAGCACCTCTGGGGATGAGGTATCTGCACCTTCTCTGGATAACTTGTTCCACGGTCTCAGCGCCCTCACAGTCAAGAATTTCTGCCTAATACCTGATCTAAATCTACCTGCTGTTAAAGTCATATCTCCCTGTCCTATCGCTACACGTCTGTATAAGAAGACCCTCTCCAAATTTGTGTAGCTTCTTTAGGTACTGGAAGGAGCTATAAAGTCTCTCTAGAGACTTTTTTTCTCCAGGCTGAGCAATCCCAACTCTCTCAGCCTGTCTGCATAGCAGAGGTGTTTCAGACCTCTGAGCATCTTGCTTTGGACATGCTCCAGCAGGTCCTCATCTTTCTTGTGTTGGGGGCCCTGGAGCTGGATGCAGCACTCCATGTGTGGTCCCATGAGAGTGAAGTTGAGGCAGAAAGTCATCTCCCTCGACCTCCTGGTCACATTTCTTGTGATGCAGCCCAGGATATGGTAGAGTTTTCTGGGCCGTAAGTGCACTTTGCTGGGTCATTTCAAGCTTCTGATTTATCAGTACCCACAAGTCAGGAGTTCTCTCAATCCCATTCTCTTCCCAGCCTGTGTTCACGTGTGGGATTGCTCCAGCCCATGTGCAGGATCTCACACCCTGAGAAAGAGAGCGATTTGACTTTCAGTCTTTATTGTTTTGCTTTTCTTTCATTCACCCCCAAGTAACTGTGGAAAAAGATGGCTAATCCTAAATGTAATCTGGACCAGGAAGAGCCTTGGTAGGAGGAGTGCATATGCTGAAAACCTCTAAAGTTTGTTACACGAAAGGGTAAAGATGACTGGTAGACACAACAAGGGACTGAATTTGATGACCCAAAAGTTTGTTTCCAGTCGCATGGATGTAGCCTCACAGGAAAGTTGTGCACACTGAATGGAGGTGGTTGGTTTCTATGCATGAAAACTGTGAGTGCTAAGGCCCACTCGCTCATCAATAACATCTTCTGCATTTCTCCTCTATTTTCACGGCATGCACAACATAATCTTAACCTGAGCCACAGCAGCGAGTGACCATCTGTAGGCTGGCTGAAAATAAAAGCATCTCTCCTCATTTCCCTTGTGGAGAAACTAAGTCTCACAGCAAAGAGAAAGAGCAGGACAAAGCTGCGGCACAAATCTGCAACAGGGGTGGGAGAAAATTCTATTTTGCTTCCATTTCCGTGCCCAGCGCCAAACTGCCTCCTCACTACTGCAAAAAAAAATCACAAAAACAAACCTTTTGCCAGGCTGGCTTCCAGCTCCCCAGCGTCTGCTCAAAAGCCAGTGTGGCATGTCCCACTTCTGCTAAAGCAAATAAGGAAACAACAGTGAGAAGGGAGCGCGGGTCTGAAGTGGGAGCTGTGGTGAGCAGGGGTAGTGGCTTTAACCACGCCAGGAGCCCAGCTGCAGATCCCCTTCTCCAGGGCAGGTCACATTCAGGAAGGGACGTGCCCACAGCTGCCGTTTGCCACACGCTGGTGCTCGGCGTGCCCTGGCCACAGCACGGATGGGAGTTTCAGGTCTTGAGCCCGTCAGCTGCAGTGCAGGGCAAACCAGGACCTCTCCCAGATCAAACACACACCGATCCCTTCTTTCACTGCAGAACAACCACAGCTACATCCTTCAGCTACGCTGAGGAAGATTTCGGTTTTACCACACACACCCAGGGCCGCAGGAGAACAGCAGATAAAACTTTCTGCCTGGGCAAGCGCTCCATCAAGCCCTGCTGTGCTGCCTGCGTGGTTGTGTCATGAGCAGGAAGGCTTTGGCAGGTGGTTTTGCTGTGAGAAAGGTGGCACTCTCGTCCTGGCTACCTCACACGAGCCTCATTTTGCTTCCTTGAAAAAAAGATTCCTTGACACAGATGGGAAACGTCACTTTCCTCTAGGTGGTGGTGGTATAGGCATGAAGAAACACAAGTGGGAATTGCAACCCACCCAATGGCTTGTGTGTTCTCTGGATAGGGAATCCATCTGCATCCCATTTCCCTAAGTGCCCACCCGCAACACCTGAGTCACAAGACAGCCATCCCCACTACCACAGCAGGGGAGGAATGGTCCTTGTGTTCCCTCAATGTCTGCAAGAATCCCAGGATTGGGATTGCTCTCTCTTCAAGCCTACTGAAAGTTAACAGCCCTTCCTTACATGCTGAAAATTTTGCTGCAACTCATCTCTACTGAAAGGAATTTAAGCTATTCTACCTGTTTTTGAGGTCCTGCACTGATATGAGCTAAATTAAAGACAGTTTTGCTCCAGTAATGATTCTCTTCTTCTAGGGGAAGGTTCCCCAGGGTAAATATCCACCTTCGCTTTTGCTCTCACCAGTTTGTGTTGATACACATCAGCAGCCAGGACAGAATAGGACACCAGGGAGCAAGGACAGCCAGAAGCAATTCCTCCCAAAAGGAGAACAGGGGCAATGCAACTGTTGAGCAAACCATACAACCTCACAATAACAGCTGTAGACTCAATCATGTTGGGGTTTTTTCAGGTTGCTGTATATAAATCTTTGTATGTGGTTCAAAACCATCAAAAACAAAGAATGACAAACCCAGGCACCCTAGATTCACACACAATGATAGCATCTCTGAGTTTTGAATTTGAGCCTTCCATGCGTGGGAGGTCCCATGGCCACTTGGCCCTGCTACTCATTTACCACACTTATGCAGAGAACCAGGAGGAAGACCACCTGCCCCCATGGCCATCATCACCAGGATCTCCTGCTGGCAGAGTGGAAAGTCCAACAGTTTAATGTTTAATGACAGGGGAAACTGGAGTCTGCAGAGCCCTGCAGCTGAGAACAAACACTGTGCATACACCACCTCCATTTCTCCAGAGGCAGAAACCAGGCACAAATGGGCCATGCTGGTGCCAAGAATGTCCAACACAACATCTAGTAAAAGCAACTGAAAAGATTGCAGAGACTTTCTGGAATGATCCATTAACATTTTTATGACGAAATGTAGGTGTGACAGGTCCGAATCATCTCCTCTCACCTCCTTAGTGTGGCAGCGGTCGAAACACCTGCGGACGCGATACTGCATATGGCAACATGCTCACACTGCCAAGAGACACGAAACTGTGTTGATGGAAATATGAAAATAGCCACACCTTGAGCAGATCTGGGTTAAAATGGAGAAATTGTAGCTTTCAGTCTTCTTGCATGGAGAATATATACAGCAGGGAAAGGGAAAAATATGTGTGGATGTTCACAGCCCCGTGTTGTGCTTGGTGCCATCAGAAAGTCAGGTATACTCTGGCATCCCAAAACCAGGGGAAGATGAGGGGAAGAAGAAAAAAGCTGGGGTTTCTGAGTCTTTCTTTTAGTTAAAAACAAGTCAATGGGCTCACTGTGACAGTAACTGGGTGAGAAGCACCAGCTTGGGGTGTAGAAGGAGTTGTGCCAAAGTGTCTGAAGGTCTATTGCAGCCATGAGAGTCTGTGGCTGGAATTTCACTTCACCCTGAGACAAGAGAAAATGAGAAAGGCGGCACAGATTTGGGTACTTGGCCCACTTGTGGGGGTGATGAGTGTCTGGGTGGGAACTGAAGAGATGTGATGCTTCACCCAGGCTGGAGGAAATAAGAAGGGTGGTGGGGAGAGAGGAGGAGGAGAGCTCAAATAAGCAGAGATCCCATTTTGTTTCCTTTCAGTTTCATTGCAATTAACGCTCCTAATTGAAACCAGTTTTACCCAAGGTTTACTGTGGTGGTTGTTTTCTTTCTCTGCTGTTAAATGCAGGTGTTTCACATAGCAGGAAGTTGGCACATAAGGGTAAATTTCCAAAGTGCTGCCTGTACCATTCATAAGTTAATGCCTGCAGAAACCAGCGTTGTGAAGAGCCCAGCTGTGCAAAGGAGATGTCGGCTGGGAGAGGAGGACAGGGGAGAGAGGAAGAAGGGGTAGGGAAAGGATGTTTGTCACAGCTCATGGGCACTGCAGTGAAGGTGTGAGGAATGAAAGTCACAGAACCACAGAATGGTTTGCATTGGAATGGGATCTTAGAGATCATTTCATTCCAACGCCCCTGCCATAGTCAGGGACACTTTCCACTAGACCAGGTTGTTCCAAGCCCCCTCCAACCTGACTTTGAACACTTCTAGGGATGCCAGATAGGGTCAGCCTTGATCTGTTGCAGCGTATGACAGCCCACCCCAATCCTGCCTTAGTGCAGTAAGGGGAAAATTTCTGCTGGGTTGCCATGAGGGCAGTCTTAATCCCCATCATTTTGTGTTGGACCTCTGCACAGCAGAGCTGGCCCAGGTGAAGAGGGACCTCCAGGGAGCTGTTTACCAGCCTAGAAGAGGGCTGCAACTCTGTACACGCTGCATCACTGATGTGGAGTGAGTGAAACATGAACTGAAGCAATATTAAAATTGCAGTGTGCCTACAGAGCCATAGGGGTGTGTGTGATGCTTTGCAGACAAAGAAAATTCTGAAGAAGAAAAAAAGTATACATATTTTATCCTAAATAAAATACCTTCACGGAGGCCTGTTGCAGACTCTTTTCCCTCATCTTCCTCAGTATCTGAAATACAGTTCAGCAGTGCTTAGGGATGGAGAAAATAGAGATATATTTATGGACAGCGAACCTGGCAAACCCCTTACATAGCTGCTTTGGGTTACACAGCAGATGAGAGAGAACAGCCATTCCCAGCTCAGGAGAGGATGTGATGGTAATTTTGGATGTTACCACGGGGTAGGGTGATACCAATTCCATGTAACATCCTCCTAATTTTGACATTACTTACTCCTGGAGGGAAAAATAAGCCCTTGAGCTTGTGAAGCAGCTTTAGAGCTGGGACACAAGCTGTGGGTAGGTTTTTTTGCTAATGTACTTCTGTCTGCTCAAAAATCAGTGGATGCAAAAGGGCTCTGGGCTGGAGATGCAAAAAATTCAGAAATTAGCTCGATGCTCAAGCTCCATCCTGCTCTGCAGCTTCTATTTACGTGTAGAGCCTTGGCCTGGAGGAAACATGGGTGTTGCAGACTGAGGTGGCTCTGATGCAGAGCCAGGGTCCAACCTTCATCTCAGGAAGACAGAGAGCTGGGCATCTCATCCATTCGATCCAAGCCCTCCTCCTCAAGAGGTAGAGAAAAACAACAAACCCAAACAAGAATGGTTTTGCTAGGAAATAGGTCGTCAAGCTTTGGGTTTTAACCACAAGGGCAATTGTTTTGTTATTGCACCATGGCTCTCTGCCCTGCACCCATCCCAGCAGCTGCTCACTGGGCAGGGGCACTCCCGATTCACCCGACCAAGCCGAGGACCATTTCCTGCAGCAATGCTCAATCCTGGCTCATTCTGTACCAACCACCCCTTGCTCCACTGAGCAGTGCCACTCGGTTTCATGCCCAGTGCCAGGGTAATGTGATAAAAACCGTGTTGATATCACACTCAATTAAGCCATGTATCACTCAAGTGATGTTTTCAGGGGAGCGGAGCAGTGTCACAGGGTTAACCACCAATGGAAGCTGAAGCTTCAACAACCTTTATTAGCTCAGCAAGTGCTCCTAACCACACTCTTCCTATTTGCAGTAGAGGCATCTTCTTTCACGGGCCTCCTTTTGGGCTGGGGAGGTGATATTTAACAAATAAAAACTGTTGCTGCACCTGTGTAGTTCTCATGTGGCTTTCACTACCTCCCAGGTTAACCCATTCTTCTCGGAGGCTGGTTTAGGGAGCATTCTTGATTTTATTTGGGTTTGCAAGGGGGAAGATGGGCACAGAGACTTCGTGGTGGCACCTCAGCTTGCTCCTCATCTTTCTCAGCAAGATGCTTGGCTGATAGGGACAGATGGGAGAGGGAATGGGAATGCCTTCTGACCTGCACGGTTTCCCAGCTGCCTTGGCTGCTGGGATATGAGGCGTGCATACGAGAAAGGTGTAGAGGGGTGAAAATGTTTCTTTGGCATTATCACCCCACACAGGTCTGTGTATCTCTGGGGTCCATGCCAGCCTCCTGTTAGGCATCTGCCAAGCTGAGGAGGTGAGGGAGGGGCAGGGTTGTGTGGATGGAGTGTTTTGGGAGTGCCTTCCCAATTCATAAAGACATTAAGTAAACAACTTTGTGATTCCACACATGTTTTCTTAGAAGCAGCACCCACCCTTATCTACATCCAGGTCCTTCACTCCTCATTCCTGCTTTGGTGCTGCTTTTGGAAGAAGAGGTGTGAGACAGACTGCTTTTTATCTAGCAGAATTCAAATTGCTGTCTGCACATCAGCCCTGAAAGCTGTGTGGGCACAGCTGGGGTTGGCAAGAGGAAGAAGAGGAGGAGGACACGGGACCAGTCTGTCACCTGCTACAGACACTTCCCCCAAGATTTGTGCCTCTGTCAAGCTTCATATCACCCACCTTATTCACCAAGGTGAATAAACTCCATGTGAAACTCTCTATCTGGTTCTGCAATGCTGCTCTCCAGCAAGACATTCCATAGGCCAGGTTTCCCATATCCAAGGTGTCATTGGGAAAATACCTTCCAGCAAACATTTTCTGGGTGTGGGGTGCTGCCAGGTGATACCCCAGCTGCAGCAAAGCCCTGCAGCCAAACCTCTCCCACTGTGATGATTCTTCACACCCAAAGCTATTGCTTCCTGCACACCAGATCAGCCCTACCAGAAGCACCTGGCAGGTGAAAATACACAGCAGGACAGCAGCTGCAGTGCTGTCTCCAGAGGTGAGAGTGGCAAACCTTTGCCAATAACTTACCTGGGTCCAGTGGGCGGCGAGAGAAATTCAGGGAATTAAAAACCCCAAGGGCTACTGAACACAAAGGCAGCCCCCTTGGTTCAGATGCAAATTACTGACACCTGGGAGGGTGTTTGAGGAAGTATCACTGCATGGTTATTCCCAGGTTTTTTCCAAGGTATCTATTGTTTTCTCTTAGCTATCTTCCCCTCAGTGTCCATTCCTCTCAGGTATATTGAGACTCTTGTGTTGAACGTAAAAGGCTCAGTGTATCTGACCTGAGTTCCCTTCTGGCATTTTAATAACCAGAGTCCCAATTCTACATCACAATTTCAAGCAGAAAGGCTTTGAGATGATGGTAGTGAAATCAAACACTCAAAAAATGGAATCCATCTCTGAGATTACCTTAAGCGCAATAAGTGAAAATTTATCAAGGGTTAATGTTGTGTTCTCTGTTATTAGCTTTCTGATCTAGAGCATTTGGGAAGCTGCATCATTAAATTCATCTTCGCCACTCTGAGAGATGGACATAGGCTCTTTTTTTTTTTTTAAAAAAAAAGCAGTTTTTCTTCAGGAGTTATAGAAGCAGGTGCTATTTATATTGACGGAAATGAGCATCAGTGATGAAAAGTGCAGCTTGGATACTGCTCTAGACTGGTCCAATCCATTCCTTGAGACCACCAAGGATAAACAAAGACAAAAGTGTTTCTTGCAAGCAGTTCTGCCCTTTCCCCATAGTGGGTCTGAAGTCATCACTGGATAAATGTTACAGCAAGAGAGGCAGGACCCTTAAATCAGTTTATAGTTCCTGTTTTCCTTCACCAGGTGACTAATTAGTCCCAGATGGGGCTAGTTACATTTCCCCTGTTGGGAAAGAAACTCTGTGGAAAAATCCTGTTCTCCAGAACTGGAGAGGCCATAAGCTGCTTTACTGTGAGCAGCTCCTCTCTCTCCCCATCATGTCCTACCGCCTTCATCTTCCCACTTTTTCCATAGCTGGACCAGGAAATCTCAGTTTCTGTACTTCCCCCACCCTGAGTTATTCCACAAACACAAGCCTCGATATTCGGTGTTAAAAATCCCTATAAACATTAAGTTAAAAGAACTAAAAATATTTAATCTTGTCATTCAGGATTTTTTCTTGTGGCCAAGAGGGCCTAAAGATGTGAGACCTAAAGTTGCTCCTTTTTTCTTGTTATGTCAGAAAAGACAGTGTGCTTTGGGAAGCAAAGGGTGCTAATAAGTTATTGGAGAAAAACTATATGGCCAGATGCTATTCCCTCCAGCCCCTGAGGGCAGATGTTACCAGCGGAGGTGTGACAGTACTCCAGCACTCCAAGACTATAAACAGAACCTTAAGCAACTCATTTAAGACAAATCGTTTTAGAAATGAAGCGTTTACTTACTCATCAACATAAAACCTCCACTCTTTAATTGTCTATCTCATTCTGTGAAAGTGCATTGAAAATCTACCAACTTTATAAATAGAACTGAGTTAACAATCGCTTTGATGTCTAAGATGAAGTCCACATTGCTACTCCCCCTGTCTACCTGTCTGTTTTTTGAGATTGTCTCTGTTTAGACCAGCATTCCTGGGCTGGTAGTGAGATAGATGCAAATGAGGGATGATGAAAGATTAATTATTTTTCATTGGAGGGAGTTTCTTACCAAGATTTTCTATCTCACGAACATCCCAAAGAAGAGAAGGGAGATTATAACAGCAGGGAGAAGGCCAAGTCCTCCCTGCTTCCCTCTGAAAAACAAATCGGGTCTTTTAATCATGATCCCTATTTTCAAGTGCTGCAGAACTTGAGCATAGTCCTAATAATCTCCCATCTTCTACTGGGGTACCTCCTTTGGATTCTGTAGGCACTCCACAGCACTGATGGTTCAGGGTGGGGAGATCGGGGGAATGCAAATCCCCCACTGATTTCTGGTCCTGAGGGAAATGGGCACAGAGAGAAGATGGTCTGAACATTGCCCCCAGAACGCCTGTCTGTCCCTTGCTGAATGCCTCATCTCTTAAAAACTGAGAGTCCTGTGATGATATTCAGAATCTGTGGCATCCAGATTTTATGTCAAACGCCTTATTGTGTCTATTGAAAACCTAGCCCTGGAACGGCAGGTGGGATAGGAGGGATACTGTCAAGAATTGGCTGCGCCAGACAGCTGAGAAAGAGCCCACCCACGTCTCGCCTGCCTTGGACAAGTCACATACATCCCTCGTGTTCATAATTCCTGAAGCTGCTTCCAAAATTCAATGTGTGGGACCTGAAAAACACCTATCGTGGAGGGGGTCTGAGCACAGATAAACTAGACCTGTTGCCAGTACACAGGAAGGCTAATTATATGAATATGGCTTTTAGTGACTTCCAAGCTAAACAATTTGCCAAACTCGCTAAATATTGGAAGTGTTTTGCCTTTATTGGCTCCGTGCTCAGGCATCACAGGATGATTCGTTCCACCAATAATTCATGTACCTGCATGTTTTAATGACAACTGAAATATCCTGGCATTTCTGGGCTAGCATGTGTGCTATGATCTATGAGCCTACACTCCCTCTGCCTTCACTTTGAACTGAACTGCTTTATTAAGCAACCCCACTACCCACCACTGCCGAACGTGCCAGGACCTGTGGAGTTTTCTTGTACGATGTTGCCTTTGAATCCCTTCCAAGACCCAACCAGTAGCACCAGTATTCAGACACTGTAGGATGATACCCACAGCCAATGAACTCAAACTTCCTTTGGGAATCTGTAGGAGCCCAAGGAGCCTGTTTTGGTTTTTTTTTTAACAAAACCAATTGACGCACAATCTGCAGTCATTAGGACAGGGAGCTAGAAAGGAGCATATCTGCAATAAAAATCTCTACACCTACCTACTTCCCCAGGAGACAAAGTTGCCTGTCCTAGAGGAGTAGAACAGAGCACTCTGAAAAGAGGAATATAGCAAAAAGTGGTTCTTCTGCCTTATCTGTATTGCACATGAAGCTGCCTCAGAAGCTTATTTCTAAGGATTTTTTTCTGATATTTACTCTTTTATTGTTACAAAGCGGGTAAGATATAGAGCCTTAGATATCCATGGTCAGATCCACGAACGAGCTTATGCATTTCAAGTGGTATTAGATATTCAAGCAGGAATTTGGAATGAGATTTAGTTCACAGATGAAGGTATCCAAAGTCAGGTGTTTACTTGTTGACCTGTGAAATCCTGCTGCAGCTGATGGGAAGCCAGCAGTGTTGTCAGTGACTTCTTAAATTTTACTCAGCTCACCTTAAAGCAGATACTTTTGTTTGGGCCACTAACCAGTTTATTTGTGAGTAGAGTCTGCACTTGCTATGGAGCTTCATCCCTCTGGCCGCTTACCAACACATGGAGGAAAATCCTGGAATATCGATAACATTGGCACCAGATTGTCAGAAATTATTTGGGATCTATGGAAGACCTATGGCATTCTGAGCAGTAGCAAGAGGCAAGACATATTTTAGAGCACCTCCAAGGATGTTCAGGCTCCTCACAAAGGTGGTGACAGCACGAAGTCCGCCAGAGTCCAACGAGTGCTTGGACAATGCTCTCAGGCACTCAGTGTGATTCTTGGGGTTGTCTTGTATGGGACCAGGAGCTCTCCTTGTGGGTCCCTTCTAACTCACGATCTTCTATGATTCTGTGATATATGTGCAAAATGAATAGTGCAGAGAAGGCAAAACTTTTTGGCAACAAGAGACAGAAAGAATCTTTATGATTAAGCCATTTTGTGCCATTTGCTCACAGAGCCATGGTCTATTTGTTGTCATAGACATGTCCTGTTGGCTCTCAGGCCTCTGAGCCTACCAGATGGCTGCTCAGTCTGCTGGTTACACAGCCCTCTTGTACCTAGTTGCTGTTAGGATCAACAGTGTTCATCGTGTTAGTACAACTGGAACTAAACAGAAATTAAAGGGAAAAAAGAAAAAGATCCAACAGCCAACAGTCTACCTGCTTATCAGCCTGATCTAATGTCCTCTCATCTTGGGATGAAAGGGCAAGGGCAGCTTCGCTTCTCCTGACCACCAAACAATTGCTCTTGATGCATTTGTTTGCATATATATATTTATTTATACTGCAGAACTTCATAGCAAACTGAGATGGCTCCTGGCCAAAATATGCACAGTGTTTTTCAGTTTGGTCTCTGTGAACAGCTCCCAGAAGTGTCTGGACAGACACAGAGAAATTTTGGAGCAGCCTGTATTGCTGGATCCTAGCAAAGGCCAAAGACAGCAAAGAAGGATTTCTAGCTGTGATTTAATATCTACTGAAGTTGCTATTGGATCTCTTCTCTCCATGTCCCATTTCTTTACCTGTTGAGTTTTCCCAGAAAAATTCAAGGATGTGCCCATGCTATATCCAAGATCCCTGATTCCCAAGGGCCAGCATGAGGAGCCATCGCTGCCTCTGGTCCCCATGTCAAGGCTTATTTCCAGTACAAATAAACACATACAGGATCCTGTGCACTTCTGAGACTCCTCCAATATGGAATCATCATGTGGCCATGGCATGCATCCAGCCCCAAGAGCCCAGAATTTCCCCTGAGTTCAGTAGTTTAAGCTCATACCTATATAATCAGACCAAAAAAAATCCCAGGAACAGGTCTTACCTAATGAATTAACATACAGCTTTCTCCTTCCAGCCAATACCCCCAAGCCACAGCATTCTAATTCCCTTCCTGTCCCACACTGGTACATTTATACCAGCAGGTCTGCTCTGGTAGGTGTGAGTGGGATAGGGAGAAGGCAAAAGGTTTATTACTTTTATTATTCCAAGATAATTAAGCAGGGCAGTTTTGGACGTAAGCAAGGACTAAGCCCCTTTTATTGCTCTGGCAGAGTAAAGAGGCCATAAAAGGCATTTAAATTGCCATTACCCTTAACAGTGAAATTCAGAGTCAGTCCAAAAGAAATTCTATTAATTTAAAGCTCACTGATTTTAGTGGAACCCTCAGTTTCACAGCCTTGGTGAATATAACCCTATCAAAACAAGACTCTTTACCAAGCAATTACCCAATGAAACTGTGACTGCCTCACCCCTGGAACTGTCCAAGGCCAGGCTGGATGGGCTTGGAACAACCTGATCTAGAGGAAGGTGTCCCTGCCTATAGCAGGCAGTTGGAACTAGGTGGTCTTTAATGTCCCATCCAACCTAAAACATTCTCTGATTCTAAGGTTCTGTGATAGCTGTTTGTTTTTTAGCAAGCACAGAGAGGGAGCACTCAGACAAATGTCAGGAGGTGGCTGCAGTGCCAGCAATGAGGCTTGGTTTTGCCCACAGAGAGCAGAGACTCCTAAAAGCCCCAGCTGTACAAAGAGGTGGTCTCCTTTCACCTGTCCTAACCACTGACATCTTCTCAGGTTTCTATTTTTGAGTGCATCCATATAAACCTTGCCCTTCTCCTCCGCAAAAACCTCCCAGCGGGATTTGCAGATGCTCAGCTTCAGGCTGGCTCCAAGTTTTCTTACAAGTCTAGTTCCTGCAGTTACTTGAGCAAGGATAGGCTGTATCACTGAATCTTCAGCATTTCCTTTATCTGTTATTTAAAATGGTAAAGCTTACCAGGGAGATGAATACAGGAACAGAGGAGTTGAAAGCTTTTATATCAGTCCTGTGCAAACAAAGTTAATATGTCTTCCTTGTGCACAAAGATTAACTGCGATTAAGTGCTCCAATATGAAAAACTAAGACAGAAAAATAGAAAAGTGTTGCAGTGCTTAGCCATCCTTCTTAAAATAACTACCATTGTGTTAGGCTTAAAAGGCATTTGCTAAAGATTTTGTGAAGAATTAAGCTTATTTGTTATTCTTTTAAGATAGAAACAAGAGTAAAGGAAAAGCTGTTAGTCAACATTGTCTTAGAAGATAAATGTTTCTAGATAAGAGCATATATGGGTCAATAGAAGCTTCGGTAAATATCTTTCTTGATTGACAGGTCTCTTGAGATTTTTTTAGCTGGTTTAATGTCACCTTCTTTATTTTTCGTTTTCTTTTTTTTTTTTTTCTCCTACTCTTGCAGTAATATGGCTGCTGGGGACAAGCAAGTTTTGTCACATTTATATTTGACCAGCAGTGACCCCAGGGAAACAGTGAGAAGCAGCCCAAGGGCTGGTGTTTGCACCATGTCAGCCTAACTCAGGTATCTTATCAAGAGTCTCAATTAAATTAATTGGACAGAGTAATCCCAAACACTTCTTTCAGATTTTTTCAGGAGTTGGACTTTGAGGATCCTTGTAGGTCCCTTCCAACTCAGGATAATCTATGGTTTTAGGATTATGAATATTTCCAACAGGGGAGACTTTTCTCTGATTTAGCTAAACTCATTTAAAATCATCCCTCAGAGCACAGGTAGAAAAGAGTTGTATATTGCAAACCCCAGGCTTCAGAGCTGATCAGGGTAGTGGGCATTGATGCTTTAAGCTGTTTGTTCACAAGGTGTAACTGTCAGGTGCTAAAAACTGCAAACCTACCTAGAAATCATAAGGCAAAAAATAAAATTCAAAGATCTTTTAATTTTCCTTCCGCGGCTAAGTTTTTTGCTTTGGGTTTTTTTTTTTTTCAGTTTCCACTCAGACACAAAGATGAAAAACAACCTACATTGAAGAGGTAAAACGTAAAAAGAAAAAGAGAGAAAAAAAAAAAAGATTCTCAGATGATAAGATTATTCCAGCAGCTGAGTATTTATAAGATATTCAAAACAAAATAGGCTGAGCCAGGGTGTAGATGTGTCTGTCCCCCTGGAAATAACACCTCATCAGCAAAGATGCCCTCTGACTTCAGTGTGGCTATCTGAGGAGCCGAGCACTGCTCAAAGCCCTGATGCTCACCACCCCTGAAATACATCCAGCTGGGTGAGAAATAAGCTGAGACCACAGGGCAGCATCCATTGAATCTCAGTCTTAAACGATAACCATCCCTGGAAGAGATTCCTGTGCTGAACAGTGAGAAAATAAATAGCTCTGCTTTGCATCACGATGCCAGATTTTGGAGCGTTTGAAGCCTTTTCACGCCTCTGCAAGATGTAGGAGAGAGGCTGCAGACAGACAGGCAGGAGGGTAGGGAGGCACAGACGTTTGCTTACAGCAGAAAACAATGACCAATGAAAATCTTTTTTCCTTGTGGACAGATCAAAACAGGAGCAGACATCTTGTGAATTTTATTGGGCAACTTACCCCACCAAATTAAGGCTTTTAAAATGAACCTTAGATTAGTTACTGGGCATCTATACCAGGGATTCATAATAGCTTTCAGTCATGCCCTGGGGCATTTTGGATGTGGCAGAGCTGGGTGTGTTGGCAGAGGAGATGCCCGTTTGCCTGGACATTGCCTGCAGCTCCAGCTGTGCTTTGGAACTGGCTCCCAACCCATGTCCCAGCAGGAATCTTGCTGAGATTCCCATGGTTTGTCCCCTCTCAGCAAACAGGGAAAGGAGCAGGTCCTCTCCTTGGATAATGTCACTTACTCCAAAGACTTTAAGTGCTGTCTTTGGTTCTCACCGTCCCACCCTGCTGGCTGAGAAATGCTAACAACCACCATGAGAACCACCAGGATGGAACCCTTCAGCCATCGAGGGACCCCAGAAACCTGTCATCCACAGAACATAAAATGATGGATCAGTGTAGGAGATGGATGGATGTTTCCAATGCCTTGTTCTGGACAAGCAGAGCAGTGTGAATCTCCTAGAAATGTTTTCCTTCCCACTTTCCCCCCACACAGTCCCACAGCTCCTCTTTCTGGAATGACTATAACTGTGAACCATGAGTGAGGACAGAGCTACAGCAGAAAGCTTTCCTGGGAGGTGCACTGCCTGGGCAGGAGATAGAAAAGAGATTTCTCCTGGGAAAAGAGGTACAAACACAATGACTGATAAAAGCCTTTGAAATACACTGTTCAATAAGGACAAACATGGGGAGAGAAGATGTTGAATGAGACTCACAAAACTTCCAGAAAAATATTAGCGTGTTTCAACTCATACAATTTTTAGTGGGAATTAGCGTCAAGTGTATGGAAGAAATTCAAGTATTAGCCTTCCCCACACATCCCACTGCTGGTGCCGGCTACAGCCAGCTCATATGATTTGAAACTTGATTTATCCCCAGTGCAAAGTCCTGCTTAAAATTCAGTAACGTGTTTATTTATTTTCAGGCACAACCTATTTCCCCGGCCTAAAGACCGCCTGAGAGGCAACAGATAGTTCTGCCTTGAAATGTGATATGACAAAAGCTGGGGTGATTTCGGCCTGTCTCAATATTGTGATCACTGTTGGGAAGTAAAAGCCCTTCTCCTACAAGCTGCAGGGACAGTGTGTGTGGATGATCACACGCATTTCCAGACCCCTCACATCCATGTTGAGTAGGAGGGGTGCTGAGAACAGCAGCACAACATTTTAGGGCTGGCAAAAGCCACAAACACCATGAGAAGCTTGCTGAAGAAAGTACTGACTTGTGAGACGGCCCCACCCAGTCTGAAAATGCCTGAGAGGTGTGAACACTGCAGAGAAGGGGGAAATGGCCTAGGGTAGGAGAAGGAATCAGGGGAGACGAATGTGTGAGGTGCATCTTGGGGTCAAGATCCACATCTACACCCTCCTACGGGAGAAAATGGAGATCATCTGTCATTCTGTAAATCTATCCAAGTATGCTCCTTGTGACCAAGACAGAGGGAATGGGGGGAAAAAAACAAACAGCCAAGGTAGAAAAGAAAAAGAACAACATTTGGTGAAATGTTTATATTGTGCACAACGAGAGCAACCAAGTGGCAGGTGGTTGATGGAAGTGTTTCTTCATGCTCTGTTTCTGAGAATGTGCTCATAGCCACACCAAAGAGATGATCCAGAGTTCCAGCTCAGGATTTTCAGCTCAGACCTTTGTCTTCCAGAGGTTTCCACATCAACCATCCTTCCTCGAAGTGGTCAGCTCTCCCTGTATGTGACAACGCAGACCTCAATCATAATAAGGACAAACTGCTAAAATGACCCTATAACTCATAGATCAATGGAAACAGAATAACAAAAGACCAATTTAAAATTATTCTGGGCCAAAACTTGGTAAATGAGTCTTCCTCTCATGCATCTACCCTGGATTTTCATCCTGAGATGCTGCAGATCCAAAGCCTGGCCGAGTGCAGGGTTGAACAGGGACCAGCAAACCTGAGGTCTCCCATCTCTGTACTCCCACTCCCCTTCCTCCTCTGACATTATTAGCAAATGTCTGATTTCAAAGGAGGCCACTAGAAAATACCGTTTTAAGTTGTGGGTTTTATCTCCCCCTCCACAGTTTTTATTTTTAATTTTGCACATTGCCACCACTTGTTGAGGGGACCTGGTTGTTTTGCTTCTTCCTGCTGTTTGTTTTCCCCTTTGCTTTTCACGTGGGGGAGGATGGCAGAGGGTGGAAGCAATCATGCTCATCATCAACAAACACGGGGCACAGGGAGGTCAGCCCAGCACCAGACTGGGAGCCTGAGGTGGAACTTCAGGGGCAAGAGCCAGAGTAAAACCAGCATGGTGAGGGGGGAGCAAAAAATAATGCATTTTTTTGTTTGGGTCTGGTTTTCTGTGGTCAGTCTCAGAGCAAAAAGTAAAATTAATTCACGTGCATTTTCCAACTCCTGAAGACCCAAAATGCTGAGGTGTGTTTGGGAAGTTTGAGTCTGCATGTGCGACAGAGATGCCATGAAGAAAAATAATATCACTGAACAGGGAAGGCTGGAGGGGATGGAGAAAGCAAGGAGGTGGAAGACGAGGAAAGCTGCTAAGCTAAGAAATGATGAGGTAATGATAACATAATTTCCTAAACTGGCTACTAATTAACCACAACTCTGCAGATTAGTGCTGTGAGCTGACTCCATCATAACCCAAAAAATGCTCTGAAAAAGAAAAAAAAAAAGGCAGCAGCCCATTTTTCAGTGACACTGTTAGCCAAAGAAACTAATGCATTTAATAGCACTTTTTGCGTTTATTTTTCCTCCCCCGTGCTTGTAGGTAACATGCCAAAATTTCTTGTGCACACAGGAGACAGAGCAAGGGCAATTTTGTATGTGAAGTAAAACAACTAAAGCATAGGGGAAATTCCCTTTTGGTGCTGCTCTGGCAAAGCACAGAGATGAACAGTGCCCAAACCCGCCTGATGTGCAGCCCCAAATTGTTTTTTGCACATGACAGTAAGGAAGAGGAAAGACAAACACAAACACCTTCCCTTGCCCAGCTCAGCCCTCTTTGTGTTTTGAGTCACCTGCAGTAGTCAGGGCCACCGGGGTCAGCCTGAGAGGTCTCAGGAGGAAATTCAGCATCCTGAGCAGTGGCAAGGGTCTGGCCTGCAGCTCCTGATGTCCTGGTGCCTTTTTCTCATGCCAGAAAGATATTTACCTAAAATACTCCTTCCATGGGAGTAGCTGTGTAAGAAGGCAGGAGCCCCTTGCTCATTTAACAGGCATTACCTACAGCCAGTTTTCTCCAGTGGAGGAAGAGGTCCCGTCTTCATCCTGCCCCCCAAATTAATTCCAAATGAAAAAGGGTATTTTTCTAAGGAATTACAATTCAATAAATCCAATCCTTAGACATAATAAGGTGCAGTGCAGCACAGCTTCAATGCAAAGAAATGCTGCAACACAAAGGAGCCAGTGGCTCAGTAGAGTAAAAAAAAAAAAAGTTAAATTTGCATGGAAACATAGATATTAACTTTAAAAAGCTGACGTATACTGTGGGGTGGCAAGAAAGGAGGGGATGTCACCAAGGACAGATCAGAATAGGAAAAGGAAAACAGGTGTGCCAAAAGTTCCACTTTCAGTGCTGGACCCCATATATTGGAGGCATTGTGTCGGTCACTTCTGGAAACAGAGATGTTGAGCTAAGGGAGAAGATGAAATGTTGAGGCAGGAACATGACAGCAGCAGTACCTCCAGGACATGGAGAGATGGGCTGCTTTGGAAACTATAGAAAAAACAGCCAATATCCCAGCCAGGAGCCACAGAAAGCACTGCTGTGGGGAGGGGGCTGGGGGCAGCTCAGGCCTTGGTGTTTCGGATACACAAGGAAAGAAGGAGCCCAAGTGTCAGTGAACAGGGCTGAGCCTCTCTCTTCCTGACATTAACACAGCATGAACTAGTTTTTTGCCCTTGTTTTCTCTTCTTTCCATCTCTCTCCCCACAGCACTCCTGAGGACCCAGGCTGGGAGCACAACAGCTTTGGCCATAAAGGAAAAAAGGTGGAGGCCAATGAGGGGGCTAAAGCCCTTTTCCTTCCCCTCTCCTTGTAAACCTACACCTGTGCATCCCAGCTGTGCTCACAGCCACGGTTTTGACTGGAACCTTTCTTTTACATGGTGGAAAGAGCTTACCTGGATGGCAAATTTGGGAGTACACAGATGAAATCAGCCTTGTGCAGGGGAAAGTCACCTGAGCTAATAAATCCTGCCAATCTTCACAGCTCAGAGATTTCCTCCCCATCACTCAGCACCAGCTGCAAAGGAGAGGGCACAGTGCTCCTGGCTCCAGCTCAACCTCCACTTTCCAAATGCTACATCCTCCAGCTGAGGGATAATCCATCACGTGTAACATCCATTTCAAACTGCTGCTCGTGCCATGCTCTTCATACATTTAACATGAGCAAAATGAGAGATCGCAGCTCAGAAGGGATCATCAGAGCAGGGGGTTCAAGGAAGATGGACTGTGCAGCAGACTTGCTGAATAAAGGAAAAACAGGCTTGGTTTCTCTTTCCCACTTTCTGTTTTGGTGAGTAATTGAATGAAAAGTGTTTCCATGCAGCAGGTCTCTTCAGTGCCCTTTGTGAACTTTAGCATTGCCATTGTCGACAGTGAGAGACTCAGATGGTGTAAAGAGTCCCCTGCTTTTACTAAATGACCTTCTCCTCTACCACAGCTTCCACCCCCAGTCTCCACCTTGTCAGACTCTCCCACCGCCAGTGCTTTCTGCCGCTGCCTGCAGCCTGACCCTCTCTCAGTCACAGCTTTAGAGCTGCCTTATTTATTTCAAAAACTGCTTTGGTGGTTTGGTGCTAGTTTTTTGAGATGGGGTAAATAATTATTGGAGTATTTCTGCTTTTTCTTAAATGTAAAAAGAAAAATTAAAAAGAAAATATCACAAGCAGAAGCTTCAGGCACATCTTCACATCACAGGAGAGCAGAAGAGGACTAGTGTGCAGCTCAGCCAAAGGTTGCTCACCAAAAAGAAGGGTGGGATCCCTGGCTCTGGAAAGTACTGTTTTGGGGGCTTCTTACCCAGAGTGGGTTCTGACAAGCCTCATACACCACACATGAGCTTCATTTCTTTGCCCTCTGGTCCATTTTCCCCTCCGGATGATGATCATCACATTTGTTATCCTCCTGGCATCTCTTCTGCCCCAGGTACTGCCTGACACAACCCATGGGCACTTCCTTCTTCTGTAGAGGGCTCTGGAGCAGAGCAGAGGCTTCAGCCTGTGCTGGAAACATCCTCCTCATGCATCTGCCAGCCACAGGCACTTCCATCACAGGCACAGTGCTCCCCTGTGGGTCAAGAAATATGGATTGGTGACCAGGGCATTATTATGAGGTGCACTAAACATGTTCAGTGGTGACTTACATGTGCTCCTGTTGTAGGCAGACACCCCTGAAACCCTCCTAGGCAGGAGTCTGATGCATCTCTCTCCTCCTAAAAGACAGAGAAGCACTTGGGTCCTTCTGAGGTTCTAGATTCATTTCCAGAAATTGTTAATGTATTTAAGAACTACTGGGGTTAAACAGTCGAATTGAAGAGTGCTTTCGTCTTAGCATACCTTTAGAAAAAGAAAGATGAAAATTATGTCTCCTGAAAGCTTTTCCCTTACATTTTAAAACAGGAAATCCAAGCAAACAGTTTGGCTTTTTGGAGGGGGGGGGATTGTTTTTTGGGTTCCTTTGGTTTTGCTTTTTTTTTTCTCCAAAAGCATCTGAGTTTGAATGAGTAAGTGTTTAAAAGAAAAAATCCAAGTCTTAATATCTTACTGGATTTTATTCAAAGTCATAGTTGAAATTGTCAAAAGGTTGCACAAAGCTCACCTTAAAAACACAAAGCTCTCCCTAAAAACCTAGCGCACAAAACCAGGTGGCTTACTCGAGCAGGATGCTGCCTTTTCCCCTGGCAAAAGACAGAACAGGGCATTTCTGAAAAAACTTCCCTCTTTTTTAACGGAGGGCTCTTTCAATATCCCAGAGATCTCAAGCAAAAGCTGCGATGCTTCCAAAACGACCATTCCCTCTCGAGCTCGTGAAAGAATCACAGCACCACTGATGCAGCTACAATCCACGCACATCCCCCTGGCTGCCCATTAAACAGCAGGAGGCTGCCACGGGGCCACCCAGCATCAGTCACACCTCATTCACGGGATGCCCTTTCAGCACCGCTGTCCTCTCCCCAGCCCGTTCTCTCCCGTGACAGTCACCATGTGCCCTCGCTCACATGCTCCACGCCAGGATGTACATCATTCCCAGGGCTAGCGACCATTCCTGACCCTGCGGGATGATGAAATCTCTTGCCACCAAGGAGCTCCTGACCACCCCTTCCCCAAGGAATGGGAAGAGAAAGGGAGAGAGAAAATTTATTCACACAACTTCTGGCTTCATCTGGGGGAGGTGGAGCAGATAAAGGAGGTGCTCTGGCACTCATAAATAGTTTTTCTCCCTTTTTGCATCTGTCTGACTTCGGTAATACTCACACAAGCATAGCACAATCCTCCTTAATGCATTAAGACTAAAATCATAGCTTGTCTTGATTGGAGACAGCGTGTTAGCTGTGCCCAGCTAAGTCAGGGCTTGCATTTTAATTAGAAACTCTAATGGTGAAATAATATGAGAATAATCCCAGTAAGTGCTTTGCCTCTGGCAACTGGAGATAATACTGACATTTCAGGTGTTCCCTAGTCTGTATCCATTTTTTATTATTTTTTGTCCTACAGCATCAGCTACAGGTCCTTACACCTGATAGACAATATCCTCATAAATAAGCATGATAAGAGTAGTTCATTCTCCTGAAGAGGCATGGTCATGGCTATGAATCTCATTGCCTGCATTTTGGGAAGTGAATGGACAGGGGGTGAGGCAGTGAAGGAAGCCCTGAAGGAGTTATTTTTCTCTGTTGGCTTGCAGAAAGCCTGGGGCCCCGACTTTGGGATCAATGTTTCACGGGAGGAAGGTCCTGTTCCCCAAGAAAACACTACTCTGTTAAACACTGTTATACAGCCTGGAGTAAAAAAAAATATTTTTTTTTTTTTCTCAAGGTTTTGGACCCACCTTTGAGCTGCTTTTGGACCTACCTTTGAGCTGCTTTTGGACAACACTTAGTGCAGTGGAGTTTTGGACACCAATTTGGTCCATAGGAGACACTCTGAAATCACCAGGAATAACCAGTTACCCTCTGCTGTACTGAAAACACTACTGGGATATTTAAAAAATATTCAGGTTTCTTCTTCAGTCTGATGTATTTAAGTACTACTTTTAAGGTATTTCAGTGTTTTGAATCCAAAGGCTCAGTCTAACTTCCAGTGGAGTCAAATCTGCACTAAGGCCAGTTGTGAGATGAAACTGCATGAGACAGAAAACAAGGAAAAAACTCATATAAGGATTTAAGTGCTATCTGAAAAAAAGTTATTACAAAATTATTACAGTTTTGTTTTCAGGTATGATAACACTGGAAACAGGATCTGAGTGTCCAGATGGAAAAATGGGGGGGAAAGAGGGGGAAAAAAAGCTAATAAACAATATCTACAGATGTACTTGAAGCAGTTGAACAAAAATACTTTGCTTCATTGTCTTAGGCCAGTCTCCCCTCCAGTAAACTGGGCAGGATTGTGGTTTAACAGCTTTGCAGATGCTGTGAGGTAGAGAAAGAGCAAGCAGCTCCTCAGGCACTTGCCCTGGTGGCCCTGCCTCTCTGTGTCTCTCTTTTTGCCTGCTTTGTTACACCGAACATTCAATGAAAGAATGGAGGAGTTAGAGAAGCAAAGATGATTCATCAGTACCTGGGCACGGAGATTGTGATGAACAATGTGGAGGGAGCCTAAAACGAAGTTCTGTGAAGTGAGAGTGAAAATCAGCCTGAGTGGGGTGGCCTGTTTAAAAGCTCTTTGCTCTGCAGTTCGGGCTCATGGGTATCAGAGAGGTCACAAGAAGTTCCCAGCTTTGTGGGAGCGCTGAATCATGCTCTCAATGTGCAATTTCTGATCAATTTGTCCACCGAAATCACAAGTTTCTGAAGACCCACTGAGTGCTGGCTGACTGTTAGCTAAGCACGCTGCTTCCTTTGAAGGTGCCAAACAGCACTAAAAGTAGTTAAAGACACAGGAAATGTTTCCTTTTTCCATTTAGGCAGCTGTTGTCCTTGCCCCAGGGATGTTATATGAGCACGAGTGGGAGGGCCGAGCACCACAGGAGGAGAGTTCAGTCGCCCTGGAGCTGGTGAAGCCTGCTCCCTGTAATCCATCAGCTGTCCACTGCCATGGACCAGCATCATTAGGTACATGAAAGGGGAAAACAAACATGCCCAAAACCCAAGGAAACAAAGCAAACAGGATTCATGGTCCGGTGGTTAAAAGGCAAGCACCGAGCAGTCAGGAGAGCTGGCTTCTCTCTCAGGCTGTGGCACTGTAACTCTTGGTTAGCATCTCCTCCCTGTGCCTCAGTTTACCCAGCTAGGGTTACCCCTCCCTGAATACATTAGGAGGGCTTTAAAACACCCACAACCTAATCGGTGTTACAGGTTATTCCAGCCTTGGCAACCTGGGAAAAATCAAAGCTGATTTATACAGTCGGATCATTGCTGGCACTGACAAACTGGTAGAGACAGTCCTGTCAAGAGTCATATTTGAAACATAAGGCTTACACCATTCATTCCTGGCGCTTTTTTTTTTTTTTTTTTTTTTTTTTA